>JAOTPV010000087.1:0-307261 GCA_028011355.1 Lentinula aciculospora
TTACTCATCTGGACACTTGTATATATAGTACAGTAGTTGACACTTAGTTCCCCATCTTGACCTCTTGGTCTTTGGAACTAGGTAAATACTTGTACCTTCGCTTACTGTCATGACGTGCTATACAGGATATGGTACTTACTTTATTTTTCCTACATCTCCTCCCTCCCTCATTGTTGTTACTGTTTGGATCCATCTACATTGTTCCGCATCCTTCTATCACATTCCAAACACTTCCATCAACTTCCCGTGCTGTCACTTACTCATCGAGACTCTTGTATATATAGTACAGTAGCTGACACCTAGTTCCCCATCTTGACCTCTTGGTCTTTGGAACTAGGTTAGTACTTGTATCATTGTTTACCTTCAATATACTTACTTGGTCTTTGGAACTAGTCTTCCTTGTGCAACCCTAGTGATTGGCCCTTGCGCTATCACTGTTGTCTTGATCATTATTTCTTTCCGCCTTCATGTGTGGGTGCTAGCCCCACCCCTCACCTCGGTTTGTGCTTTGAGCCTGTGCTTCCTCCGTGCTTTCTCCCATCGTCACCACACTTACACTCAATATACTTACTTGGTCTTTGGAACTAGTTTTCCTTGTGTGACCCTAGCAATTGGCCCTTGTGCTATTGCTGTTGTCTTGATCACTATCGCTTTCAGTCTTTGTGTGTGGTGTTAACCCCACTCCTCACCTTGGCTTGTGTTTGCACCTATGCTTTCCTTTGTGTCTTCTCCCTTTGTCACCACATTAGGTCAAGATCTCTACTTGTACCATCAGCCTCATCCAACTGATCCTATGAGGAATGGAAATCGGACTTACCCAGTTCTCCACCTTCCATTGCCACTACACCATTGTTTACACCAGACATCAATTGTACAGGATTTCAACACACATTTGATACTTGTTAAGACTGTTCCAGTGAGATTCTGTAAGGTCTAGGGTGAATAGGATAGTGTAGAGGGTGTCACGAAACACTCTTTTCTATTATTCTTTTCCTTTTCTTTTATTTACTTACCTAATCACTGAAGTGCTTACACCAGTGCTCATTATATTCTCATTATCATCTAGATTACATGTGTCAACCTTATCATTCTTGTGTTGTCATTTCATCCATGTGCGACTCTCTCATGCCTGTCAGCTCTTTGACAGGACAATGTCATTATTGTTCCGCCTCCATGCTTCCTTTTACATTGCCTTATTGTTTACTCACCAAATACCTGCAGCCTTACTTATGGATATGAGCAACTCTTATTGTAGATCCTCACAGTTATGGTGCGAGACATCTCTCGCAGCTTCATATCCCATTAATATATAAGACTCGGTATTTTGTAGTTATAGTCTTTAGCTCTATTCTCGTCTATACTCCTTGGTAGCTAGACTTGTATTGGGTTGTTTTATCCATCCTCTTTTGCTTTTTCGCCCTCTTGCTCATTGTCTATCATGTGATGCCTGGTTGTCTCTTGTGAGAGCTAGCGAGTTGCTGACAGAGGGATTTGATAGTGCACGGTATCATACAGTAACTACCTGTTATATCTATGCAAGCTAAGTCTTACGAAGCTTCGTGAACTATTCTGCTACTTAGATATTACTTATATCCTTTTACCACTACACAATTACTTCGCGAAGGAATTCTGATGCAAAGCAATTATTCGTTATCTCTTTTCATCCTTATCGGATTTACACTATCCCTTTTATATCCTTTCCTTTGTTCTTTACTTACGAGCTAACCCATTCGGGCATGGCATCGCTTCGCGATCCTGACTTACCTTTAGTATAAAGCTATGGTATCGAATAGGTAGTTCCTTAGTTTAAATATCAACCTTGATAGCACTTCAATAGTGATACCAATTAATCCTCTCTATCTGTATCATCGTTTTAAACATCCTCGCTGTCAGTACATTCCGCGATAGTCATCGCGAATGGAACTTTACTTTTCTTCTCTTGCGGACACGCAAAGTGTCGAGGACTCTACTAATAGTGGAGTCAAGGTCTGACTACTTTGTCTAGGATTGTTTTGTCTCGCGAAGTAATTTACTTCGTATTTCCCCGCGATCATTCCCAACGATCCCTTTGTGCACGATCATAACACTACCGATCAGTAGAAATGGATAAAAGCAAAGTTGAACAAGAACCTTAGCACCACTTTTGGTAGTGCCCCTGCTATGTTGTAGTGGTTCCATTTATGTTCATAGATTTTGGACATCCGGAAGTTGAGCAGATAAGTTCGGTCAACTAGAAGGTAAGACTGGAAAGTCCAGATGGAGTTATAGTGATGATATCTCTAGATTGGAATGATCTAAGTCGATATTTAAACTGGAGAACTATTTCCTGGACACTAATGCTTATATACCAGTAATCCTAATTGTTAAAAGAAGAACAATGAGTATTTGGGATAAAACAATAAGTATTGTGAAAAGTTTCTGATAATATAAATAAATAGTGTGAGAATTAAAAGTAATTGTATCCATTAACATTGGATACTTTGTATGGTCCGGTTCTGAACCAATATGGAAAAGAAAGGAATGAATTATAAATGTTGGTTCCATATATTCCATATGAGGTAGTGGAAGCATACCCATAACAATACTAAAGATCAGTGCAACATTCATTTTAAATACAATCCAGATGAAGAATGCAATACATGGTCTGACTGTGACAATAATCCGTGTCCCAACTGATACCATAACTTTGCTCCCATTGCTCCAAGCAATTCAGAAAATGGATGATTCATAGTTATCCCTAGAATTCCAAGCCGGGTTCCAACCTGGGTTGGTAGACTTTCAAACCCTACCAGTACTGTCCCATCTGCTAGATCCTCTCCTGCACTTTTCCCCACTGCTATCCTAGAACCTGAGCTAGAAACTGAAGCCAATCCTGTCGCATCATTCCCATCCCCAGAGCCTATCGTCATTAATATCTCAGTAGAGTCCTCGACACTTTGCATGTCCACAAGAGAAGAAAGATAAACGTGTTCCATTCGTGAAACGTACTGACAGTGAGGATGTTAAAACGATGATACAGATAGATGATTAATTGGTATCACTATCAAAGTGCTATCAAGGTTGATATTTAAACTAAGGAACTACCTATTTGATACCATAGCTTTATACTAAAGGTAAGTCAGGATCACGAAGCGATGCCATGCCCGAATGGGTTAGCTTGTAAGTAAAGAACAAAGGAAGGGATATAAAAGGGATAGTGTAAATCCGATAAGAATGATAAGAGATAAAGAGTAATTGCTTCATGTCGGAATTCCTTTGTGAAGTAATTGCGTAGTAGTAAAAGGATATAAGTAATATCTAAGTAGCAGAATAGATCACGAAGCTTCATAAAGACTTAGCTTGCATAGATATAACAGTATCCCCCTCTTAGGCTTTCACCCTCGAAAGCCTATGCGATTGTTAATGATTGACAAATCTAAAATTAGATAGAATAGAAAAGTAAAAAAGAAAACAAAATTTTCAAAGTGCCATGCAAGTTATGATCGAGGTAAAAGAAAAACTTAGAGTCGAACCTGCCCTCAACGAATGAATGCGTATAAAATGCGAGGAATTTCTTTGTTTTTTCCTAAGTCCTCATCACTCTACGATATCTTTTACCGTCACAGCCACCAAAACTGTACAGGAACAACGAGCGCGACTCCTTTGAGAACAGACAGAATGAGCCTGCCTCCATCAGCTCGAGGTCGAGGCGCAGGAGGCTGCCTTTGAGGAGGAAATGTTGAGGTTGGAGGAGGAAGCTGCTCGTGAGGCAGAGCATGAGGCGGAGGAGAAAAGACTGGAGGAAGAGAGGAAGCTCGAGGAGGAGAGACAGGCCATAAAGAAGCGGGCAGAAGAAAAGCTTGTTGAGGAGAGCATCGCAAAGGCAAAGGCCGATGC
The DNA here is from genome assembly GCA_028011355.1 of Lentinula aciculospora. Classification (NCBI taxonomy): domain Eukaryota; kingdom Fungi; phylum Basidiomycota; class Agaricomycetes; order Agaricales; family Omphalotaceae; genus Lentinula; species Lentinula aciculospora. The sequence continues at coordinate 3,877 of JAOTPV010000087.1, forward strand.
CTTGAAGAAACTCGCAGAGGAAGAGCGAGTACAGAGTCAACGCAGGGCACAGGCTCTGCAGGAGTTACAGGAGCGTCGGGATCATGCAGCTCAAGCTGCATCGCGACATTCTAGTGACCAAGCATTGCGGGAGCCTTCAGGCTCCAAGCAGAAATTTTACAAGTCAGCATCTGTGGTACGCAATACCCCGGAAGGAGATTGATTGGTTTTAAAGAGGAAACGTCTATAGAAATTAGCAAATCCAAGAAAAGACTGGACATCTTTGACTTTCCAAGGTACCAGCCAGTCAATGGTAGCTTTTACTTTGTCTTTCAACATCGTTAAGCCCTCCGGAGAAAGAATATAACCAAGATACTCTACCATATCAATCTCCCATTCACATTTTGCGATGTTAGCGTAGAGTCGATATTTACGAAGATGACAGAGAACCTCGCGAATGTGTTCATGATGTAATGTCTCGTCATCAGAATAGATAAGTATATCGTCAAGGTAGACGATAACATAAACATCTAAAAGATCAGCGAATATGTTGTTCACGAACCTTTGGAAAGCTGCAGGAGCATTAGTGAGTCTGAATGGCATAACCTTCCATTCGTAAGAACCCCAACAAGTTCTGAATGTCGTTTTCCATTCGTCGCCTTCCACGATTCGAACTAAATGGTACATGTGAGCAAGATTGAGTTTAGTATAAATCTTAGCTTTTTTCGGAGCGTCTAGTAAATCAGAAATAAGAGGTAAAGGATAGCGATCTTTCTTCGTGATGTTGTTAAGACCGTGAAAGTCTACACAAAGTCGAAGTTTTCCTTCCTTCTTTGGTACGAATAATACCGGAGCTCCATGAGGAGAGGATGAAGGTTGAATAGCGCCAGATTTGAGGTGCTTATCGATGAAATCATGTAGAGCCTCTAATTCCTTGGCAGAAAGAGGATAAAGATGACCGATAGGTGGTTTGGCACCTTCCTCCAATTCAATCTTTAAGTCATAAGGTCGATGCTCAGGCAGCACTTCAGATTCGACTTCGTCAAAGACATCCACGAAGTCCGCGTAATGCTTCAGTAATGAGGAAGGATTGCTGTTGTTTGCCGAAGTTGTCGAAGCAGCTCACGCTGTGACTTCACTGTGAACCGCATGTAAAATTAACGGTTCACACTTGGCATTCTTGCAAGCACGGTTGAAGAGTTCCGCGTTGACAAGAGCAATGTCGATCTCCAGGTTTTCAAGTCGCGAAGCGGCCAATTGAGCCACTGAAGGATAGGAATAGATGGGTTCATAGGGAAAAGAGTCTGATAAAGGACGAGGTGAATGGCGAGAACAAGTTCACGAAGAAGGTTGCAAAGGAACCTCTTCAGAACCAAAGGTAGGCTGACCCTGCAAAGGGACAGTTTCTTCCGGAACGAGTGTTTGCAGAAGTGAGGATGTTGAGGGAAATTCAACTTGCTTGGTGGAATGGAATGTAATGTTTCTCGATGCCCAGTCAATCAATGGATTGTAGCGGGTCAAGAAACTGTAACCTAAAACTGCCTCGCAAGAGGAATCTAGTAAAGTGACATAAAATGTCAGTAGTAGTAGCTCACCAGAGGGAAACCGAACATTAAGAGACGTAGTCTTGGAAATTGGTTTCGGAGATAAAGAACCATCGAAAAGTCGGAGATTGATTGGAGAAATAGAAGAAGTAGGGAGAGAATGTTTATACACAAATCGAGAATCAATAAAACAATCGGTTGAACCGGAATCGAGTAAGGAAACAAAAGAAAGCTTCAAAGAAATGTCGCGAAGTGAAAAATCTATAGTAAGAGGTATAGTAAATGATCGTCCACTTGACTTACCTTTCTTCCCCAAGTTATTCGTCGAGGTCGTGGTTGTGGTAGTAATAGGTGTAGGAGATTGTGAAGAACCTGGCATGTTCTTCTTCGACGTGTTTGATGCTTTCCCTCCTGAGGAAGCACCTGTCGATCTAGTGGCTTCTCTTTTCCACTCTTCTTCTCGTCTCCAGTACCTGTTATCTACGCAAAGTACCTCGTAACAGTATTCCACGAGTGTCTTCGGTTCCGGAAGACGAGCCATCTCATCTTTGATATGGCTTGCCAAGCTGCGTTGATAAGCCCACTTAAGGGCATGCGAGTCCCAGTTAGTAGACGCCACGAGGGTATTAAAACAGATGTTATACTTCCATACATTATCAGATTCTTTCATCCTTAACATGCCGATCTTATCCTTGGCTTCCCCCTGTGCATCGTACATACCGAAGTTATCTTGTAGTTCCTTCACCAATGCCACGAAGGAGCTCGTCCATGCCAGCATCGCGGAGAGATTCGGATCCAGAATATCTGGTTTGAACCATTCCTTTGCGGAACCGCCGAGGTAGGACAACATATAATTGATCTTTTTTTGATCAGTAAAATACAAGGGACGATCAATGAACACCAAAGATAAGGAAACTAGGAAACCTTTCAGTTTCCGCGAGTCAGATCCATCAAACACTTCAGGATCCTTGACCTTCGATCTTGCGGATTCCGCGGGGCTGCTAGCATTCATGCCCATGAGGACTGTTCCGAGGGTATCGAGCGAACCCTTAAACACGTGAAACACATCTAAGATGTGTTGTTCAGTAGGGTCCGGATGGACACTACCTACCCGTTCCACTGGACTCCTAGAACGACTAGGAACGCGAGAACCTTGAGGTGCCCCGGGACCTCCAGGACTATTGGGATCAGATCCCCCTGGGTCTCCGGGATTTCCTGACTCATCAGGACCTACCTCTTCGTTGATTTCCGCTTCTTCGATGTTCTCCGGAATCTCCATCGTGGTAACTGGTATCCGACCTCGTGAAGGGCCGGGAGCGTTTGCTAGCTGCTGATGCATTCTGTCAGCAAGGGTAAATGTGGTAGGAGATGGTGGGATTTCCATCTCTGTTGTTGGTATCGCCATGTGATTTCTTTGTGGCATTTGAACAGTAATGGGGTCACCATTTTCTGTATAGAGTACTTGGTACTCAAATTCAGAGTGGTCTGGTTGACCAAGAGCATGATGACTAGAAACCCGCGCACTAGCAGGTTGTCCTGGGGCTGGACTGAAGACGTTAGATCTACGTCAAGAATGTCTGGCTCCTGAGATAGATTCCGCGAATGGCGCGAAGCCTGTTGCATTCAATGCGAAAGGATTGACCATTTCCGGTTCCTCTCTTACTGACTCGTTGGACTCTCCAGTGTTGGTACGGTTTCTTCTGCTCCTTGTATAGACCATTGTTGAAGGAAGTGAAATTGTTGAGTGGAATGTGAAGGGTAATGAGGACGGATGTGCCAAGTGTCAGTTTAAATATACTGTTATGATTGTGCACAAAGGGATTGTCGGGAATGATCGCGGGATGATTGCCGGAAAATACGAAGTGAAATACTTTGCAAGGTAAAACGATCCTATACAAAGTAGTTGGACCTTGACTCCACTATTAGTAGAGTCCTCGACACTTTGTGTGTCCGCAAGAGAAGAAAGATAAATGTGTTCCGTTCATGATGACTATCGCAAAATGTACTGACAGTGAGGATGTTAAAATGATGATACAGATAGATGATTAATTGGTATCACTATCGAAGTGCTATCAAGGTTGATATTTAAACTAAGGAACTACCTATTTGATACCATAGCTTTATACTAAAGGTAAGTCAGGATCACGAAGCGATGCCATGCCCGAATGGGTTAGCTTGTAAGTAAAGAACAAAGGAAGGGATATAAAAGGGATAGTGTAAATCCGATAAGGATGAAAAGAGATAACGAATAATTGCATAGTGGTAACAGGAAATAAGTAATATCTAAGTAGTGGAATAGATCGCAAAGCTTTGTAATGACTTAGCTTGCATAGATATAACATGCACCTGATGTTTCCGAAATCACCAATCCTACTCCCTCAGCACACCGGGTGTTTGTCAACACACCAGGAAACTATGATGGGGATCCTGCCACATATCGACCATGGTGAAGAAGGATGATGGCTTATGTCTCCGAGTTAACGGAGACAAGACAGGTCAATAATTCCCATCACATTACTACTATCATCATGTCCTTCCTGGTGGGAGGAACAGCCAACGAATGGGCCCAGGTCTACACTGATGACCACTTTGACATCAACAAGGGGCTATGGGACATTACCGGGAAGGAGCTCATTGATGATATGGACAAGGAGTTCACTAACGTTGCAAAGGAGAAGGAAGCCCGTGACAAACTAGCCTATATCCAACAGGGGAAGGCTTCTGCCTGCGACTTTTTCAAGGAGTTTGAACTGTTACTGAAAGATACTGGATACAAGAAGGATGAATCACATGTCCTTACCCTGGTGGAGAGGGCCATCAATCACAACCTCCTATACGACATCATAAAGGGATGGACGGAACCCTTTGAAGATTACAAGGAGTTAAAGAAAGTAGTTACAGGCGCTGATAATGTAAGATGACAGTGGGCTGAGCAGAAGAAAGGATATGGGTATGCGGGGTGGTGGAATACTAACCCACAAGGACAGAGTCATGGACAGTCGTCCACTCAGCAGAACCGGCAGGAGCCGAAAGCAGCTCCGAGGGCAGAGTACCCTGTGGCACAGAGGAGAGATGCCACCGGCACCATGTTTGGAGGAACGGGCAGGCCGATGGACATCGACCAGGTGAGGGAGAAGCGGCTTTGCTTCAACTGTGGAGAGCCGGGACACATGAGCAGGAATTGCCTGCACAAGAGAAAGGCAGTGGTCCAGGGCATTATGTTGAACATGAGTGAGCAGGAATGTGTGGACTTTATTAATGACTTGGGTTTTCCCAAGGCTCCTCAGTAGATATAGGTCTGCAGGAGCCTTTGCATATGGACATCTCGGAATTTGTTGATAATGGCATTGATTATATAATTAGTACAGGTACTAGACAGAAAAATGCATCCGCCTTCACACAAAAATCTGAATAATCCGAAAAACCTATATGGTATGAACCCGACACTGCTGAATGGCTAACTCAGAGAGTTAGAGAAGATCAAATCCTGAGGGTGGTAGGACTATTACAAACTTGGATGCCCTCCTCCCAAGAAAAAGAAGCCTCGGAGGAAACTGTCATGGACATATGAAAATGGAATTGGAAAATGGCAGTCACAGCCATCAGAAGTCTCAAGAACAAGAGGAGCTATGTCCGTGGGACACGTGGCAAAAGACTGAAGATTCCGGCAATACTCGAGACACTGGAGGATCTTCGACAGATCATTACCCAAGGACTTCTTGACAGCGGAGTAACTGGCTCCTGTATTGGCTCAGAATCCGTCAAATGGCACAATCTTGTCACCAAGGACTTACCAGTCAAAACACTCGTCTATAATGCTGACAGCACACTCAATGACTCCAGCTCTATAGACAAGTACGTAGAGATACAGATGACTATTGGCAATCACTTGGAGATCATACAGTTTGGAGTAGTAGGTTTAGGAAAGAATAACATCTTTCTAGGACTAGATTGGTTGCAACACCACAACCTGAGTATTGACTGGGAGACATCTGAGCTAACCTTTGACAGGTGCCCAGTGAGATGTGGTTACAATCCATACTTCTGGATGCCGGAGGATACCCATTCCAGGGCAGTACTACAGGAAGGTGAACAACTTTTCCTGTTCGACTGGGATAGGTATGTCCATGAACAGGTACAATCAAGGAAGTGGACAGAGGAACAAGCCAAGAAGGAAACAGCCGAAGAGTTCGACACTTCCAAATCCTACATCAAGGAGTATCCCAATGTCTTCAGCCAGAAGGAGTTTGACCAGTTGCCACAATGACGCCCTTGGGACCACGCTATCAACCTAATGCCAGGTTCCAAACCTCTAGATTGCAAGGTATATCCACTAAACCCAAAGGAACAAGAGGTGCTGATATGCTGACTTGGGGCTGAAGGCAAAATGCAGGTGTAGCAATACACACACCAACACCAACACACACACACACAAGTCCAACACTAAGTTCAAAAGGGGTGTATAAAAGATATATATAATTTAATTGTGTGAATCTAACTCTGTCTAATAGAGTAGGGGTTTTCTGTAATAGGTTTTCTTTCACAAGTTCTATAAAACTTGGGCTCGCTATGGCTAAACTGGATCTTCAATCTGACTTGGACTGAATAACTTTACTGAGCTGTACTGTGATTAACTTCTGTTTTCTTTGCTTTTCTGAATCAACAAATACAATCTTTCTGAGTTATCAATTCTATCTGACTTCTGTTTCTATTCTGTGCTTTGTCTGATTCTGACTAAGTGTCTAAATCTGACTTCTCTATGCTGGAAGCAAACTCCCTTCAAGTAGGACTAGCAATCACTACTGAAGTGGGGGGGAAGAAAGCTTTCTTCTTCTGGCTCTGGCCTGTCCTATTTATGTCCCTGAGGAAAGGTCTGGACCTTGGGCAGTGCTGAGGGATTTATTCCTTTGCACATGGTTACTACTCCCTTGTTCCGGGACACCATATGCTTTTCCTGTGCTACCACATGCTTGAGATATTTAATCCATGTTTTTCCTGTGCTTCCACATGTTCCTTGAGCTGTTATTGCTTTTATTCTAATCATTCTAGTCTTCCTGAATGGGCCTGCAGATAACTCGGCAATTCTTTTTATTGACAGTACTATTCCCAGATCTTACTTCAGGATAGTTGATTCACACAGGATGGGGTTTTAGTGTTGTTATAGTCATTTTTAGACACTGTGCCTGATCAATGAGCATTGGCTTTGATTCATCATTGATCCGGAGCTGGACATTATGACTATTACACAATGTACAGGGGTTCCCTATGTAAAGTTGTTTACTGGGCTATGCACAAAATCCGAAACTTTGGGATTTTTATGCACAGCCTATTCTAAGGCTTATCAGCGCTTGACAAGTTTTTTGAAGAGAACCTTTGAACTGGATGAATTCGACCTTCCACCTTGCAGATGGCATCTCCTTTCTTCTTCATCAAAAAGAAAGATGGCACCTTAAGACTGGTACAAGATTATTGCAAACTGAATGAGATGATGGTTAAAAACTGGTATCCACTTCCTCTCATTCAGGAGCTAATCGATCATTTAAAAGGCACTAAAATCTTCACGAAGATGGACATCAGATGGGGATTCAACAACATCTGCATAAAGGAAGGTGACAAATGGAAAGTGGCTTTCTGAATGAATCAGGGTTTATTTGAACCAACTGTTATGTTCTTTGGACTCACTAATTCTCCTGCGACATTCCAAGGTTTCATGAACCATATCTTATGAGACCTTATCAATGGGGGACATGTTATAGTGTACATGGACGATATTCTGATCTTCACTGAGGACATTGAAGAACACCGGCGAATGGTAAAGCAAGTACTCAAAATTTTATGGGAGCACAAGTTATTCCTTAAACCCGAAAAATGGTCTTTTGGAAAACCGGTTATCAACTACCTCGGCATTATCATTGGTAATGGAACTATTTGCATGGACCCTAAGAAAGTACAAGCCATTCGAGAATGGATCACCCCACAGAAAAAGCACAACATTCAACAGTTTCTAGGATTCTGCAACTTCTTCCGACAATTTATTTGTGGGTTCAGTCTTGTAGCGAAACCACTGACACAGCTCACAGGAAATGGAGCTTGGAAGTGGGGGAAAGAACAGGAAGAAGTGTTTGAGGAATTGAAGCACCGCATTTGTGAGGAAGTAGTTCTCTTGATTCCTCATAACCACAGGAAGTTCAGGGTGGAAGCTGATTCGTCCAATTATGCTAATGGTGCAGTCTTATCCCAATTCGTTGATGGTAGATGGTATCCCATTGCCTTTCGCTCTCGTTCCCTCAATGAGGTCGAATGGAATTATGAAATCTACGACAAAGTGTTGATGGCGATCATGGACTCCCTCGACGATTGGCGACAATATTTACTAGGTGCGGAGGAACAGATCGAGATTTATATGGATCACACAAACCTCCAGTATTTCAAGAAACTGCAGAAACTCAACCACCACCAAGCACGCTGGGTACTGGAGTTAGCGGAGTATAATTTCAATCTCATCCATAAGCCTGGTAAGTCAGTGATGAAAGCTGATGCCCTGTTGAGGATGACAGGTCTTGAGATGGGGGACAAGGACAACAAGAACATTGTTCTCCTGAAACCGCAACTTTTCATCCATGCTCTTTGTCACAAAGAGGTGACAATGGTGGCAGAGCGGAGACTTGGATGGAAGTGGACAGATGCTGGTCCCAACAACAAAGTTATATTGATAATAGATACAAGTAAGTAAGTAAAAGACATACCTGGTCCCAATGACAAAGAGGTCAAGATAAGGGACCAGGTTGTGGGGGCTGGCTTATATATACAAGGTGGAGTGTGGGAACTATGATGTAATACTGTATAGCTCAGCACAAGGAATGGAATGGAACTGATAGAATGGAATGGAAGGTTCTGGAATGATTATTGTAGGTAGGAGAGCTCGGATGGTGTATCATAAAGAAAGGAAAATGATAGGGGTGGCTCACTTCATGACACTCTTGACCTATCAGCTCCTGAAGATCTCCTGTTATCAGAGATCCAAAAGAGTAGAAACCAAGTAGATTGAATTGTACAGGATGCCCTAGCTGCCAAAAACCCAGAGTGGACTGAAACCAACAAAGTTATTACATGGAAAGGGCGCGTTTATGTACCGAAAAACTGCCTACTCTGGTCCAAAATAATCACTCAGTACCATGACACACCTCTAGCGGGACATCCTGGACAGTATAAGACAACAGAATTGATCACTCGGGACTACTGGTGGCTGGGAGTTACAAGGGACACCAGGAAGTATGTTGAAGGTTGCGAAAAATGTCAGGCTACAATGGCTCATCATACCAAGCTGGTAGGATGATTACATCCACACTTGGTACCAATGGAACCCTGGCAGATAATTGGTGCAGACATGAATGGTGAACTGCCGGAGTCAGGGGGATACAATGCCATCTCAGTATTTGTTGATCATTTTTCCAAATGATTATGACTGATTCCCTCACATACCACAGTCACTTTGGAAGGAATGGCAAAGATCTATTGCAATCATATCTTTCCCATTCATGGCATGCCACGGAAAATCATCCATGACCGGGGACCTCAGTATCACTCTCGATTCATGAAGGAACTCTACCATCTTTTAGGAATAGAAGCAAACTACACCACAGCATATCATTCACAGACTAATGGCCAGACAGAACGGACAAATCAGGAGATTGAACACTATCTACATGTGTTCATTAACTATCATCAAATGGACTGGCATGAGTGGCTACTGCTTGCGGAATTCACCTATAACAATCAAGTACACTCTGCGACAAAGGTTTCTCCTGTCATGAAGTGAGCCACCCCTATCATTTTCCTTTCTTTATGATACACCATCCGAGCTCTCCTACCTACAATAATCATTCCAGAACCTTCCATTCCATTCCTTGTGCCTGAGCTATACAGTATTACATCATAGTTCCCACACTCCACCTTGTATATATAAGCCAGCCCCCACAACCTGGTCCCTTATCTTGACCTCTTTGTCATTGGGACCAGGTATGTCTTTACTTATCTCCTTGTATTTATTATCAATATACCATTTCGCATTTGAGTGCCTTTAGGATGCATCGACTACACCGCGATTGTTTCGGAGGTGAGGAAGGGGGATTCTCAGGATCTTCATCGTCGTCCGATTCCGGCTCGATGTAATCGTCGTCATCACCCGGGTTCGGGTCGTCGCCTTCAGGGTCTCCAGATGGAACGACCTAAAACGAAGAAGTTAGAAACTAGAAAATGAAAAGATAAGATCACTCACCACCATTGCAATCCTCTTCCGCTTTTTACTGACCACCACCGTCGAAGCTTCGCTTACCGGCTGTAATCGAAATGAGCAAGTTGAAATCTTGAACCAAATCGAGTACTCACTGAGTGAATCTGCTTCTCCTTCTTCTTTCTTTCGATCTGGGCTCGAACGAGCACCGCCGTATCCAGTCTCCTATCCATCTCAGCTTTTCTACTCGCTGCCTCGGCAGCCCTCGACTCTTCTTCCGCTTTACACTTTTCTTCGTTCTTTTTGGCCTCCTCGGCCGCTTTCTTCGCTGCCTCGACAGCTTTCGCCTGTTCTTTCGCTTTTCATCATTCCAATTCTTCCTTCCTCTTCTTCTCTTCGGCTTCTCTTTTCTTCTCCTCCTTCTTGCGACGAATTTCGGCCAATTGAGCTTCCGCTGCTGCCTTGGCTTCCTCCTCAGCCCTTCTTTCAGCCTCTAACCTCGCCCTCTCTTCCTTCTTCTTTTGGATGAGCAAGAGCTCCGCTTTTTCCTCTTCGTCCGATGGGGTGTTGGCATGGGAGTCATTGGAGGACATGTTAGAAGAGTAGAAAGAAAAGTGGGGACTTAAAATTTTTCTCGGCTGGTTCATATACTGCGCCATCACTTACGTGACTGATCGATCAATCTTGATCTCTTCACTTTTCACCAAGTCACAGTTCGAATTTCGAACACTTGATCGGATCAACTCTAGCGACTTCGTACAAGGCTTTCGAGGGCGAAAGCCTAACAGGGGGATACTGTTACAGGTGTGCCTCTGGACCTCCGTACAGAGCTTCCGACTTCGGACATGGACTTGGTATAATTCATATTTACTTCCGACATCGATTGTCTCGATCAAGTCGTACGAAGCATTCGGTTATCGAATGCTAAGTGTTCTGGTTTTATTGTCTTTTTATTTATATTGATGACGTCGAATTATATTCCTTATTGTTTTTTACTTACAGCTCTTATTGTTATAGATTTAACAATTAGGAATACAGGTATATAAGTTGTAGGATCTTGTACATAGTTCCTTAGTTTAAATATCAACTTAGATTGCTGCTGAACTCCGTCTGGGACTCTCTCTTCTAATCGTCTAACGTTCGCACTATAACCGAACGTTGTCCGGACGTCTCTATTCTCTTACTCCTCATTCTGAACATTCACCGAACCGTACGACGAAGCGGGGGCACTACCGAAAGTAGTGTCAAGGTTCTAGTTCATCCATTAACATCTTTCGTTGCAATCGAGCTAACCGATACTCTTCGATTACATCCTTTGAGACTTCGGTTCTAAACCATAGTCTCGATTCAACCCAGTTACTCTCGGATCACTTCGATTCACTTCTATACCTCAAAGACTCTACGGAACCTCACCGGCACAGTCTTAACAGTAAGGCCTATGTCGACGAGGTTTATTGCATCCGCAAACTGTACATGAATTAATGTAATCGCAAACGAATTTGCAAACCTTTGGCCAAGTTTACTGTTGTCAACTAGCTTCCAGAGTCCAGTTTTGACCAAAATGACCTGAGAGTGGGTGATCATGAAAATAATGTAGAATTTGAAGTCGTAAATTAGAAATGTTAGGAACGTAAATGCGATCGTCAAGTCGTAACAGTCCATCAGACCCTATTGTCCAACGAGTGTTTGTACTGTCCTTCGCAAATGTCAATCCCGTGATTGACTCCGGATCCATTTCAATTGAATTGCAAATAGCGGAATGGAGTGCCTCTATATCCATAACAATGGAGGCACAAAGTGCTGGTCCTTCTAGGAATGTAGCTCAAAGGGAAGTAGTTAGTTGTTCATTAGTGAAAATAGGTCTGAAATTCTGTGGGTTAACTTGCATGTAGCCAATATCCCCCTCTTTTGGGTAGATGTCCCAGTGTCTAGTCATTGAGTCAGGCTTTTCACCTAACTTACCTGGTCTGAATCGGATCACCATATTAAATTGATGCAGGTACTCTGACCAACAAACTTGTCATCATGTAAGGATTTTCGTTGTCAAGAAGTACTCAAGATTCTTGTGATCAGTGATGACGTCAATAGGATTTCCTGATCCCTCGAGGTAATGCCGCCAGCCTTTGAATGCTTTGAAAATTGCGAGAAGCTCCTTATTGTGAGTGTTGTAGTTGAGTTCCGCAGCTTGAAAAGTCCTCAAGAGGAATGCAATAGGGTGAATTTCTCTGTCAGGTAGTAGGATCAAGAGGATTGCGGCTAATGTGTAATCTGAAGTGTCAGTTTCCACGATTAGATGCCGCTCAGTTCCCAATGTGCCAGAATAGGAGTGTGAGTGAAGCTGTATTTGAGCTTCTTGAAGGCTTCCTGGCAATCAGTGTTCCAGTTCCAAGGTGTATCCTTTCGCATGAGTCGCATCATCGGAACTACGATATCGCTATAATTATAAATAAAACATTGATAGAAATTAGCAAATCCAAGAAAAGACTGGATGTCTTTGACTTTCCGAGGTACCGGCCAGTCAATGATAGCTTTTACTTTGTCTTTTGACATTGTTAAGCCCTCTGGGGAAAGAATATAACCAAGATACCTCACCGTATCAACCTCCCATTCACATTTCGCGAGGTTTGCATAGAGTCAATGTTTACAAAGACAACGGAGGACCTCGCAAACATGTTCGTGATGTAATGCCTCGTCGTCGGAGTAAATAAGTATGTCATTGAGGTAGACGATAACATAAACATCTAAAAGATCAGCAAATATATTGTTAACAAACCATTGGAAAGCTGCAGGAGCATTAGTGAGTCCGAATGGCATAACCTTCCATTCGTAAGAACCCCAACGAGTTCTGAATGCTGTTTTCCATTTGTCGCCTTCCGTGATTCAAACTAAATGGTACGCGTGAGCGAGTTTGAGTTTGGTATAAAACTTAGCTTTTTTTGGAGCCTCTAGTAAATCAGAAATGAGAGGCAAAGGATAGCAATCCTTCTTCATGATGTTATTAAGACCACGAAAGTCTATGCAAAGTCGAAGTTTTCCTTCCTTTTTTGGTACAAATAATACCGGAGCTCCATGAGGAGAGGATGAAGGTTGAATAGTGCCCGATTTGAGGTGCTTATTGATGAAATCGCGTAGAGCCTCTAATTCTTTGGCAGAAAGAGGGTAAAGGTGACCAATAGGTGGTTCGGCGCCTTCCTCCAATTCAATCTTGAGGTCATAGTCTCAGTGCTCAGGCAGCACTTCAGATTCGACTTCATTGAAGACATCTGCGAAGTCCGCATAATGCTTTGGTAGTGATGAGGGATTACTTTTGTTTGCCAAAGTTGTCAAAGCAGCTCGCGCTGTAACTTCGCTGTGAACCGCGTGTAAAAGCAATGGTTCACACTTGGCATTCTTGCAAGCATGGTTGAAAAGTTCTGCGTTGACAAGAGCAATGTCGATCTCCGGGTTTTCAAGTCGCGAAGCGGCCAATTGAGCCACCAAAGGATAGGAATAGATGGGTTCATAGGGGAAAGAGTCCGATAAAGGACGAGGTGAATGGCGAGAATGAGCTTGCGAAGATGGTCGCGAAGGGACCTCTTTGGAACTAATGGTAGGCTGACCCTGCGAGGGGACAGTTTCTTCCGGAACGGGTGTTCGCGGAAGTGAGGATGTCAAGGGAGACTCAACTTGCTTAGTGGAATGGAATGTAATGTTTCTCGATGCCCAGTCAATCAACAGATTGTAGCAGGTCAAGAAACTGTAACCTAAGATGCTTCACAAGAAGAATCTAATGAGGCAACATAAAATGTCAGTAGTAGTAGCTCACCAGAGGGAAACCAAACATTAAGAGACATAGTTGCGGAAATTGGTTTCAGAGATAAAGAACCATTAAAAAGTTGGAGATTGATTGGAGAAATAGAAGTAGAAAGAGCATGTTTATACACAAGACAAGAATCAATGAAACAGTCAGTAGAACCAGAATCAAGTAATGAGACAAAGGAAAGCTTCACGGAAACATCGCGAAGTGAAAAATCTATAGTAAGAGGTATTGTAAAAGATTGTTCATCATAAGAAAGAGTGGATGTGTTTAATTTAACTTCCCTGGTAGTACAAACCTGGTCAACACAACTCCCACTTTGTACTGGGGTACAGGAGTTGCGGACTATTTTTCCGATACTGAAGAGGTACTTGCCACTGCTTCCTGTGTTTCCGCAGCGCATCCGCGAGCTTCATGAGCCTTTTGTTTCTCGCAGTCATTGAACTTATGATTCCCCCCACAAAATCCGCACAACCCCAACTTCTTTTGACCTTCTGACTCCTTCGCGAGGAGCTTTCCGTCCGAGCCGAGGTTGCTTGCTTATGCAGGTCGAGACACCGCAGAACTTGTCAATGACGAGGAATTTCCACCTCCACTCACCTTACCTTTCTTCCCCAAATTATTTGTCAAGGTCGTGGTTGTGGTGGTGGTGGATGTGGGAGATTGTGAAGAACCTGGCAAGTTCTTCTTCGACGTGTTCAATGCTTTCCCTCCCAAGGAAGCACCTGTCGATCTAGCGGCTTCTCTTTTCTGCTCTTCTTCTCATCTCCAGTACCTGTTATCTATGCAAAGTACCTCATAATGGTATTCCGCGAGTGTCTTTGGCTCTGGAAGACGAGCCATCTCATCTTTGATATGAGTTGCCAAGCCACGTTGATAAGCCCATTTGAGGACATGTGAATCCCAGTTAGTAGATGCTGCAAGGGTATTAAAATGGATGTTATACTTCCGTACATTATCGGATTCCTTCATCCTTAATGTGCTGATCTTATCTTTGGCTTCCCCCTGTGCATCGTATATACCGAAATTATCCTGCAATTCCTTCACCAATGCCGCGAAGGAACTCATCCACGCCGGCGTTGTGGAAAGATTCGGATCCAGAATATCTGGTTTGAACCATTCCTTCGCAGAACTGCCGAGGTATGACAATGTATAGTTGATCTTCTTTTGATCAGTAAAATATGACGGACGATCAATAAACACCAAAGATAAGGAAACTAAGAAACCTTTCAGTTTCCATGAGTCACATCTGTCGAATACTTCAGGATCCTTCCCTTTCAATCTTCCAGCTTCCACGGGGCTGCTAGCATTCATGCCCATGAGAACTGTTCTGAGGGTATTGAGTGAACCCTTAAACACATGAAACACATCTAGGATGCATTGTTCAGTAGGGTCCAGATGGACACTACCTACTCATTCCACTGGACTCCTAGAACAACTAGGAATGCGAGAACCTTGAGGTGCTCCAGGACCTCCAGGACTATCGGGATCAGATTCCCCTGGTTCTACGGGATTTCCTGACTCTTCAGGACCTACCTCTTCATTGATTTCCGCTTCCTCGATGTTTTCCGGAATCTCCACCATGGTAACTGGTATCCGACCTCGCAAAGGGCCGGGAGCATTTGCTTGTTGCTGATGCATTCTGTCAGCAAGGGTAAAGGTGGTAGGAGATGGTGGGATTTCCATCTCTGTTGTTGGTATCGCCATGTGATTTCTTCGCAGCATTTGAACAGTAACAGGGTCACCGTTTTCTGTATAGAGTACTTGGTACTCAAATTCGGAATGGTCAGGTTGACCAAGGGCATGATGACTTGAAACCCGCACACTAGCAGGTTGTCCTGGAGCTGGACCAAAGACGTTAGCTTGACGTTGAGAATGTCCGGCTCCCGATATGGATTCCGTGAATGGCGTGAAGGCTGTCACGTTCGATGCAAAAGGATTAACCATTTCCGGTTCCTCTGTTACCGACTTGTCAGACCCTCCAGTGTTGGTGCGGTTTCTTCTGCTCCTTGTATAGACCATTGTTGAAGGAAGAAAAATTGGTTGAGTAGAATGTGAAAGGTAATGAGGACGAATGTGCTGAGTGTCAGTTTAAATATACTGTTATGATCGTGCACACAGGGATCATCGGAAATGATCACGGGATGATCGCAGGAAAATTACAAAGGAAAATACTTCGTGAGGTGAAACAATCCTGGACAATGTAGTCAGACCTTGATTCCACTATTAGTAGAGTCCTCGACACTTCATGTGTCTGCAAGAGAAGAAAGGGAAACATGTTCCATTCACAATGACCGTCGCAGAACGTACTGACAGTAGGGATGTTAAAACGATGATATAGATAAGTGATTCATTAGTATCACTATCGAAGTGCTATCAAGGTTGATATTAAAACTGAGGAGCTACCTATTCAATACCATAGCTTTATACTAAAGGTAAGTCAGGATCGTGAAGCAATGCCATGCCCGAATGGGTTAGCTCATAAGTAAAAACAAAGGAAGGGATATAAAAGGGATAGTGTAAATCCGATAAGAATGATAAGAGAAAACAAGTATTTACTTCGCGTCGGAATTCCTTCGCAAAGTAATTGCGTAGTAGTAAAAGGATATAAGTAATATCTAAGTAGCGGAATAGTTCGTGAAGCTTCATAAAAACTTAGCTTGCATAGATATAACAATCCTCCTCCAACCTCTGCATCTCCTCTGCAAAAGCCGCCTCCTGAGCATTGACCTCGAGTTGTCAAAGGCAGGATCATTCCACCTGTTTGCGAATGAGTCTTACATGACATTCTTGCATGGTGTCAGTAGCAGTGACAGTGAAGGACATGTCGACAAGAATGAGGACTTAGGAAAAACTGAGGAAAACACCTTGTTTTATACTCGTTCTTTGTTGAGGGCAGGTTTGACTTCAAATTTTTCATTTACCTTGATCATAAATCATGTGGCATTGGAAAATTTTACTTTTCCTTTTTACTTTTCCATTCTGTCTAATTTCAGATTCTTCGATTGTTAAAGATTGTGTAGGCTTTTGAGGGCAAAAGCCTAAGAGGGGGATATTGTTATATCTATGCAAACTAAGTCTTTATGAGGCTTCGCAATCCATTCCACTATTTAAATATGTCACTTATATCCTGTTACCACTATGAAATGACTTCGCAAAGAATTTCTGATGTGAAGCACTTACTCATTATCTTTTCTCATCCTTATTGGATTCACACTATTCCTTTTATATCCTTTCCTTTGTTCTTTACTTACAACCTAACCTATTCAGGCATGGCATTGCTTCACAATCCTGACTTACCTTTAGTATAAAGCTACAGTATTGAATAGGTAGTTCCTTAGTTTGAATAGCACTTCGATAGTGATACCAATTAATCATCTATCCATATCATTGTTTTAACATCCCTACTGTCAGTACATTCCATGAAGGTCATCGCAAATGGAACATGTTTTCAGTTCTTCTATATCGGACACATGAAGTGTTGAGGACTCTACTAATAGTGGAGTCAAGGTCCGACTACCTAATCTCAGGATTGTTTCAACTCACAAAGTAATTTTATTTGCTATTTCCCACAATTAACTCTGCGACCCATTTCTGATGATCCATTAGTGCACAATCATAACAGTCATTGCAAATGGAACACAACTTCACCCCTTCTCTCTGTTGAGAAGTGAAGAGAGGCAAGACACAATCAGTACAACCCATCAGGCACAGGTGAAAAATGACCCTCCGAAACACTCTTTGTTTTGGGTCTTGTTTCATGTCTTGCATCTGTCAATATGCTGTGCATTTCAACGGATCTTATCCAGACCAGACATCCTATTTATCCTGGACATTTGTAGATAAAATTTCCCTCAGTCGTTCACACTTCTATGTGTGATCCTGAGGGTACATCTTTATTACTTACTAGTGTCATTATAGCTATCTGACAAGCCTGTGATGATGAAGGGAGAAAGCACAGAGGAGAGCACAGGCACAAGCACAAGCCGAGGTGAGGAGTGGGGCTAGCACCACGCACAGGGGCTGAGAGAGGTAGTGATCAAGACAACAGTGATAGTGTTATATCTATGCAAGCTGTCGTGACATGCTACACAGTATATGGTACCTACTTTATTTTCCCTACATCCCCTTGTTTCTTTATCCTTGTTACGGTTTGGATCTGTCCACATTCTTCCATATCTTTCTACATCATTCCATATCCTTCTATCAACTTCCCGCGCTGTCGCTTACTCATTGAGACTCTTGTATATATAGTACTGTAGTTGACACCTAGTTCCCCATCTTGACCTCTTGGTCTTTGGAACTAGGTTAGTACTTGTATCTTCGTTTACACTCAATATACTCACTTGGTCTTTGGAACTAGTTTTCCTTGTGCGACCCTAGTGATTGGCCCTTGCGCTATTGCTGCTGCCTTGAACCCTATTTCTTTCAGCCTTCGTGTGTGATGCTAACCCCACCCTCGCCTTGGCTTGTGCTTTGAGCCTGTGCTTCCTCTGTGCCTTCTCCCTTCGTCACCACATTCTCCCTTCATCACCACACAAGCTAAGTCCTTACGAAGCTTCGCAGACCATTCCGCTACTTAGATATATTACTTATATCCTTTTACCACTATGCAATTACTTCGCAAAGCCATTTATCATTATCTCTTATTATCTTTATCGGATTTACACTATCCCTTTTATATCCCTTCCTTTGTTCTTTACTTATGAGCTAACCCATTCGGGCATGGCATTGCTTCGCGATCCTGACTTACCTTTAGTATAAAGCTACAGTATCGAATAGGTAGTTCCTCAGTTTAAATATCAACCTTGATAGCACTTCGATAGTGATACCAATTAATCACTTACCCATATCATCGTTTTAACATCCCTACTGTCAGTACGTTCCGCGAAGGTCATCGTGAATGGAACACATTTTACTTTCTTCTCTTGCGGACACACGAAGTGTTGAGGACTCTACTAATAGTGGAGTCAAGGTCCGACTACATAGTCTAGGATCATTTTACCTTGCAGAGTAATTCTCTTCACTATTCCCCGTGATCATCCCGCGATCATTTCCAATGATCCCTTTGTGCACAATCATAACAGATAGCACAAGGGCCAATCACTAGGGTTGCACAAGGAAGACTAGTTCCAAAGACCAAGTGAGTATATTGAGTGTACACAATGATACAAGTACTAACCTAGTTCCAAAGACCAAGAGGTCAAGATGGGGAACTAGGTGTCAACTACTGTACTATATATATGAGTGTCCAGATGAGTAAGTGGCAGCATGGGAAACCAATAGAAAGAAATAGAAGGATATAGAAAGATACAGAACATTATGGAAAGGAGTAAAAGGATCCAGGGACTAGCGAGAAGAAGGAAAGAAGGGAATGTAGGGAAAACGAAGTAGGTACCCATATCCCATGTAGCATGTCATAACAAAGCCTACGTAGTATCTATACTTATAGTAGTTTAACAGGTAGCTACTGAATCCATTGAGTCATTCACACTTCTATGTGTGATCCTGAGGTATCTATACTTATAGTAGTTTCACACACACTCTTCTTGTACATGTGACATGTCAAGGACTCCACTAATAGTAGAGTCAAGGCCCAACTACCTTTCTTGGATTGTATCACTTTTGTGAAGGATTGAACCCACACGTAGGCCTTCTTCCTGCAATTATAATCACAATTATTTCCCAACAATCCCTGTCTGCACAATCATAACAGGATATGAGTGACTCATATTATATATCCTTGCAGTTATGGTGTGAGACAGTTCTCATGGTTTCATTTACTATATGTATATAAGATAGGATACTTTGTAGTTATATTCCTTAGCTCTATTCTCATTTATACTCCTCAGTAGCTAGACTTGTATTGGGTTTATTCCAGCTTTATCATTTCTCATCCTCTTTGCTTGTTGACTATCATGTGATGACTGGTTATCATTTGTGAGCTAGCAAGTTGCTGATATGGTCAATACAATGTGGTATGCATTGAGGCAGGGAAGATTGGCAGTTAATACAGACATACAAGAAGGGACCAGAAAGCTTACCTCTGACCTTTTGAACTCAGGACTTGCAAGTGTTGTTCCTTCTCGCATTGAGTTCCCCTGTCCAATACCTACCAATTCAGTGAAGAATCACCTTAAGGAGTGTGAGGATCACCGCAATGAAGATTGCTAGTGTGACCGGATTTCAGATAGACCATTGAAAAACTAGGAATTTGAAATGGTCAGGAGTAAACTGAAAGTTCTCAAGGGCCCACAAATTTCACCTGACCCTTAGAGTAACCAATGAACAATATTCTCATGGGCGCTTAAAATACCAACACCAATGGCTACCATGGAAATCTCACCGCCCCTTGCTAATTGTAGATACCGACCGGAAAACCCTCTAACCTCAACCCTGCCAATAGCGAAAGGACCGAACACTAGTAATGCACGAGAAGACATGACGGTTAGTCTCTCTTTCGATTCTTCATAGAGAATAAAATTAAATGTGAAGATGGGCCGCCACCTAGTGATATCTTCCATGAATCCGTCCATGCAGCGTCCAAGTTTCCCTGCGATTGGTTTGCAAAATGCGGAACGAGAAACACTAGCAGAACATTGACGTCTACCCATGGACCTCTGTTAATTCACACGCGCGAAGGTACGACTGTATGGTCTGTTACGGTGCCGCAATCCTTACATATGTTTCAGAGGCTAGATGTACCTCCGGGCTCTTGAACCCGTTCTTTCAACGTCTATTGAATCTCGAAGATGTTGAAGGTGACCAAGAGATCCTATGACCACCCGCTACCATACACTGACTCTGAATCAGATAATCCGATGGACCAGACAGGAGCAGACAAGAAGCGGGCAGTCCTCCCCGCACTATATTGCATTTCTGGATCTTACTCAATCTGAACTTGTCTTGACGACGGATGAAAGAAACCAAGCTTGACTGTTCCTAGTTAGTATATAAGCTTGAGGAGACTCGCCTCGTTTCCCCATTCTCTCTACATTCTCTGGTCTGTCTTCGTATAGCAATAAAAAATTATGAAGGTTTCCAACATCGTTTTTACTTTTGCTGCTTCATTCCTCCTCGTGCAGGCGAACCCTACTACCGTCCTGAAGCGAGGTGAGCATGACTTCTGGTTGACTCCTGGATTTTTGTTTTGTTTTTGTGTCTGGTTTTGCAATTATTGAATATTGTCTAGAGCAAATAGTATGCTCCGGTCAAGTCACAGTTTCTGAGACCTTCATCGGCGCCGAGAGCAATGTTAAACTTGCTCAGGTTTACTGCCCCGAAAACACGGTCCCAGCTCTCAGTCCTCGTCAGGATAATGGTACAGCTCTCGATGTTTGTGGAGCCACCTGTAGGTCTTCGTGCTCTCTACTTTTCTATGTCCCACTGATTCCTTCAATGATGTTTAACCCACAGGTAACACCAACTGCTTTACACCTAGTGGCGGAGGGCCTAATCCCGACGACTGCTCTGTGATCGCGGACGCGATGAGGTTCTACAGTCAAAACGTCAGTGAGTATTTGATGCTTTGACTCTAGATACAAAGACTAAAGCATCGTTGATTGGTATTCGAAGACGATACCTTCACGATCGGAACTGGTGTAAGTGAATTTGATTCTACTGTTGCAGATTCATCAGCTCAGATAACTGATAATTCGCTTGGACAGACTAACAACACCGTGGTTTTGACCTACTCTACTTGTGAGACTTTCTATGTCAACCAAGACCCTGTCGAGCAGAGCTACTGTTACAGTGATTGGGTAAGTTTGCATGCAATGTTTACCCGTCTCCTTTGAAATACCTTCTGACATTCTTTTAGGCCAGCATTGTCGATTATGTACGCAAAATTCTTCATCAAAGTATCTCAAAACTCACGTTTGGTATAGATTGCTCCCAACTGCCAGTCTACTCAGAACGCTCATGGAGGGAACTGTGTAGCTGCTGATCAGCAGTGGTTTATTCAGTACGTGCGCTCACGCTTGCCATCAGTTACCTTTAACTTTGTCACACTTACACACACCTGGACAGGGTACAAACCAATGCCTAAATGACCGAGGCTTGCAAGTCCATAGGTTGCCAATGTAACAACAGATATATCTACCTTCTTTCCTCAGCGCCCCTCGTTTGGTTTCCGACTTGAACTTTTGAAAATATCTATATAGCCTTTTGTCCACTTTGTTCGTTTTATTGTATGTTGTATGAATAATGCAACTGCTCATTTCTTAGTACCCTACCAGGATACAGTTTGAGCGCTATTGAAGTCAATCTACACCACCTGAGTCTTCAGGAAACAGGAAAAGCACGCTAGTATCACTCAGATCGGCAGCCGTTCCACAGCTGGTCAGAAATATGAGGATTCATGGGAACGACCACACGTGATAAGATCCTAGACAGAAAAGAGTTGTTAGGCCAGCGAGCTCGTTGCTCCAATTGTTCAGTGACCTCATTCGACCGTTGCTCAGTTGTTGTTTTGCAAACTAGTTCAGAAAGGCCTTGAGCGGAGGTCTTTGGCTAACAGCGCTTAATTTCTTCTAATGGACAGATAGATGCCCCCCGCAGAATCTATTCCCAGAATTGGTTCCGTTAGAACCGATTATCCTCGAAGCAGGAGCCCACTGTGTATGTAGCCATCATCGTAAGTACTAAGCAAATCGTGGATGTCAAACTGACTGACCAAAAGGGGAACAATAAATTCACGCAATAATTTAAAAGACAAATGACTCGATCTCAATGGAAGATCATAAAGCCTACCCGTTTTTGAGTGGATCTCAACTCTCATCCTTTGCATCATCATGTTTGCGCGGAAACCATCCAGGGCTCCGATGCAAGCCAAACCAGAGGAGGTGCCACTTTGCTACTAAGAGCCCAGGAGGCTGCCCGACATAATCGACGGGATGTCGAGGATCCTTTTTCTGTAAGCCATCCTATTCATTATCTAGTGGATCAAGGTCTTAGAAGAACACGGATGAATCGGCGAAGAAGTGAAGGCAATAATATGTGGTCTTTGACTTTGATGTAGAAGTATGCTCGGGGTGGGAGATAATTTGCGCTGTGTACATGCTTTAACCAGTGAAATAATGCTTTGAACTCGATCAGATGTTATCTGTGCAAACGAAACATCCTCAGTAAGGATAAAAAACGAATCTGAAGGACGACGTAGAGGATCAACCAGAGGCGCATTCAAAACGCTTACATATGTTGCGACATCCTGAATGCATCTAGGAAACGGGCATTATTCAAATTTTAGAAGAAAGGAAGAGAATGCGCCTATTCCTATTCCGAATATTTCACAACCATCGTTATCATCATCACTCGATTCCACCTTAACCCAAACCGACCTCGACTAACCTACGGCCTCTTCCTATACATTACTGCTGTCTCGTTCTCGTTTGTCTCATAGTTTATGCAGGGACACTTCTGTACACACGGAAGCGCTTCCAAATACCATTCTCGATGATTTACCGATTCATTCCTACCGATATACAATTACTGGACTGTGATTGTAGTGATACAAGTTATTTACTATAGAATAAGCAGGGTTTGTGTGGATTGAGGTGGACTATCGCCTCGAGAAATTCGATCGCAGTGATATAAGATATGAAATATTGACGGGAAGAACAAAGATTCAAGTATAGTAGCAAGCTGACGCGCCAAAACTCTAAGCCATTTAGTACCCAAGTCATTCTACTCACCAATCCATTGATCAGCTCAACCTAAACCAAAAAATGATTTCAACTCACCTTCGTCATCCAGATCAGTCAACGGACTATCTGCATCCATGGGCGATTCAGGATCATTTTCTATAGGTGCTTCATAGTCGGATTGGACATCGGATGTATCGTTGTACGAAGAAAACCTATCTTCCCCTAAAATTATAGTGACATTGAATCGCTGGTCAGAGAGCACCGATAACCCAACGGCAGGGGATCCATGATTTTCCACGATAGCTTCAGCTTGGGTATCTGGGAGTTCGAAGAGATAATCCGCTGGGAACGTATGATCTGCCACAGGAGCTTCGACGTGCATTTGGACGGTCAATGATTCTGGATCTGAAAGATTATCAACAGGTCCAGCAGAGCTGTCATAATCCATTCCTTCAAGAGTGGAATTTACAGAAGGTTTCTCGACCATGACCATCTCTGCTTCAGCCTCCGCTTCAGATTCCGGGTCCATGTATTTAACAGATTCTCCCTCAGCCTCGGTAGAAAGAACACTCAAATCCATATCCATCTCCATCTCTGAGATACCATCAATTTCCATTGCTCCGGAGGTGCTGGGAGTATCTTCGATGTTGATGACAGAATGGTGGCTGTCGCCTTCATCTCCGTCTTCAGTCGAAGTAGGGGCCTGAACATCCATATCTGTTTCCGAATCGACAATGTCATTGATGTCCATCGATCCTTCAGCGTACTCAGCATCGCTGAAAGGTGTTCCAAGATCATCGAGAGACTGATCGGCGGCATCATTGGCTGATATCGATTTGGCCTCCTGAGATTCGAATTCGTCGACGTCTGTCGGCTGGGAAGCACTGTCGCCTGCTTCAGAATCAGCAGTGGTCTCGGGAGGCGGAGTGGAGATAAGCAATGAAGGAGGGGGCTGCCCAACGTAGAAGATCTTCTTCCTTTGGCTCGATGTTGTATTTGGGTTCAATGCCGCATCGTCGTTGTCGTTCCTGACATCCTCCATGAAATCCATCGACTCTCCAGAGAAGCGAACTTTGTACTTGCTGCCTAATCCCCAATCAGCTTGAACCTCGCCTATGAATACTCTAGATTTTGGAGGGAGCGGCCGAGCAAAGATAACGTCATCGTCTCCAGCGGAAGTAACATACCCTTTCGCAATGACCTCGCCTCCACAATTATAGATTGCACCCCAATACACCATAGGCTGGGAAATCTGAGTGTCGACAGTCAGCGGCGGGAGTTTAGTACTGGTCATTATTTTCCCCGAGCGGCAAGAAACAAGATGCGCAGGCTTGAATGTTGTGGTTAGTTTTGAAGGTCCTCTAGAGGAAATGTACGTCTCGCCGCGTTTACCACAACAGATATCGCAGTTGCAAGTATCCGTGCAACGGAAACAGTAGAAATCGTCTCTGGTTTCATCGAATGAGAGAACAGTAGGGTACCTAATATTTATAGGGTATATATATGAACATCAGAATAAGAAAGAAAAGCAAAAAAAACGCACCGGGTATTCACGCATTTTACACAATACTTCATGTTGCAACCCTCGGAGGCGCAATCCATAAACAATCTAAACGTCTTTGTTCGACACTGATGACAATAATGCTCGACCGGGCCCTCCGCCCATTCTATTCTTCTCGGCGCCTTCTTCTTCCTCATGTCATTATCAGGTTCAGCAATCGTCTCCGCTTTCAATTTCTTCTTTCTTTTCACTCTCCTTTCTTTTCTTTCAGCGATCGTCAAGGGTTCGTCAAAGTCAACGGGGATAGATTTGTCTTCGACTTCCTTGGTCTTCATCTCTCTCTCGTAATCCAATTTTCTCCCCTTTGCCTTTGCTTTCCCGGTTCTCCCTCCTCTCTCCGTTACAGCGATCATTTCGGTGTCCAAGGGTTCATCATCGTGGGGGGCAATGAGGGGCCGAATCGAATTCGAAGCACAATCAGGAGCATTCTGTTTCGAAGAACCTCTTCCCCTTAAAGGTACGTAAATTTCCCCTCTCTTCCGACAACAGTGATCGCAACGGCAAGTGTCCGTACAGCGGAAACAGAGAAAATCCTTGCGAGTTGCGGTGAATGATATAACGTCGGGGTACCTGCAGGACAGATAGTCGTGTAGTTTAGATAGATGAGACGGATGGATAGAAAATCAAATAAATGAGAAAACATGGAACAGGAAGTAGCAAGTAGAAAGACGCACCGGTTTGTAATACACATTACACAGTAATTGATTGTACAGCTCTTGGATGAACAATGCATGTGTAGTTTAAAGGACTTGGAGCGACACGAATGACAAAAATACTCAGAAGAGCCCAAAGGCCAGAGTCCTTTCCTGGCAACCTTCTTGTTCCCTTTCGCGGTCATGTTGGCCTTTTTAGGAGCTTTCACCGCTTTCCGGGCTGATTTCCCAAATACTGCATCGTCTTGGTCTTCATCAGAATCCAGTGCTGCCGACGTCGACGTCGAAGCGATCCTTTCATGTACATGCGCTCTGGACGGTCGCGAACGAGTGATATACAGCGTGTCACTGGATCTTTCCTGATTTACAATAGCTGTGCTTGTAACTGTGGGCGATACGGAACGGGTAGATTGGAGAGCGATGGAGGCTGAGGACGAAGATTGCCGGAACCGCACACCGGACGAGCGTGGGCGTGAGCGGGAATTGGAACTGGGACGTTTCAAAGGTCTTTTAAACTCCGATTTCGACGAAGGAGCAAGAGGGGCCTGAACAACAGTAGGAACAGGAGGGGAAGGACCAGTTAAAGGACCAGTAGGAGCAGAGACATCAACAGTCGATAATTCATCATGATTCTCGTTCTCATCTTTTTCTTCATCCTCACCGTCTCCTCCAGAATCGTCGCCCTCAGAAGAATTCGTACCCGACCCATATTCCATCATGAAACTCATCGCGCTATTCTGCGGAAGTTGAGGAGGAGAGCATTCGTGCTGGAGTACTGGTGAGGTGGTGTTGGAAATGAGTGGGGTAATTGACCGAGAAGTCCATTTTGGAAACGTTGATTTACGTCGCTTTGAGCCATTTGCGTTTGGGTTTGGTTGGAGAGTAATGACTCTTCGGTGAGCCCGACTGGGGAGTGTATCGCCCTCTTGGTAAACCGGCTCTTCGACGACCAACAGAACAGAAGGATTGATAGTCGCCGAGGGAGTGATAGTCGCAGAGTCGTGTTCGCTGTGTTCCATTTCCGTAGTGTCGCGAAACTCAGGCATCTCCACTCTAGATATACCCATCTCTAGTCCTACTTCAGAATTGCCGTTGTCACCATCTCCGTTGCCTCCGATACCAGATTCTTTGCCCAAGCCGGTTTCCATGCATGTACTGGTTGCAAAGCCCAAACCAGATCCCAAGCCCACGCCGTTTCCCAAACCTAACTCAGTACCTAACCAATCCTCATGCGTGGGTGCATATAGAGGGTGGTCGTCGGTAGTCTTCAAGTAATTTGGTGAGGTTCATATAATCGGAAAAGCGATAAAGACATACCTGACTTGAACCCGAACGTTGTTCTCGCTGCCGCCTCACCAAATTCTCAAGAATATCGTTCATCTGCTTGGGATCGGTTCTTTGCAACTTCAAGAATTGCTCGACGACCATGACCAAATTTGGGTCTGGTGAGACTGATTCGTTAAGACTTTCGCCTCTTTCTGCTCGGGCGGTGTGAGATACTCCTGCTCTGGGAATTCTAGAGAGACTGTTAGTCGGAGGACCTCTGAATCCTGATTGTTCGCTGGGTTCCGTGTCAGTACCAGGATGGATTGGAGCGAGGACTTTGTCGATATGACTGACATTTGCGTTGTTGTGAGTAGCATTGTTGTGAGGAGAATGAGTACCAAGAGTATGCGGAGGAGCAAGATATTGATTTTGATCAAGATACTGATGTCGGGTCGTGCTAATTGCTGTAGTCGGCAGGGTGGAAGCAGGACGGGGTTTCGTAGGACGACCACGTTTAGTGACAGCTCCACTAGTGGAATCATCTGAGGAGTTGGCCTTTCGTTTCCCTAACGCTTTCTCCGATGGACGACCCTGTAATGCTAACTGCTGGGTTTGCGGCAGCGACTGATGCTCGTGAGAGTTGTTGGAAAACTGTTTTGGCTGTACAGCCGACAACGAAGAGGGGCATACTGGAGTGGAAAAAGGAGTGGGTGCTGGAACTGACGAGAATTCATGCAGAGGTTGGGATTGGGATGACGGTGAGTGGTATTGCGACATAGATGATATGGGGATAGGCGATGCGGTCAAAGCCGTAGAGGATTTGCCAGTAGATGCAATTTGATGTGCTAGCGCTACAGGACTTTTCTTACGTTTGAGAGCTTTCAGAGGTGGTGATCTTGGTTGCAGGGTAGATTTCAATGTAGGTAGAATCGGAGTTGAAATGAATGATGAGGAGGCTGGTGGAAAAGAGGTAGTTATCTGTTTCTCACTCTTCCCGGTCTTCGCACTCGCTCGAGGAGCTTCAAAAGTTATAGAACTCATGGCAGACGAAGAGGAATTCTCGGAAGCTGAGGAAGAGTTAATATGAGTAGACGACGAGGTCGACGTTGGGAGGGCTGTGTGAACCTCGGATATTTCAATCGAACCCTCATCGTCGTCTTCATCCCCATCTCTGTCTCTGTCTAGTCCGTCTCCGTCTCGATGATCGGGGAACAACACATCATCCGAGTTCTGACCAATCCAAAATCCTGCCGTTGTTTCTGGGCCAGTAACAATAGATGCAAACATGCGTTCAGCCCAGCCAGAAGGAACAGGAGCAAGTGGACTGATTGCACTCCTTGGGTCTGAAGACGATCCATCCCTCTCCTTCCCCTTCGAACGAACGCTAAATCCAGAGCCAAAACCAATACTACGGCTATTCAATCCAGGCGGTAATCCACGTTTTATTCCATCGAGACCAGTCGTTCCAAGGGTTCCTAGTTCACCCTGTCGTCGTTTATAGTCTAGCTCCATCTCGATATGACGCGTATTAGAAGTTTTAACCAGGGACAAGCGATTCTGGCGTTGCGATTCACGCTGTTTCTGTTTCGAGGAAGAACTGGGTATAAGGTTGTTGGAGTTAGGAAGCAAATGTGCAAGGGGATTTGTGTTTGTGATCGTTGATGATCCTTGCCCATTCCCTGACCAGCCGGTCCTAGAATTCGAGCTGATGAAATCCTCGAGCTCGCCGACGTAGAGCTGCACATAACCATCATCCGCTTTTTCGCTCTTCTTTTCGGTCGGTATCAGATCACCGGGGATATAGGAACGGGAGGTTTGCTTGGAAGTTCCGGAGGAAGCATTATTGCCAACGCCATGAGATGAGGTAGATGGGTTTAATTTGACCTTTTTGGAAAGCCTAGGGAGGTAAACGCCATCGAAGTTTCCCCCTGTTCTGCGTTTGGTTTTCCTAGATACGGAGGGCGACGCCTGTGACGAGCGATCCATAAATTCCTTGAGATATTCGTCGTCCTCTGCGTTGACGTTATTGACCGTGGAAGCGTTCAAAGCATCTTGTAGGTTTGAGTGATAGTGTATTGCGTCCAAATTCTGCGAGTGTGAAGACGACGAAGAAAGACGCAAAGAGGTAAGAGTAGAACGGGGAGCGTGAGGGGGTAACGTCGGTCTCGGCTTTGTTTGCAGGTTCTCGTGGGATTTGATATACGTTCTAGATGATGGAGGCGCGGGAGAGTTCACGAACAAGACAGACGGCGTACTAGACCTTCGAAGTTGCTCTAAAAATTTTCGATGTGGCTTCAAATAATTCGCGTAGGTGGTGTCTCTGGGAAGAGCAGGGGGAAAGACACAGGATAGAAAGATACCGGTGCCTGTTCCTTGTCCGTAGTAGGCTTCCGGGTCGAATTTCTCCTGAGGCATTTTCTGTTTCTGTCTGCTCGGCTGCTGCTGAAGTTCCGACGGCAAGAGTGTCTTAGTCGACGATTGAGGAGAAGGTGTTGGAGTGAAAAGAGATGTGGTATCCAGAGGTATGTACTCTCGAGGAGTAAACAGAGCACTGTTATTGCTAGAATTGCTGTTATTTTCTATCGCTTCCGCAGAGGCCTATATGCGAGAACAATGTCTGAATGAACGATAGAGGTCACTACTGTGGTAGAGCTCACCACGGCTGTTTCGATGTCAGTTTCTCTTTCTATGTCTACGTTTTCGTTCTCTTTACTAGCCGTATCAATTTGCTGTGATGCGATGAGAAGAGAAGAATGTTCAACAGGAGTTTTTGACATACCTCAGGGTTTGAGTCTTTTGCTGTAATGAACTGCTCAGACGACAATCTTTCATTCACAGTCTGCGAAATGGAAATCTGCTCCAAAATATTCACCTCTAGTAGAGAACCTTCATGTCTTGATTCGTCTCGTGCTAGTTGTCCAGGCGAATCCTTCGTAGAGGGCGTTCTAGATGTCGATGTTGATTTTAGTTTGTATGGACCTTGTTCACGATCCCAGTTAAGAAGACTATTGTAGCTGGAGATAGACATAGCTACAAGGCACTAACGACAGAGCCAGCAGTGGACTATCGCGGCCAGCTAGGTCGATATTTAATAAAACGAAAAGAGCTCAGTTACAACGTGATAACCTGTTGGGCGCCTAAAATCCGCCTCTGTTCTTCAATTGAACTCTATCCTTGACTCTCTATCCATTGATACATCGATAACCAACAAGGTACAGTTTATCTTAGACGACGTATATGTGCTCAAAGTGAAAAGATATCTCGGTACTTTCATGAACCAGTGTAAATCTACAGGACCAACCAAAGGAGTCTTCTATTCCAATCCAGGTATAAGTGTATAGAACACAATCACCGTATCGACGCGCAATGGGAACGGAAAGCGAACGCTACTACCGTATCTTCATCAAAGAATAACATCTCCTCGGATTTCACACCTCCCGATTAACTTTTTTTTCTGCTGCGTGTTGTTTTGCACCCCGATGAGCTTTATGATCCAAGAGACCTGAACGGAGAGCGGGTCGGAATCCTATCAGATATTGTTCAAAGTCGAAAGAAAAAGGCGGTGCAGAGGGATCTTAACTACTGTCCCAGAGAAGAACTTTGTTCCCCTCAAGAAATGCCTTATCTATGCCATTCTCGGTAATCGATCCCTCTGATATGAGGTTTCTGGAGCGGAGGCAAACCTATTGTTGATACAAGGTTATGAAGATGGATAATGAGATGATTATTGGGGACTCGAGAGCGAGTCTTTATACCTAAGTACATTGTATCTAGAATGTTCTACAATATACTACTTACATACTGTACTGTACGAAGAGAGAAAGAAATAGAACATGGAGCAACCTTCGGGTTGCTTCCTGTACATTCTACAACAAACCAGGAGTAGTATCACGTAGAATTCGGACTCCAGATCATGGCGGAACCGATGCAAGCCTTCCCCGCTTGACCCCATGTTATTCGTGGAACATGTAGAACTTTTTGCCATTTCGAAACTTGCACGTTGGCCCATCGTGCTGAAAAGCTCACCCAGATCGCGAGATCCCAGCCATTCTGAGAACCCCATATTGTTCGCTATCCGTTTCGCGCACCAGGAGATTCCCTAGGCTGATATTGCGATAGAGGATTCGAGGGTATTTTTATGCCCAGTGATCACTTGGAACTATAGTTCATGGCACTGCATGCAAATTCCTATAACTTACCTTGCCTTATGTTAAAATCATGATAAATCAACAGGAAATTTTTCTCCGCAATAATCTTGAGTTATTTCAATCTGATCATAAAATTATGCTAAACCAAAAAAAAATCTACAATCCATTTACTTAGCATAGTACATGGTAATTTATGATAAACATGTTTTGAATATATTTAATCATTGCTTTGAAGATATTTTATACATTTTACTGTAAACAAAAAACTAACTTATTGCAACTATGATTAATTGTGGAAAAATACATGTTAGATGATTGTGTACTTATTGAAAGCTCCAAAATAAACTTGATTGAAATATTCTCTAGTTATTCATAAGAGATAGTATTTCAAAGTATAAATTCAGAATAACATGGAATCATTACTCTAAACTTGACCTGAGATAATTAATTAGTTATTTTACTTTTGTGCTTTGGGTGCTGTATAACTTTTGTGAAAATACTGTATTCAATCAATATAAATGAACTTATATATAGTAAAACTTCTCTCAATTAATATATAAGTGCAATAGAATAAGTATTTTGAAATCTTGGTTCGGTTATGTTGAAGAAGGTGTAAATTTGTATTAAATTTATTGTATTTGTATAGTTTGATTTGAATATATCAGTATAGGCCAATGAAGATACTATAACGAAAACTACATTATAAAGTATGTGTAGTTGAAGGAATTTATGTTATAAATATAATAAAGTTATCTTGAATTCATCATAGAAAAGTTATAATAACCACAATGTTATTGCACTTCTTTATATTGAAAACATGCAGATATATTTATAATACTATAAGTAATATAGATTAGTACATCTCAATATAACTCCACAGTAATCTAAATCTGGGTATAGTAAATACACACTTAGTATAAGCTCAGAGTAAGGTTGCATCAATTGGTTTCATATGATAGATTCTTGGTATCTATATCTTATCAAGTTGTCATACACATTGATATTTCTATTCAAGAAACTTGACAATTACATCAATTTTTGCAATTTTTAGTATACTATAATCCTAACACAACTATAGTAAAGTTATGCTAAAATGTACAAAAACTACGATACACTTAGAGTAAATCACAAATAACTCTTTTGATTTGAGGATTTGAGAGCTTCTTAGAGAATCTAGCAATTCAGAGCTTCTTCAAATTCTGAGAGTTCTGAGATATCATGAAGTTCCCTGAGTTCCTAGAGCTCATGACAATCTGAAGCTTCATGGAGTCCTGGAGTTCAATGAATTTCCTGAAGTTACTGGCAATCATGGGCTTCATAGAGTTCCCAGATTTCTTGGCACTAATCTGAGGCTTCATGAAGTTCTTGGAGTTCAGAACCAGGTATGTCTTTACTTACTTCTCTGTACTGATTATCAATATAACTTTGTTGTTGGGACCAGTACCTGCCTGTTTCTGTCTAAGTCTCTGCTCCGCCTTGCCACCGTTGTCACCACTTTGTGACACTTTCCTAGATTTCTCAACAATCATAGGTTTCATAGAGTTTCTAAAGTTCTTGAATCTTGACAAGGGCTTCATGGAATTTGGGCCTTTCAAATGGAGTTCATGGAGTTTGAGGGCTTTCTAGACTCTAGAGTTCCTGATTTCCCTAGGCTTCCTGGCAATCTAGGATTTCATGGAGTTGTTGGAGTGTAAGAGCTTCCTAGAGTTCCTGGTAAATCTGGATTTCATGGAGTCTCTGGAGTTCCTACTAATAATCCAAGGCTTTATGAAGACTTCATGAGATTTTTGAAGTCTCTAAGTTATTCTACTCAGGTTTCATAGAATTCCCATATCCCTAGAGTTCCTGGAGTTTCTGGCACTCTGGCACTTCATGGTGTTCTTAGAGTTTCTGGCAATCCAGAGCTTTACTATAGAGTTCCCTGAAATTTGAAACTTTGTAGGATTCCAAAAGTCCTAAGACTTCTTGGAATTCCTGAAGTTTTTGTGCTTCATGGAGTTTCAAAGTTGTTAGAGTTTGTAGAGTAGAGTACTTGACAACAGGCTTCATAAGGTTCATAGAATTCCAAACCTTCATAGAGTTCTTAGAGTTTCAAAACTTCTTAGTACATGCTTATACAAGTGAACATTAGAGGAGTCAAACCTGATGAACTGTACAGTTTGTAAATAGTATGGAATTCCTGAGCTCAGTGCTCAGATTGACTTTGCTGAGTGTAGAATGACAAGAAGAGGGAGGAGGAGGGAGGGCATGAACAAAGAAGAATGATGAGTGGAGATCTGGATGTTTTGAACCCTACTGAAATGCTCTGAACTATCCAGCTTAACATCAATCAACAATTCCCATCATTAATTCTCATATATACATGCTCCCAACCACACCCCTCCATCAATCTCAGAGTTACTACACCCCATCCCCATCCCTCCTCATTATTGTCAGTGACTTACTAGCTCTCACAAGAGACAACCAGGCATCACACAATAGACAATGAGCAAGAGGGCAAAAAAGCAAAAGAGGATGGATAAAACAACCCAATACAAGTCTAGCTACCAAGGAGTATAGACAAGAATAGAGCTAAGGAATATAACTACAAAATACAAAGTCTTATATACTAATGGGATATGAAGCTGTGAGAATCATCTCGCACCGTAACTGTGAGGATCTACAATAAGAGTTGCTCATATCCATAAGTAAGGCTGTAGGTATTTGGTGAGTAAACAATAAGGCAATATAAAAGGAAGCATGGAGGTGGAACAATAGTGTCATCATCCTGTCAATAATCTGACAAACACGAGAGAGTTGTGCCTAAGTGAAACAACAGTGCAAGAACAATAAGGTTGACGCATGTAATCTAGACAGAAACGAAAATGTAACAAGCGCTAGTGTAAGCGCTTTAGTGATTAGGTAAGTAATTAAAAGAAAAAAATAGAATAATAGAAAAGAGTGTTTCGTGACATTACCCCCTCCCTAAAGTGCAAGTTCCATGAAGTGCCTGTCATCTAATGAAATTTTCAGAGGGTAATTGTGGTGTAGTTTTGGTATCCGGCTGGGGCATAGGGCAGAATAATTCAGTAGGAAATAAAGAAATAGGAATCTTGAGTTGATTTAGGGTGGTGGGTTTAGGCTTAGCCGGGTTTTTGTCATGGAATTCCTTCAACAAATTAGAGGAATGCGTAATATTGGACCGAGGCTCCCAAGTGTCTTTGTGTGGACTATACCCTCGCCATCTGACTTTGTACTTGATCCCTCTTCCTACCTTCCGGGAGTCAAGAATTTCTTCAACTTCAAACTCTTCTTCTTCTCCTATGACAATAGGAGGTGGTCAGGTGTTTCGTGGTTGAGATGGGAATTGCAGTTCCCTATAAGGGGTGAGGAGAACTTCATTGAAAACATTGTGAAAACATTTCCATGTTGAGGGGATATCTAGTTTGTAGGAACTAGCACCTATCTTCTTTTGAACTGTAAATGGTCCAAACCATTTGTCTCCTAACTTTTTCATCAGCTGGTCTGTCGACAAGTCAGTTCCCTCAAGCCAGACCTTATTGCCTGGCTTATACTCTACCCTGACTCTTTGCTTCCAATCATAAAACTTCTTCATGTCCTCGTTGGCCTTCCCTAAGGCTGCTCCTACTTCTTCTTGAACCTTCCTCATTCTATCCGCAAACACCTGTGCTGTGGGGTTGTCCGAAGTCATTTGAGGTGCCGTACCTTTGTAGGGATGTCTACTGTTGTCAGCATAGAAGGGAGAAACCTTTGTAGCGGAGTGTACACGATTGTTATAGGTGAATTCTGCAAGGGGTAACCACTCGTGCCAGTCATTTTGATGGTAGTTGATAAACAGACAGAGATAGTGTTCGATCTCTTGATTTGTCCGTTCTGTCTGGCCATTGGTCTGTGGATGATACACTGTGGTGTAGTTCGCTTCTATTCCCAAGAGACGGTAGAGTTCTTTCATGAACCAGGAGTGATACTGAGGTCCTCGATCATGTATAATCTTTTGTGGAATGCTGTGGATAGAAAAAATACTATCCCAATAGATTTTTGCCATTCCTTCTGAAGTAACCGTAGTGTGCAAGGGAACTAGTCGTAATCGTTTGGAAAAATGGTCAACAAATACTGATATGGCATTGTACCCCCCTGACTCTGGTAGTGCACCTATCATGTCTGTGCCAATTATTTTCCATGGTTCTGTTGGTACTGAGTGTGGGTGTAGTCATCTTACCGGTTTGGTATGATGAGCTGTCGTAGCCTGGCATTTTTCACAACCTTCTACATATTTCCTGGCATCCCTTGTAACTCCCGGCCACCAGTAGTCCCAAGTAATGAGTTCTGTCATTTTGTACTGTCCTGGGTGTCCCGCTAGTGGTGTATCGTGGTACTGGGTGATTACTTTGGACCAGAGTAGGCGGTTTTTTGGTACATAAATGCACCCTTTCCATGTAATAACTTTGTCGGTTTCAGTCCACTCTGGGTTTTTGGCGGCTAGGGCATCCCTTACAATCCAATCTACTTGGTTTCTACTCTTTCGGATCTCCAATAGCAGGAGATCTTCTGGAGCCGACAGGTCAAGAGCATGGATGAAAAGTTCTGGTTTCAGGAGAACAATGTTCTCATTGTCCTTGTCCCCTGTCTCAAGACCTGTCATCCTCAACAGGTCATCAGCTTTGGTCATTGATATACCAGGTTTATGGACAAGATCGAAATTATACTCCGCTAACTCCAGCACCCACTGCGCTTGTCGACGATTAAGTTTCTGCGGTTTCTTGAAGTACTGGAGGTTTGCGTGATCTGTAAAAATTTCGATCTGCTCCTCGGCCCCCAGCAAATACTGTTGCCAGTCGTCAAGTGAGTCCATAATTGCCATGAGTTCCTTGTCGTAAATCTTGTAATTACGCTCAACCTCATTGAGGGAATGGGAATGAAAGGCAATAGGATGCCACCTGTTATCAACAAACTGGGACAAGACAGCACCATTAGCATAGTTGGATGAGTCAGCTTCCACTTGGAACTTCCCATGGTTTTGAGGGATAAGCAAAACTACTTCCTCACAGATTCAGCATTTTAACTCTTCAAACGCTTCTTCCTGCACTTTCTCCCAATTCCAAGTTCCATTCCCAGTAAGCTGTGTCAGTGGTTTCGCTACAAGACTAAACCCATGAATAAAGCATCTGAAGAAGTTGCAAAATGTTAAGCTTGTTATATTTATGCAAGCTAAGTCTTTTCAAAGCTTCGTGAAGCATTCCGCTACTTAGATATTACTTATATCCTTTTACCACTATGCAATTACTTCGTGAAGGAATTCCGATGCGAAGCAATTACTCTTTATCTCTTATCAGTCTTATCGTATTCACACTATTCCTTTTATATCCTTTCTGTTATAGGTATGCCTCCGGATCTCCGTACGGGGCTTCCGGTTTTGGACATTGACTTGTTACTTTATAATTCCTTCCGACTTCGACTGTCTCGGTCGAAGTATACGAAGCATTCGATTGTCAAATGCTAAGTATTCTCACTTTATTGTCTTTTTAATTATATTGATGTCACCAAATTATATTAGTTATTGTCTCTTACTTACAGCCATTATTGTTATAGATTTAACAATTAGGATTACAGGTATATAAGCTGTAGTATCTTGTACATAGTTCTTCAGTTTAGATATCAACTTAGATTGCTGCTGAACTCCATCCAGAACTCTCTTCTCTAATCGTACAACATTCGCACTATAACCGAACGTCATCCGGACGTCTTTACTCTCTTACTCGTCATTCTGAACATTCACCGAACCATACGACGAAGCGGGGGCACTACCGAAAGTAGTGTCAAGGTTCTAGTTCAATCATTATCATCTTCCGTTACAATCAAACTGACCGATACTCTTCGATTACTTCCTTTGAGACTTCGGTTATAAACCATAGTCTCGATTCACTCCAATTACTCTCGGAATACCTCGATTCATTTCTATACCTTCTAAGACTCTACGGAACCTCACTGGCACAGTCTTAACACTTTCCTTTGTTCTTTACTTACGCACTAACCAATTCGGGCATGGCATTGCTTCGCGATCCTGACTTACCTTTAGTATAAATCTATGGTATTGAATAGGTAGTTCCTTAGTTTAAATATCAACCTTGATAGCACTTTGATAGTCATACAAATTAATCATCTATCTGTATCATCGTTTTAACATCCTCACTGTCAGTATGTTTCGCGATAGTCATCGCAAACGGAACATGTTTACCTTTCTTCTCTTGCAGACACGTGAAGTGTCGAGGACTCTACTAATAGTGGAGTCAAGGTCCGACCACATTGTCTATGATCATATTACCTCGCGAAGTATTTTACTTCGTATTTTCTCACGATCATTCCCGACGATCCCTTTGTGCACGATTGTAACAAAACTACAATAAGTATCGATACCTCAGGATCACACATAGAAGTGTGAACGACTCTGGATTCAGTAGCTACCTGTTAAACTACAATAAGTATTGATACTACTTATGCTTGTCAGATAGCTATAACAACAGTAGTAAGTAATGAAGACGTACCCTCAGGATCACACGTAGAAGTGTGAACGACTGTGGGAAAAGTTTTCTACAATTGTCCAAGATAAATAGAATACCTTGTCTGGATAAGATCCATCGAAATGCACAGCATATTGATGGATGCAAAACATAAAATGCGATGTGAAATGAAAAGTATTTCAAAGGGCAATTTCTCCACCAGTGCTCGACAGGTTGTACCGACTGTGTCTTGCCTCTCTTCACTTCTCAACACTCCCCTAGACCCGGTTGGTACCATCGAGCCCCAGCATCTGCACTTGTTGGCGAAGTAGTGTAGTCCCAAGTGGTTTTGTGAGGATGTCTGCAATGTTTTCATCAGAGAGAACATAATGGATTTTGACCTCGTGTTATGATCATGCACAAAGGGATTGTTGGGAATGATCGCGGGATGCACGATCATAACAGTATATTTAAACTGACACTCAGCACATTCGTCCTCATTACCCTTCCCATTCTACTCAACAATTTCCCTTCCTTTAACAATGGTCTATACAAGGAGCAGACGAAACCGTATCAACACTGGGGGGGGTAAGAAAGGAACCGGAAATGGTTAATCCTTTTGCATCGAACGCGACAGGCTTCACGCCCTTCGCGGAATCAATCTCAGGAGCAGGACACTCTTGACGTTGATCTAACATCTTCGGTCCAGCCCCAGGACAGCCTGCTAGTGCGCGGGTTTCCAGTCATCACGCCCTTGGTCAACCTGACCATTCCGAATTCGAGTACCAAGTACTCTACACAGAAAACAGTGATCCCGTTACTGTACAAACACCGCAAAGAAATCACACGGCGATACCAACAACAGAGATGGAAATCCCACCATCTCCTACCACCTTTACCCTTGCTGACAGAATGCATCAGCAGCTAGCAAATGCTCCCGGCCCTTTGCGGGGTCAGATACCAGTTGCCACGATGGAAATTCCGGAGAACATCAAGGAAGCGGAAATCGATGAAGAGGTAGGTCCTGACGAGTCAGGAAATCCCGGAGACCCAGGGGGATCTGATCCCGATAGCCCTGGAGGTCCCGGGGCACCTCGAGGTTCCCGCGCTCCTAGTCGTTCTAGGAGTCCAGTGGAACGGGTAGGTAGTGTCCATCCGGACCCTACTGAACAATGCATTTTAGATGTGTTTCACATGTTTAAGGGTTCGCTCGATACCCTCAGAACAGTTCTCGTGGGCATGAATGCTAGCAGCCCTGCGGAATCCGGAAGATCGAAAGTCAAGAATCCTGAGGTATTCGATGGATCTGACTTGCGGAAACTGAAAGGTTTCCTAGTTTCCTTGTCTTTGGTGTTTATTGATCATCCTTCATATTTTACTGATCAAAAGAAGATCAACTATACATTGTCGTACCTCGGTGGTTCCACGAAGGAATGGTTCAAACCAGATATTCTGGATCCGAACCTCTCCGCAATGCCGGCATGGACGAGTTCCTTCGCAGCATTGGTGAAGGAACTTCAGGACAATTTCGGTATGTACGATGCACAGGGGGAAGCCGAAGATAAGATCAGCACGTTGAGGATGAAAGAATCCAATAACATATGGAAGTATAATATCTGTTTTAATACCTTCGCGGCATCTACTAACTGGGACTTGCACACCCTTAAGTGGGCTTATCAATGTGGCTTGGCAAGCCATATCAAAGATGAGATGGCTCATCTTCCAGAACCAAAGACACTCGCGGAATACTGTTACGAGGTACTTCGCGTAGATAACAGGTACTGGAGACGAGAAGAAGAGCGGAAAAGAGAAGCCGCTAGATCGACAGGTGCTTCCTCGGGAGGGAAAGCATCAAACACGTCGAAGAAGACCACACCAGGTTCTTCACAATCTCCTACCACCACCACCATGACATTGACCTCGACGAATAACTCGGGGAAGAAAGGTAAGTCTAGTGGAGGTGGAAATTCCTCATCATCGACGAGTACTGCGGTGACTAAACCTGCATATGCGAGCAACCTCGGCTCGGACGGAAAGCTCCTCGCGAAGGAGTCGGAACATCGAAAGAAGTTGGGGTTATGCGGATTTTGCGGAGGAAGTCATAAGTTCGACGACTGCGAGAAATGAAAGGCTCGCGAAGCTCGTGGATGTGCCGCGGAAACACAGGAAGGAGCAGCAAGTACCTCTTCGGTATTGGAAAAATAGTCCGCAACTCCTGTACCCCAGTATGAAGCGGGAGTTGTGTTGACCAGGTTTGTACTGCCGGGGAAGTTAAATTAAACGCATCCACTCTTTCTTATGATGAACGATCTTTTACAATACCTCTTACTATAGATTTTTCACTTCGCGACATCTCTGCGAAGCTTTCTTTTGTCTCTTTACTCGATTCCGGTTCTACTGATTGTTTTATTGATTCTCGATTTGTATATAAACATTCTTTACCTACTTCTTCGATCCCTTCAATCAATCTCCGACTCTTTGATGGTTCTTTATCTCCGAAACCAATTTCTGAGACTACATCTCTTAATGTTCGGTTTCCCTCTGGCGAGCTACTACTACTGACATTTTATGTCACTTTACTAGATTCCTCTTGCGAGGCAGTTTTAGGTTACAGTTTCTTGACCCGCTACAATCCGTTGATTGACTGGGCATCGAGAAACATTACATTCCACTCCACCAAGCAAGTTGAGTTTCCCTTGACGTCCTCACTTCCGCGAACACTCGTTCCGGAAGAAACTGTCCCCTCGTGGGGTCAGCCTACCATTAGTTCCGAAGAGATCCCTTCACAATTGTCTTCGCAAACTTGTTCTCACCATTCACCTCGTCCTTTATCGGACTCTTTCCCCTATGAACCCATCTACTCCTATCCTTCGGTGGCTCAATTGGCCGCTTCGCGACTTGAAAACCCAGAGATTGACATTGCTCTTGTCAACATGGAACTCTTCAACCGTGCTTGCAAGAATGCCAAGTGCGAACTGTTAATCTTACGAGCAGTTCACAGCGAAGTCACAGCGCAAGCTGCTTCGACAACTTCTGCAGGCAATCCCTCCTCATTACCGAAGCATTACGCAGACTTCGCGGATGTCTTCGACGAAGTCAAATCCGAAGTGCTGCCTGAGCATCAACCATATGACCTTAAAATTGAATTGGAGGAAGGCGCCGAACCACCTATCGGTCGTCTTTATCCTCTTTCTGCCAAGGAATTAGAGGCTCTACGTGATTTCATTGATAAGCACCTCGAATCCGGTGCTATTCAACCTTCGTCCTCTCCTCACGGAGCTCCGGTATTATTCGTACCGAAAAAGGATGGAAAACTTCGACTCTGCATAGATTTTCGTGGTCTTAACAACATCACAAAGAAGGATCAATATCCTTTACCTCTCATTTCTGATCTACTAGATGCTCCGAAAAAAGCTAAGATTTATACTAAACTTGATCTTGCTCACACGTACCATTTAGTTCGAATCGCAGAAGGCGACAAATGGAAAACAACATTCAGAACTCATTGGGGTTCTTATAAATGGAAGGTTATGCCATTCGGACTCACTAATGCTCCAGCAGCTTTCCAAAGGTTTGTAAATGACATATTCGCTGACCTTTTAGATGTTTATGTTATCGTCTACCTCGACGATATCCTTATCTACTCTGACGACGAAACACTACATCGCGAACACGTTCGCGAGGTTCTCCATCGACTTCGTAAACATCAACTCTATGCAAACATCGCGAAATGCGAATGGGAGATTGATATGGTAGAGTATCTTGGTTATATTCTTTCTCCAGAGGGCTTAACGATGTCGAAAGACAAAGTGAAAGCTATCATTGACTGGCTGGTACCTCGGAAAGTCAAAGATGTCCAGTCTTTTCTTGGATTTGCTAATTTCTATTGATGATTTATTTATAATTATAGTGATATTGTAGTCCCGATGACGCGACTTATGTGAAAGGATACACCTTGGAACTGGAATACTGACTGCCAGGAAGCCTTCGAGAAGCTCAAATACAGCTTCACTCACGCTCCTATTCTGGCACATTGGGAACCAAACCGACATCTAATCGTGGAAACAGACGCCTCGGATTACGCATTAGCTGCGATCCTCTCGATCCTATTACCTGACGGAGAAATTCACCCCATCGCGTTCCTCTCGAGGACTTTTCAGGCTGCGGAACTCAACTACGACACTCACAATAAGGAGCTTCTCGCGATATTCGAAGCATTCAAAGGCTGGCAGCATTACCTCGAGGGATCGGGAGATCCTATCGACGTCATTACCAATCACAAGAATCTCGAATACTTCTTGACGACGAAAATCCTTACGCGACAACAAGTTCGTTGGTCCAAGTACCTGCACCAATTTAACATGGTGATTCGATTCAGACCAGGTAAGTTAGGTGAAAAACCTGACTCAATGACTAGACACTGGGACGTCTATCCAAAAGAAGGGGATATCGGCTACGCACAAGTTAACCCACATAATTTTAGACCCATTTTTACTAATGAACAACTAACTACTTCCCTTCGAGCTATGTTCCTAGAAGGACCGGCACTTCGCGCCTCCATTGTTATGGATTTAGAGGCACTTCATTCTGCTATTCGTGATTCAATCAAACTGGATCCGGAATCAATCACAGGATTGAAGTTTGCAAAGGATGGTATGAACACTCGTTGGACATTAGGGTCTGATAGATTGTTACAACTTGATGATTGCATTTACGTTCCCAACATTTCTAATTTACGGCTTCAAATTCTACGCTACTTTCATGACCACCCACTCTCAGGTCATTTTGGTCAAAATCGGACTCTGGAAGCCATTCGACAACAATACACTTGGCCGAAGGTTCGCAAATTTGTTCGCGATTATATTAATTCGTGTACGGTTTGCAGATGCAACAAACCCCGTCGACATAGGCCTTACAGTCTACTCAAACCACTTCCAGTTCCCGTCCGACCTTGGGATTCCATATCGATGGACTTCATCAAACAATTAACAGACTCTAAAGGACATACCGCTATTTTGGTAATCATGGATTGAGCCTCGAAACAAGGCATATTCATTGTGACACATGACAAAATAACATCCTCAGAGCTCGCAGAACTGTTTGTTCATCACATTTTCTCGAAACACGGAGTTCCTAGTCACGTCACTTCTGATCGAGGCTCGGAATTTGTTTCGGCTTTCTTTTGTGCTTCAGGGGAAGCTCTCTTGATCAAACTACACTTCACCTCGGGATACCATCCTGAGGGGGATGGACAAACGGAACGAGTTAACCAGACTTTGGAACAGTACATTCGTATGTATTGCGTGTATCAACAGGACGATTGGGCAAAGCTTCTGCCTATCACGGAATTTGCATACAACAATGCTCCTAACGCATCCACTGGTATTACTCCATTCTTTGCGAATAAAGGTTATCATCCTAACATTACAGTGAAACCTGGAATTGACATCCGTTCCGATCGTGTGATTGACTTCGCGACGAATTTAGATGAGATTCATTCTTTCCTCCGCGAAGAAATTACTAATGCGCAAACTTGATACAAAGAGCAAGCGGACAGAAAACGTATTACTCACCCTGATTTTCCCATTGATTCACAGGTATTTGTACTAGCAAAGCACATAAACACCACTCGACCTACCGCGAAGTTCTCTGAGAAGTACCTTGGACCGTTCAAAGTTCTTGAGCGCGTAGGAACTCTATCGTACAAGTTACAACTCCCTTCCTATCTCAGTCATATTCACCCAGTTTTCCATGTATCCCAACTCGAACCCTATACTCCGACCTCAATTCCTCATCGCGAACAAACTCCTCCACCTCCGGTGGAAGTCAAATCGCGAAGAGGAATACAACATTGCAGAGGTATTGGATTCGAAGTTGGATTGTCGATACAAGAAATGTCCATTACGGTATTACATCCGGTGGGCAGGATACGAAGGTACAGACGAAGAGTTTTCCTGGGTCGCCGCAAATGAAATTCATGCGGACAAGCTGGTTCCAGCTTTCCATATTCGTTACCCTCACAAACCTGGACCATCATGATCAACAATCACTTAATTTCTTCTATTCATGCATTGAAATACTAATTTTTATTCTATTAAGTTCAAAAACTCATCGCAAAATCTCCGCAATCCATCACCATTACATTCCATACTACATTACCTACTAAATTCCAACTCATTATGCTAAGGAGTTTTGCGATCCATTTGTCGCAGAGCTAACTTCGACTCTCATATTCCCTTACTTCCAAAACCATCGCGATCCATCCTTCGCGAAACAACCTTCTAACTCTCACATTTACTTTCTTCCTAAACCATCGCGATTCTTCCCTCGCGGAACGAATCTTAACTTTTTACACTTATTAAAAAACCAAAACTTTACATATTCAAAACCACCAAAAAAGGCAAAAACATATAAAATTAACCAAAACAAAACAAAACAAACAAAAACAAAAAACCAACAGACAACAAAAAACCAATAAAGAAACTATTACAAAATTAAAAACAAAAAATAATTACAAGTCCAAAATTTACTACTACCCTTTGCGGGAATTACATCGCACAATGGTTTCCTTTGCGAATTCTTTTCCTCTTTCTCCCCTCCTCATCTTCTTCGTTTTCTTCTTCCTCTTTGTCCTCTTCCTTCTCTTCCTCACCTACTTTGTTGCCCGGTTGTTGCTGCACAATACGAACCAACTCTTCCATCGCGAAGGCTGCTTGACTCGCGAACCCGAGGAGTGTGCCCATCTGCCTCTTCAGGGCTTCATTCTGCTCCGCAAGCAGATCCAATTTTACTCCCCACTCAGCACCTACAATACTCCTTTCCGCTACATGCCTCGCGGGACCCTCATACAGACCATTTTCATCAACCTTTGGCTTCTTCTTCCTGGATCTTCGGGCTGCATTATCCCCTGCCCAGCTACACCTCCTCTGTCATTGGAGGTGACAGGCCAGACAGGCCTGAGTCCAGGGTTTCCTGGGTTGCGCGATGCAGTTCGAAGTGTTTCCTTGGGAAACACAATGAACACATCCTTCACAATTACGCGAAGGTGTGGGAGGAGGAATGTCGCCTTCGTCGTCATCCTCATCATCGCCTTCATCGTCGTCATTGTCGTTGTTGTCTCCATCATCGGGGTCCGGAGCTGAACCAACCTGTGTTTGTATTAATCAGTAAAAAACATTGCGAAGAAACCAAATTAATTACCTGAGGAATCGATCTTTTCCTTTTCAAAATTGGTATCTTGATGTCCGGGGTATCATGAACCATGGAGGCCGACTTGTAAATTTTTTGTTTTGAGCCCAAAGGCTCCCGCGAGCTTCTCATGGTTCCAGTTCTTCGCGATGCAGCACAAGCTGCATGCTCTCGACGTTCTTGTAACTCACTCAGGGCTTGAGCCCTACGATGATCTCTGTTGGCTTCTTCTTCAGCCAACTTCTTCAAAGCGTCGGCTTTCACCTTCGCGATGTTCTC
This sequence comes from Lentinula aciculospora, assembly GCA_028011355.1. NCBI lineage: Eukaryota > Fungi > Basidiomycota > Agaricomycetes > Agaricales > Omphalotaceae > Lentinula > Lentinula aciculospora. The sequence goes on from JAOTPV010000087.1 coordinate 48,665, forward strand.
CTCGATGAGTCTCTCTTCTTCCCGCTTCTTCGCGGCCTGCTTCTCCTCCTCGAGCTTTCTTTCTTCCTCTAGTCTCTTCTCCTCTGCCTCGCGCTCAGCCTCACAAGCAGCCTCTTCCTCCAACCGCACCATCTCCTCCTCGAAGGCGGCCTCCTGTGCAGCGATCTCAAGTTGACGAAGGTGGGCATGCTCTGCCTGTTCACGAACAAGGTGCGCCCGTCGTTCTTGCATGGTCTCAGTGGCGGTGACAGTAAAGAACATCTTAGAGTGATGAGGACTTAGGAAAAACAAAAGAAATTCCTCACATTTTATACACGTTTGTTCATTGAGGGCAGGTTCGACTCTAAATTTTTCGTTTACCTCGATCATAACTCGCGTGGCACTTTGAAAATTTACTTTTCTTTTTTACTTTTCCATTTTATCTAATTTTAGATTCATCAATCATTAACAATCGCATAGGCTTTCGAGGGCGAAAGCCTAAGAGGGGGATACTGTTATATCTATGCAAGCTAAGTCTTTACAAAGCTTTGCGATCCATTCTGCTACCTAGATATTACTTACATCCTTTTACTACTATGCAATTACTTCACGAAGGATTTCCGACGTGAAGCAATTACTTGTTATCTCTTATCATCCTTATCGGATTTACACTATCCCTTTTATATCCCTTCCTTTGTTCTTTACTTACGAGCTAGCCAATTTGGGCATGGCATCACTTCGCGATCCTGACTTACCTTTAGTATAAAGCTACGGTATCAAATAGGTAGTTCCTTAGTTTAAATATCAACCTTGATAGCACTTCGATAGTGATACCAATTAATCCTCTCTATCTGTATCATCGTTTTAACACCCTCGCTGTCAGTACATTCTGCGATAGTCATCGCGAACGGAAAACATTTACTTTCTTCTCTTGCGGACACCCGAAGTGTCGAGGACTCTACTAATAGTGGAGTCAAGGTCCGACTACTTAGTCTAGGATCATTTCACCTTGCGAAGTAATTTACTTCGTATTTCCCCGCAATCATCCCGCAATCATTCCCAATGATCCCTTTGTGCACGATCATAACACCTTGGCATTCTCTACTGCATCCCAGATGAAATGGTATTTGACGTCGATGTGCTTTACCCATTGGTGGAATTTTGGGTTCTCCAATATGGTGGTGGCACTCTGGTTATCACCATAAATGGTCATTGGATAGGGAACAGAGTGACCGATTCCAGCAAGGAAGTTGTGGATCCATTTAGCCTGTGTCAGAGCTTTTCCATAAGCTATATATTCTGCCTCTGTAGCAGATAATGCTACAACATCTTGCTGTTTGGACATCCAATACATGGGACCTCCCGCCAGCTTTGTGATGACTCCCATAGTAGATCGACAGGTGTCAATGCACACTGCGTAGTCTAAATCACCAGATGTCTCGGGGTGAAGCTTCCCCTCTCCTCATCGATAGGTGATCCCATATTCCTTGGTCCCGGAGATATAGTGGCATAGGTGCATGAGCGCGTTCCAGTGAGGTCATCCAGGTTTTTGGAGGAAATGAGATAAGAGGTTCATTGCAAAGGCAATGTCAGGTCTGCAGGATCCCTGTCCAAACTGTAAGGCTCCCAGAATTTCGGCATAGGGTTTTCCTTTCATGAACTGGACATCCTCCTCAGATGATGGAGCTTGGTTTGCAGAGAGGACAATACCTGGTGGTAGCGGTGTGGCTTTGGGCTTCAGGTTCTGGAGGTTATGCTTGGCAAAAAGCTGGTCCCAGTAAGCCAGCATAGACAACGTTGCCATACCCTCTGCCTTGTTATGTACTAGCTGCATGCCAAGTGCAAACTGAACTTCATCTGTATCCCTAATCCTGTACCTATCACCCAACTCCCTTTTCGCCCTCTTCATCTCTTCTATGCTTGATGACCCGCCCAATGTGTCATTGGTGTAGGTCCCAGTCATCATCTCCCCTGACTCCAATTTCCTACTCCTCACACATTGGTCTGCTCGTGAGTGATAGTAGCCTAGTTCCTTGTAGGACTCATCCAAATCATTCCACCAGTTCCTTCCTGCCTGCATCATTCCATAAAGGGATTTCTTCAGACACATCGTGTCATGACGTGCTATACAAGATACAGTACTTACTTTATTTCTCCTACATCTCCTCCTTCCCTCATCACTGTTACTGTTTGGACCCATCTACATCATTCCGCATCCTTCTATCACATTCCAAACGCTCCCATCAACTTCCTGTGCTTTCGCTTACTCATCGAGACTCTTGTATATATAGTACAGTAGCTGACACCTAGTTCCCCATCTTGACCTCTTGGTCTTTGGAACTAGGTTAGTACCTGTATCATTGTTTACCTTCAATATACTTACTTGGTCTTTGGAACTAGTTTTCCTTGTGTGACCCTAGTGATTGGCCCTTGCGCTATTGCTGCTGTCTTGATCCTTATTTCTTTCAGCCTTCGTGTGTGGTGCTAGCCCCACCCTCGCCTCGGCTTGTGCTTTGAGCCTGTGCCTCCTCTGTGCCTTCTCCCTTCGTCACCACACATTGCTTTACCAGTCCCATACCCTTCAAATCCCTTTGGAGGCCATACATAAATTTCTTCTTTGAGGGCTGCATTTAGGTATGCTGACATGAAGTCCACTTGCCAGATGTTGTAGTTCAGGGTGACCCATACAGGAATCAAGACCCAGAGAGATTCAAATTGGAGAACAGAGGCAAAGGTTTCAAAGAAGTCTATTCCTTCGGTTTGTCTTCCTCCATTTACCACCAATCGAGCTTTTTCATCTACAATATTTCCCATTCCGTCCATCTTGTGGGCAAATACCCATAGTGGGTATAAGATGGTGGCTCCTCGAGGGGTCCAAAAACCTCAGACTCTTTCATCCTCTGTCTCTCCTTCTCTATAGCTGGTAGCCAGTGTTCTGGATTGTCCATGGCTGTTGAGTAAGATTTTGGAACTTGCGGAAGTCTAATCGCAGACAGCGCTACATTGAATGTATAGTCAGTTTCATTTGGTAGTAGGTCAATGAGGGTGATTATGTTTGCGTGGTGAGTTTCAGCTCCTGTTGCCCATTCTTCTCTTGATCCTCTTGCCTTTTCCTCTCTGCTCATGAGCTCTTGCATTTCCTTTGCCTTGGACAATGGTATACGAGCTCGGGTTGATCTTACAAGGGGTGCTGCTGGTGCTAAAGCTTGGTTTTGACTTGTTTGTGGTGTCTCATCTATATTGGTTTCCAGAGTTTTCTCATGGATAACCGGTGTCATGTTGCTTGTTTCCTCAATGACCCTGACTTCAGTTGGGACGAAATCATCCTCTTCTTCTCCTCCCCTTTTGTCATTGGCTGGAGGCTGGAGGCTGGCTACTCGTTCCTCAAAGGTGATGTCTTGACTTGGAACAACACGACCAGAGGAGGTGTATAATAGATACTCCCCTCGTTTGATATATCCCACCAACCGGCCTCGAAAGCCTCTCATATCCAACTTTCCCAAACCTCTAGAGACCTCTGTTCCCCAAGCCAATGCTCCAAATGGCCTTAGATGAGAGATGTCCATTTGTTTCTCATACCAAATTTCCGATGGGATTTCAAAGTTCATGCAGGCTGCAGGTAAGAGATTGTCCATGTATATGATGTACATGCACCCATAAGCCCACAGAAAAAGAGGCAGACTGGAGTCCTGTAAGATCGTACAAACACAATCAAAGATGATACCATGTCGTCTCTCTACAACACCATTTGCTGCAGATGAATATGGAGGGACAACCTCAAGTACAATTCCATTTGCATCAGCCCAAGTCTCCCAAGGCTTGTTATTGAACTCTTTTCCTCCGTCAACTCTCACTGCCAACATCTTCTCGCCCATTTCATTTTCTGCCCTCACTTTGTATGAAGTTATAGCAGTCAAGGTGGTTGTTGATTCCTTATTTGCGAGGTAGAAATCCCGAGTCATCGCAGAATGACCATCAATGATAGGCATGGAATAGTAGAACCCTCCGATTGCTCTAACTCACATGGGTCCTGTTAGGTCAATGTGAACACGCTCAAGTCATCTTGACTCTCATTTAGTGACAGCATCAAATGCCCATCTTTTTGCCGCCCCGAGTAAGCAACTGTCACACTTCTCCAGCTCCTCATTAATATCACCTTTTACTTCTAGTCCATCCACCAAATTTCTCTGCACCATCATCCTTATCCGAGTAATGCCGGCGTGGCCAAATCAACGATGCCAGCCTCTCAAGTCTACAGGGACATTCAATGACCTCAAACATATGACAAAGCTGGCCGGGGATGCCTCCTTCTCAGGTAGGCGATATAATCCCTGGGATCCCACCCCTGTCAGGAAGTGATCTCCTTTTGGGCCAAAGAATTTTGCGATCCCATTCCCAAATAGGATGTGGTGTCCTAGGGCGTCCATCCTGGAGATTGTCACCAGATTGTAGGATACATCGGGAGCATGCAGTGCATTTGCAAAGGTGAGGACCACATCACCTTTCTCATTTGAGAATGTCTTCCTGACCTTCCCATAGCCCAGAATATTGAGTATTGTTGAGACCTCAGAAGATTTTGCTCATCTCACACAGGGAGTATATTTGACAAAGTCTTCCCTCCTCTTGAAGAAGTGATCGGATGCTCCTGTATCTGCATAGATTTCGTTGCCTGTCCCCACACCCATGGAAGCTGCTAGGCTGTAGTGCTGTGTGAGTTCTGCTACTGCACCCATAACTGCTATGTTTGCTGTCATATTAATAGGTGCTTCCCTATCTCTTCTTCCTTTCCACCAAGCTGGGTACTGTCCTTCTTTCCCTTCCCCCTTCCTAAAGCACTCTTCAGCAAGGTGTCCAGTCCTCTGGCAATTTCAGCATTTCTTATCAGGAAACTTCACCACATTCGCCAAGGCAGTTGCCTGTCGCTCTAGTTGCTCAATTCTGGCCAGGAGAACAGAAACCTCATTTGCCTGAGCCAGATGATCTCCGGGAACCAAAGCATCTGGTTGGTTCTTGAATTGAGAATACTGAGAGATGACCTGTTGTATAATGGCAGAGGAGGAACTGAATGTCGATGGATTCACATTGATGTTCTGCATGATGGTGTCGAAGGCCACAGTAGGGAAGGCAGCGAGGATGATCTCCCTGAAAGTATTGTCAGGTACTTCATTTCCCATGTCAATTGCTTCCTTTCAGAGTTCCCGAAGTGTTTTGAAGAACAAATCCAGTGATTCCATCTCATGGAAGATGTGACTTCTAAGGCGTCTCATGGTAAGTACCTTTCTCATATTGTCTTTCTGTCTGAATTCCAGGACTAATGCATCGAATAGGTCTTTGGCATCTTTTTCATTAACATCGGGAATGAATGAAGGTAGGTCTGCAATGTATGATTCAATAACCTCCTTTGTTCAGTCATTTTGGAAGGTCCACTCGGCTTGAGATGGTGCCATGGAGTATACTGGTGTCGATTCCCATATGGTGGTGGTCCCAGTAGTCTGGGCTGGCTTTTCGGTCATGCCATCAATGTAACCAATCAAACCCTGGGACTTTAGGGTGATTTGTATTTTTCATTCAATGGGTTTCCAAGTGACTCGGATACCGCCATCAAATTTTTGGTCTTTGGGGACCTCAGGTATAGGTGTCGGTAGTGCTCCACTACTGGCCATTTTTTAAAAATGATTTCTTGGTCATTATCCTCGGATTTTCATATGGTGGGTTAACAGCGGGCGGGGTCCATAACCTGTTAAACTACGATAAGTATTGATACCTCAGGATCACACGTAGAAGTGTGAACAACTCCGGATTCAGTAGCTACCTGTTAAACTTCAATAAGTATCAATACTACTTATGCTTGTCAGATAGCTATTACAACAGTAGTAAGTAATGAAGACGTACCCTCAGGATCACACATAGAAGTGTGAACGACTGAGGGAAAAGTTTTCTACAATTGTCCAAGATAAATAGAATACCTTGTCTGGATAAGATCCATTGAAACACACAGCGTATTGACGGATGCAAAACATAAAACGGGATTTGAAATGAAGAATATTTCAAAGGGCAATTTCTCCACCAGTGCCCAATGGGTTGTACCGACCGTGTCTTGCCTCTATTCACTTCTCAACACAAAACCCTAAGAATTGCTGAACATCGCACTTCTTGCAGGGAGTAATCCATTCGCAGATGGCTTGTACTTTCTTGGGGTCCATGCGAATAGTTCCGTTACCAATGATAATGCCAAGGTAGTCGATAACCAGTTTTTCGAAAGAACATTTTTCAGGTTTAAGGAATAATTTGTGTTCCCATAGAATGTCAAGTACTTGCTTTACGATTCATTGGTGTTCTTCAATGTCATCAGTAAAAATCAGAATGTCATCCATGTAAACGATAATGTGTCCACCATTGATGAGGTCTCACAGGATATGATTCATGAATCCTTGGAATGTCGCAGGAGAGTTAGTGAGTCCGAAGAACATGACGGTCAGTTCAAATAACCCCTTATTAGTTTGAAAAGCCGCCTTCCACTCATCACCTTCTTTTATCCAGATGTTATTAAAACCCCACAGATGTCCATCTTTGTGAAGACCTTAGCACCCTTCAAACGATCAATTAGCTCCTGAATGAGAGGAAGTGGATACTGGTTTTTAACCATCATTTCATTCAGTTTGCGATAATCCTGTACTGGTCATAAAGTGCCATCTTTCTGTTTAATGAAGAAAAAAGGTGAAGCCATTTGCAAGGTGGAAGGTCGGATTCATCTGGTTCAGAGATTCTCTTTGAGGAATTTGTCGAGGGCCTCCTGTTCTTTAGGATTCAAAGGATAGACCTTACAGTCGAGAGGTTTGGAACCTGGCATTAGGTTGATAGTGTGGTCCCAAGGTCGTCGCTGTGGTAATTGGTCAAACTCCTTCTGGCTAAAGACATTGGGATATTCCTTGACATAGTACTTGGAAGTGTTGAACTCTTTGGCTGTTTCCTTCTTGGCCTGTTCCTTTGTCCACTTTCTCGACTGTACCTGTTCATGGACATACCTATCCCAGTTGAACAGGAAAAGTTGTTCACCCTCCTGTAGTACTGCCCTGGAATGGGTATCCTCCGGCATCCAGAAGTATGGATTGTTACCACATCTCACTGGGCACCTGTCAAAGGTTAACTCAGATATCTCCCAGTCAATACTCGGGTTGTGGTGTCACAACCAATCTAGGCCTAGAAAGATATTATTCTTTCCTAAACCTACTACTCCGAACTGTATGATCTCCGAGTGATCGCTGATAGCCATCCATATCTCGACGTACTTGTCTATTGAGCCAGAGTCATTGAGCATGGCATCGGCATTATAGACGAGTGTTTTGACTGGTAATTCCTTGGTGACAAGATTGTGCCATTTGATGAATTCTGAGTCGATACAGGAGCTGGTTGCTCCGCTGTCAAGAAGTCCTTGTGTGATGATCTGTCGACCATCCTCCACTGTCTCGAGTATTGCCGGAAGCTTCAGGCTTTTGCCACATGTCCCACAAATGTAGCTCCTCTTGTTCTTGAGACTTCTGATGGCTGTGACTGCCGTTTTCCAATTCCGTTTTTGTATGTCCATGACAGTTTCCTCCAAGGCTTCTTTTTCTCGGGAGGAGGGCATCCAATTTCGTAATAATCCTACCACCCTCAGAATTTGATCTTCTCTAACTCTCTGAGTTAGCCATTCAGCAGTGTCGGGTTCGTACCATATAGGTTTTTCGGATTTTTCGGATTTGTGTGTGAAGGCAGATGTGTTTTTCTGTCTAGTACCTGTACTAATTATATAATCAATGCCATTATCAACAAATTCCGAAATGTCCATATGCAAAGGCTCCTGCAGACCTATATCTACTGAGGAGCCTTGGGAAAACCCAAGTTGTTAATAAAGTCCACACATTCCTGCTCACTCATGTTCAACATAATGCCCCAGACCACTGCCTTTCTCTTGTGTGGACAATTCCTGCTCATGTGCCCCGGCTCTGCATGGTCAATATCCATCGGCCTGCCCATTCCTCCAAACATGGTGCCAGTAGCATCTCTTCATTGTACTGCGGGGTACTCTGCTCTTGGAGCTACTTTCGGCTCCTGTTGATTCTGCTGAGTGGATGACTGTCCACGACTCTGTCCCTGTTGGTTAGCGTTCCACCACCCCACATACCTGTAACCTCTCTTCTGTTCGGCTCACTGGTGCCTTACATTATCAGTGCCTGTAACCACCTTCTTCAGCTCCTTGTAATCCTTGAAGGGCTCTGTCCGTCCCTTAATAATGTTGTAAAGGAGGTTGTGGTCAATGGTCCTCTCTGCCAGGATAAGGACATGTGACTCGTTCTTCTTGTACCCAGCGTCCTTCAACAGCAACTCAAACTCCTTGAAGAAGTCGCCAGCGGAAGCCTTTCCCTGTCGGATATAGGTTAGTTTGTCGCAGTCTTCCTTCTCCTTCATGATGTTAGTGAACTCTTTGTCCATGTCATCAATGAGCTCCTTCCCAGTGATGTCCCAGAGCCCTTTGTCGATGTCAAAGTGGTTGTCAGTATAGACCTGGGCCCATTTGTCGGCCTTTCCTCCCACCAGGAAGGACATAATAATGGTGGTGACATGATGGGAGTTGTCAACCTGCTTCATCTCCGTTAACTCGGAAACATAGGCCATCATCCTTCGTCACCATGGCTGGTAAGTGGCGGGATCCCCATCGTAGTTCCCTGGTGTATTGATGAATACCCGACGAGGAGTGTTAGTGTTGGTGACTTCTGATACGTTGGGAGCATGTATCGATCAGTCAGTCATGTCGGATTATGTAGAAGGGATAAGTGTGTTTGGTAAAAATGAAATGTGCAATGTATCGAGAAAAACTAGTTTCCAACAGAATGTTGAATCCTAGGCAAGTTTGTAAATGTTTGTTGTGATGGGTGGTGTGTGGAAGAAGCTCTATTCTTCTGTCAGCGACTCGCTAGCTCTCACAAGAGACAACCAGGCATCACACAATAGATGATGAGCAAGAGGGCAAAAAAGCAAAAGAGGATGGATAAAGCAACCCAATACAAGTCTAGCTACTGAGGAGTATAGACAAGAATAGAGCTAAGGAATATAACTACAAAATACTAAGTCTTATATACTAATGGGATATGAAGCTGTGAGAATCATCTCACACCATAACTGTGAGGATCTACAATAAGAGTCACTTGTATCCATAAGTAAGGCTGTAGGTATTTAGTGAGTAAACAATAAGGCAATATAAAAGGAAGCATGGGGGCGGAACAATAGTGTCATCATCCTGTCAATAATCTGACAAACACGAGAGAGTTGTGCCTAAGTGAAATGACAGTGCGAGAGCAATAAGGTTGATGCATGTAATCTAGATGGAAATGAAAATGTAACAAGCTGTTATATGTCGTGACATGCTATACAGAATACAGTACTTACTTCATCTTCTCCTATGTTCCTTCTTTTCTTTACCTTTGTGACTGCCCGGACTCTTCTCCATTCTTCCATATTCTTTTACTTTCATCTATCATCCCTCAGAACCTTCCATCACATTCCAGACACTTCTATCGGCTTCCCGCGCTGTCGCTTACTCATCCGAACCCTTGTATATATAGTACAGTAGTTGACACCTAATTCCCCATCTTGACCTCTTGGTCTTTGGAACTAGGTTAGTACTTGTATCGTTGTTTACAGTTAATATACTCACTTGGTCTTTGGAACTAGTTTTCCTTGTGTGACCCTAGTGATTGGCCCCTGCACTATCACTGTTGTCTTGATCATTATATCTTTCAGCCTTTGTGTGTGGGGCTAGTCCCACCCCTCACTTTGGTTTGTGCTTGAGCCTGTGCTTTCTCTGTGCTTTCTCCCTTCACCACCACATTATATCTATGCAAGCTTGCGAAGCTTTGCAAACTATTCTGCCACTTAGATATATTACTTATATCCTTTTACCACTATGCAATTACTTCACACAGGAATTCCGACGTGAAGTAAATACCCATTATCTCTTATCATTCTTATTGGATTTACACTATCCCTTTTATATCCCTTCCTTTGTTCTTTACTTACGAGTGTCATGACGTGCTATACAAGATACAGTACTTACTTTATTTCTCCTACATCTCCCCCTTCCCTCATCGCTGTTACTGTTTGGATCCATCTACATCATTCCGCATCCTTCTATCACATTCCAAACACTTCCATCAACTTCCCGCGCTTTTGCTTACTCATCGAGACTCTTGTATATATAGTACAGTAGCTGACACCTAGTTCCCCATCTTGACCTCTTGGTCTTTGGAACTAGGTTAGTACCTGTATCATTGTTTACCTTCAATATACTTACTTGGTCTTTGGAACTAGTTTTCCTTGTGTGACCCTAGTGATTGGCCTTGCGCTATCACTGCTGTCTTGATCATTCTATCTTTCAGCCTTCGTGTGTGGTGTTAGCCCCACCCCTCACTTCGGTTTGTGCTTCGAGCCTGTGCTTTCTCTGTGCTTTTCCCCATCGTCACCACAACGAGCTAACCCATTCGGGCATGGCATCGCTTCACGATCCTGACTTACCTTTAGTATAAAGCTATGGTATTGAATAGGTAGTTCCTTAGTTTAAATATCAACCTTGATAGCACTTCGATAGTGATACCAATTAATCATCTATCCATATCATTGTTTTAACATTTCCACTGTCAGTACGTGCCACGACGGTCATTGCGAATGGAACACGTTTACTTTTATTCTCTTGTGGACACACGAAGTGTCGAGGACTCTACTAATAGTGGAGTCAAGGTCCGACTACATAGTTTAGGATCGTGTTACCTCGCGAAGCAAATTCCCTTCGCTATTTCCCGCGATCATCCCGCGACCTTTCCGACGATCCTTTTGTGCACAATCATAACACAAGCGCTAGTGTAAGCGCTTTAGTGATTAGGTAAGTAATTAAAAGAAAAGAAAAAGAATAATAGAAAAGAGTGTTTCGTGACAATTATGACAGACCTGGACCCAGACCACTGTCTGATTCCCATTCCTCTCTGTGCTGAGACCCAGGGCCAGGGGTAAAAACTCAAACTCAGGAAACTCGAACTTAAACTTGGATCTGAATTAGACATTCAGGTTCCTAGGTGGTTCAGAGCAGCAGTACCTGGAGAGACTGACTCATCTTCCTCTCTCTTCCCATTCAAGTTTCTCTTCCTTCTCCAATTGAACAAGCTTTGGCATTCCCATAGCTGCAAGGATACCAAGCTCAGATGGTCTGGGAATCATGCCTCTTGTGGACTGGATAGTAGCACATCTAGCCAGAGGACTGGAGGGAGGTTCTGAGAGAGGTTCTGGGAGAGAGCCTCTGGGGCTGAAACTTGGTGGCCATGCCCAGAGGGCAGAAGAGGAAGAGGATGAGGAGTCCATGGACATGTATATGTCATTATCTTGAATAGTGGGAGGAGGAAGATTCCAATGTGTGGTAGTGATGAAGTCTTCTGGTGCTGAGATTGTTGTTATTGTTGTTCACACAAGGTTTGTCTGCTCATAAAGCCCTCATGAAGGCCTATTTGTTGGCAAATTGAGAGGGAAGGGGGAAGTGCAATCCACTGGGATGCTGTGAGGAGTGAAGAAAGCACTAGTGCAATATCAAAAAAGAGGAGAAACACAGAAGGGTGTGTCAAACAGGAGTGTGCTAACCTTGGAAACCTCCTTCATGAGTACAAGCCTGATTTTGTGAGCATCAATGTCTCTGGCAACAATATGAGGTGGTTGCAGTATGGCAAGGGTTTGAGGAAAAGCAAGGACCCATTGAGTATAGACTGTTTGGCAGTGACATGTCAAGATATGGTTGCCTTTACATGATGCATTCTGTTTGCATACAGTGGAGGCAGTGTGTCTAGCTGGAGAAACCAAGACAATTCATACCTTATTCCCTGCTTTGTACCCATAGCATTCTTGAAGCTGATGGCTTTTGACTTCTCTGGCAGGTGAGCCTTTCCAGAAAGACATTGCAGAATGGTAGAAGAGGGCTTGAATAAGTGGTAAAGCTTACATGAGTGGTAAAGGCTGTAAGAAAAGAGACTTGGATGCCCTTGAGGAGTCCATATTCAATCTGTGGTGGTTGACGGAAAGAGGGAAATTTTTGTCATGGTTGTCAATATCACATGCCAGCCAGCAAAGCCTTGCCTATGGAGGGGCTGGGCATCTGTTGGCTGCAACAAGGAAGAGAGCTGATTAGTTGACAGAGGAGTATTGAGATTGGGAGTCATTACCTATGTTCTGCTGCCCCAGGGCCAGGTCTGCATACTGAAGGCAACAACCCAAAGAGATTGCTGTTGTTGATGACAATGTAGAAACATGAAAAAGAGTTACTCCTCATTGTTGTCTTTGACAATGTTATGATTGCACACTAATGGATCATCTGAAAGGAGTCGCGTGGTCAATCATGGGAAACAGCGAAGAGAAATACTTCGCAAGGTAGAATGATCCTAAGACTAGGTAGTTGGACCTTGACTCCACTATTAATAGAGTCCTTGACATTTACATGTCCAATAGAGAAGAAAAGTAAATGTGTTCCATTTGCAATGACCTTTGCTGAATGTACTGACCGTAGAGATGTTAAAATGATGATATGGATAGATGATTAATTGGTATCACCATTGAAGTGCTATCAAGGTTGATATTTAAACTAAGGAACTACCTATTAGATACCATAGCTTTATACTAAAGGTAAGTCAGGATCACAAAGCGATCCCATGGCCGAATGGGTTAGCTCGTAAGTATATCCAGCTGGGGCATAGGGCGGAATAATTCAGTAGGAAATAAGGAAATAGAGATTTCAAGCTGATTTAGGGTAGCAGGTTTGGGTTTAGTCAGATTCTTATCATGAAATTCCTTCAACAAATCAGAGGAATGCATGATGTTGGACCAAGGCTCCCAAGTGTCCTCATGTGGTCCATACCCCTGCCATCAGACTTTGTACTTGATTCCTCTTCCCACCTTCCATGAGTTGTTAATCTCTTCAACTTTGAATTCTTCTTCTTCTCCTACCACAACAGGAGGTGGTTGAGTGTTTCGTGGTTGAGAGGGGAATTATGGTTCTCTGTAGGGAGTGAGGAGGACTTCATTGAAAACATTATGAATATGTTTCCACATCGAGGGGATATCTAGTTTATAAGAACTAGCACCTACTTTCTTTTGAACCGTAAATGGTCCAAACCATTTGTCCCCCAACTTTTTCATCGGCTGGTCTGTCGATAAATTAGTTCCTTCAAGCCAAACCTTATTGCCTGGCTTATACTCTACCCCAACTCTTCACTTCTTGTCATAAAACTTCTTCATATTGTCATTGTGTTACAGGTATGCTTCTGCTACCTCGTACGGAACATCCGGAAGTTACGGAACCAACAGTTATAATTCATTCCTTTCCTTTCCTTATCAGTTCAGCACCGGACCGTATGACGACATCCAATGTTAATGGATACAATTACTTTTAATTCCCACATTATTATCTTTTATTTATATTATTGGGAACTTTTTACAATACTTATTGTTTTATCCCAGATACTCATTGTTCTTCTTTTAACAATTAGGATTACTGGTATATAAGCATTAGTGTCCAGTAGATAGTTCTCTAGTTTAAATATCAACTTAGATCATTCCGATCTAGAGAGATTATCACTATAACTCCGTCCAGGCTTTCCAGTCTTACCTTCTAGTTGTCCGAACTGATCTGGTCAACTTCCGGACGTCTGAAATCTACAAACATCCATGGAACCACTATGACATAGCGGGGGCACTACTGAAAGTGGTGCTAAGGTTCTTGTTCGACTTTACCATTCTACTTTTCTACTGATTGGTAGTTACCGTACAAACCCGGAAACTATCAGAACACTTTATACTATCCTATTCACCCTAGAGACCACAGAATCTAACCGGAACAGTCTTAACACATTGGCCTTCCCTAAGGCCGCTCCTACTTCCTCTCGAACTTTCTTCATTCCATCTGCAAACACCTGTGCTGTGGGGTTGTCCGAAGTCATTTGAGATGCAGTGCCTTTGTAGGGGTGTCTGCTGTTGTCAGCGTAAAAGGGGGATACCTTCGTCACAGAGTGTACTCGATCATTACAGGTGAATTCCGCAAGCAGTAGCCACTCATGCCAGTCATTTTGATGATAACTAATGAACAAATGGAGATAATGCTCAATCTCCTGATTTGTTCATTCCATCTGGCCATTAGTCTGTGGATGGTACACTTTGGTGTAGTTCACTTCTATTCCCGATAGACAATAAAGTTATTTCATAAATTGGGAATGAAACTGAGGTCCGCGATCATGTACAATCTTTCATGGAATGCTGTGGATAGAAAAAATTCGATTGCGGTATATCCTCGCCATTTGTTAGGGCCGTGCTTCTGAGGAGGGAATGAAGTGGCTGAAGTTGCCCATGAATAGTCTGAAGGCTTTGATACAGCAATCAAGCACTCAAAGTGATCGATGTACAGGCCAAAGGATCGTGGGAATGATTGAAGATCGAAGGGACCAAATGGTATGGAAGTCACGTAGGAGTGAAGCGAACCTCAATCCGTTTATTAGAACGGATCCTCACTATGCCAAGTGGTTCTGGGATGGATTCAGATGATAATGAACAGTAAGAGGACAAAAGAAGAGAGAGGAGTGATTGGGATGGAACCCAAGGCAACCCAAGTCGATATTGAAACTGAGGAATAGTGTACAAGATATCTAACCTTATATACAAGTAATCCTAATTGTTAAATAAAGACAATAAGTGAGAAGGATCCGAAATAATACAATAACAATGTTTCCCGAGAGCGGACAGGCGTGGGAATGCATCGGTCATGACGACCGAGTGTCATGTGATGTATCCGAGGTTGTTCCGAAGTTACTGGGCCAAGGGGCACAGTACGAAGTTGATCGAGATTCAAGTTGGACTTGGTAGTAAATCCGGAAATGGATTGATCGGATCATCAATCGGCCGGAAGATCAATCGGAGCGTCGAGATGTTCGGAAAGTGATCGATAAGCTCGGAAGTCAATCCGGAAAGCATGGTGGAGCATGGCATGTATATAACACCATTCCTTCCAATGTGACTGTTGTGTGTGATGGAACCAGTCACAGTCTTTTGGAAAAATGATCAACAAACACTGAAATAGCATTATACCCTCCTGACTCTGGTAATTCCCCTATCATATCAGTGCTGATTATCTGCCATGGTTCAGTCAGTAATGCATGTGGATGAAGTTGTCCAACTGGTTTGGCACGATATGACTTTGTCACCTGGCATTTCTCGCAACCCTCAACGTACTTCCCAGCATCTCATGTAACCCCTGGCCACCAGTAGTCCCAAGTGATCAGTTCTGTTGTCTTATACTGTCCAGGATGTCCCTCTAGCAGTGTGTCGTGGTACTGAGTGATTACTTTGGACCGGAGTAGGCAGATTTTTGGTATGTAAATGCGCCCTTTCCATGTAATAACTTTGTCAGTTTTGGTCCACTCAGGGTTTTTGGCAGCTAGGGCATCCTGTACAATCTGATCTACTTGGTTTCTAATCTTTCAAATCTCTGATAGCAGGAGATCTTCTGGAGCCGACAGGTCAAGAGCATGGATGAAAAGTTCCGGTTTCAGGAGAACAATGTTCTCATTGTCCTTGTCCCCCATCTCAAGACCTGTCATCCTCAACAGGGCATCAGCTTTGGTCATCGATTTACCAGGTTTATGAACAAGATCAAAATTATACTTCGCTAACTCCAGTACCCAGTGTGCTTGTCGTCAGTTGAGTTTCTGCGGCTTCTTGAAATACTGGAGGTTTGTGTCATGAAACGTTCTTTTTCATTATTCTTTTCCTTTTCTTTTATTTACTTACCTAATCACCAAAGCGCTTACACCAGCACTCATTATATTCCCATTATCATCTAGATTACACACGTCAACCTTATTGTTCTCGCATTGTCATTTCATCCATGCACAACTCTCTCATGCCTGTCAGCTCATTGACAGGACGATGTCACTATTGTCCCGCCTCCATGCTTCCTTTTATATTGCCTTATTGTTTACTCACTGAATACCTACAGCCTTCCTTATGGATACAAGTGACTCTTATTGTAGATCCTCATGGTTACGGCGTGAGACATCTCTCACGGCTTCATATCCCATTAGTATATAAGACTTAATATTTTGTAGTTATATTCCTTAGCTCTATTCTCGTCTATACTCCTCAGTAGCTAGACCTGTAGTTGGGTTGTTTTATTCATCCTCATCGCTTTTCCATCCTCTTGCTCATTGTTCATCGTGTGACGCCTGGTTATCTCTTGTGAGAGCTAGCGAGTCGCTGACAGAAGAATAGAGCTTCTACCACACACCACCTGTCACAAACATTTTACAAACTTGCCTAGGATTCGACATTCCATTGAAAACTAGTTTATCCTTGATACGTTACACATTTTATTTTACCAAACACACTCACCCCTCCCTACTATAAATTCAGCATGACTGATCAGTCAATACATGCTCCCACCCCCGACGTCTCCGAAATCAATAACCCCACTCCCTCAACTCGCTGGGTGTTCGTTAATACACCAGGGAATTATGATGGTGACCCCGCTACATATCAACCATGGCGACGAAGGATGAGGGCCTATGCGGCTGAGCTGATGGAGACGAAGCAGGTCAAAGGATCGCACCATCTAATTACCATCATCATGTCCTTCATGGTTGGAGGAAAAGCCGACGAATGGGTGCAGGTATACACTGATGACCATTTTGATATCAAGAAGGGTGCATGGAACATTACAGGGAAGGATCTTTTTGATGACATGGACAGGGAGTTCACGAATGTCGCCAGGGAGAAAGAAGCCCGGGACAAGCTAACGTACATTAGACAGGGAAAGACTCCTGCTGGCGACTTCTTCAAAGAGTTTGAGTTGTTACTGAAGGATGCCAATTACAACAGGAGTGATTCGCATGTTCTCACTTTAGTGGAGAATGCTGTCGATCATGCACTCCTGTATGATATAATCAAGAGCCGATCGGAGCCCTTTGCGGATTACCAGGAGCTGAAGAAGGTAGTCATAGGTGCTGACAATGTCAGGCAGCAATGGGCCGAGCAGAAGAGGGGTTACGGGTATGCAGGGTGGTGGAATGCTAACCCACAAAGACAGAACCAGGGACAAACGTCCAACCAGCAGAACCGACAGGAGCCGAAAGCAGCTCTGAAGGCGGAATACCCCGCAGCACAGTGAAGAGATGCCACTAGCACCACGTTCAGAGGAACGGGCAGGCTGATGGACATTGACCAAGCAAGGGAGAAGCGGCTGTGCTTCAACTGTGGTGAACCAGGCCACATGAGCAGGAATTGCCTGCACAAGAGGAAGGTGTTGGTCAGAGGTATTATGCTGAATATGAGTGAGCAGGAACATATGGATTTCATTAATGACTTGGGTTTTCCCAAGGCTCCTCAGTAGATATAGGTCTGCAGGAGCCTTCGCATACAGACATTTCGGAATTTGTTGATAATGGCATTGATTATATAATTAGTACAGGTACTAGACAGAAAAACGCGTCCACCTTCACACACAAAACCGAAAAATCCGAAAAACCTATACGGTACAAAACCGACACTGCTGAATGGCTAACTCAGAGAGTTAGAGAAGATCAAATCCTGAGAGTGGTGGGATTGTTGCGAACCTGGATGCCCTCTTCCCGGGAGAAGGAAGCCTCGGAAGAAACCGTCATGGACATACGAAAGCAGAACTGGAAAACAGCAGTCACAGCCATCTGAAGTCTCAAAAACAAAAGAAGCTATGTTCGTGGGACACGTGGCAAAAGTCTCAAGCTTCCAGCAATACTTGAGACACTGGAGGATAGTCAACAGATTGTTACACAAGGACTCCTCGACAGCGGAGCAACCGGTTCCTGCATCGACTCAGAATTCGTCAAATGGCACAACCTAGTCACCAAGGACTTACCAGTCAAGACACTTGTCTATAATGCCGACAGCACGCTCAATGACGCCGGATCAATAGATAAGTATGTCAAGATACAGATGACTATTGGTGATCACTCGGAGATCATACAATTCGGAGTAGTAGGTCTAGGAAAGAATAACATCTTTCTAGGACTAGACTGGCTATGACACCACAACCCAAGTATCGATTGGGAGACATCCGAACTAACCTTTGACAGGTGTCCAACACGATGCGGTTATAATCCACACTTTTGGACACCAGAGGATACTCATTCTAGAGCGGCGTTGCAGGAAGGCGAACAGCTTTTCTTGTTCGACTGGGATAGATATGGTCACGAGCAGGTACAGTCAAGGAAGTGGATGGAGGAACAGGCTAAGAAGGAAACAGCTGAAGAGTTCGACACTTCCAAATCCTACATCAAGGAGTATCCTGATGTTTTCAGCCAGAAGGAGTTCGACCAGTTACCACAACGACGCCCTTGGGACCATGCTATCGATCTAACGCCAGGCTCCAAACCTTTAGATTGCAAGGTATATCTGCTAAACCCAAAGGAACCAGAGGCGCTCGACAAGTTTTTTGAAGAGAACCTTAGAACTGGACAAATTTGACCTTCCACCTCGCAGATGGCATCCCCTTTCTTCTTCGTCAAAAGGAAAGATGGCACCTTACGACCGGTACAAGATTATCGCAAATTGAATGAGATGACAGTTAAAAACCAGTACCCACTTCCTCTCATTCAGGAGCTAATTGATCGTTTAAAAGGCGCTAAAATCTTCACGAAGATGGACATCCGATGGGGCTTTAATAACATCCGGATAAAAGAAGGTGACGAGTGGAAGGCAGCTTTTCGAACTAACCAGGGGTTATTCGAACTGACTGTTATGTTCTTTGGACTCACTAACTCTCCTGCAACATTCCAAGGTTTTATGAACCATATCCTGCAAGACCTCATCAATAGAGGTCATGTTATCGTTTATATGGATGACATACTGATTTTTACCGATGGTATAGAAGAGCATCAACGAATCGTAAAGCAAGTACTCGACATTTTACAGGAGCACAAGTTATTCCTTAAACCCGAAAAATGCTCATTCGAAAAACCAGTAATCAACTACCTCGGTATTATCATTGGTAACGGAACTATTCACATGGATTCCAAGAAAGTACAAGCTGTCCGTGAATGGATTGCTCCCCGTAAGAAGCGTGATGTTCAGCAATTCTTAGGGTTTTGCAACTTCTTCAGATGCTTTATTCGTGGGTTTAGTCTTGTAGCGAAGCCACTGACACAGCTTACTGGGAATGGAACTTGGAAGTGGGAGAAAGTGCAGGAAGATGCGTTCGAAGAGTTGAAATGCCGAATCTGTGAGGAAGTAGTTTTGTTCATTCCTCGTAACCACAGGAAATTCAGGGTGGAAGCTGACTCGTCTGATTATGCTAATGGCGCCATCTTGTCCCAGTTTGTTGATGGTAGATGGTATCCTATTGCCTTTCGCTCTTGTTCCCTCAATGAGGTCGAACGGAATTACGAAATCTACGACAAAGAGTTAATGGCAATAATGGACTCTCTTGATGATTGAAGGCAATATTTACTAGGTGTGGAGGAGCAGATTGAGATTTATACGGATCACGCAAACCTCCAATACTTCAAGAAGCCGCAGAAACTTAATTGTCGACAAGCGCGCTGGGTATTGGAGTTAGCGGAGTATAATTTTGATCTCGTCCATAAACCTGGTAAATTGATGACGAAAGCTGACGCCCTGTCGAGGATGACAGGTCTTGAGACAGGGGACAAGGACAACGAGAACATTGTTCTCCTGAAACTGGAAGTCTTCATCCATGCTCTCGACCTATCGGCTCCAGAAGATCTCCTGCTATCAGAGATCCGAAAGAGTAGAAACCAAGTAGATCGAATTGTACAAGATGCCCTAGCTGCCAAAAACCCGGAGTGGACTGAAACCGACAAAGTTATTACATGGAAAGGGCATGTTTATGTACCAAAAAACCGCCTACTCTGATCCAAAGTAATCACTCAGTACCACGACACGCCGTTAGCGGGACATCCTGGACAGTATAAAACCACAGAGTTAATCACTCGGGACTACTGGTGGCCAGGGGTGACACGAGATGCAGGGAAGTACGTCGAAGGTTGCGAGAAATGCCAGGTGACAAAATCACATCGTACCAAACCAGTCGGACAACTTCATCCACATGCGGTACCAACTTAACCGTGGCAGATAATTGGCACTGATATGATAGGGGAACTACCGGAATCGGGAGGATATAATGCCATATCGGTGTTTATCAATCATTTTTCCAAAAGATTGCGACTTATTCCATCGCACACTACAGTCACATCAGAGGGAATGGTGAAAATTTATCACGATCGTATCTTTTCTATACATGGGATTCCATGAAAGATCATACATGATCGAGGACCTCAGTATCATTCCCGGTTCATGAAGGAACTCTACCGTCTCTTGGAAATAGAAGCAAACTATACTATGGCATATCATCCACAGACCAACGGCCAGATGGAATGAACAAATCAGGAGATAGAACATTATCTCCATTTGTTCATTAGTTATCATCAAAATGACTGGCATGAGTGGTTACCACTTGCAGAGTTCGCCTATAACGATTGAGTACATTCTGCGACAAAGGTCTCCCCCTTCTATGCTGACAACGGTAGACATCCCTATAAAGGTATGGCACCTCAAATGACTTCGGACAACCCCACAGCACAGGTGTTTGCGGATGGAATGAAGAAGGTTCGAGAGGAGGTAGGAGCGGCCTTAGGCAAGGCCAACGACGATATGAAGAAGTTCTATGACAGGAAGCAGAAAGTTGGGGTAGAGTATAAGCCAGGCAATAAGGTCTGGCTTGAGGGGACTAACTTGTCAACAGACCAGCCGATGAAGAAGTTAGGAGACAAACGGTTTGGACCGTTTACAGTTCAGAAGAAGATAGGCGCTAGCTCCTATAAACTAGACATCCCCTCCACATGGAAATGTATCCATAACATTTTCAACGAAGTCCTTCTCACCCCTGATAAAAAGCCGCAATTGCCCTCTCAACCATGAAACACTCGCCCACCTCCTGTCGTTGTAGGAGAAGAAGAAGAATTTGAGGTTGAGGAGATTCTCGACTCATGAAAGGTAGGAAGGGGAATCAAGTACAAAGTCCGATGGCGAGGATATGGACTGCATGAGGACACTTGGGAACCTCGGTCCAATATCACACATTCCTCCAATTTGTTGAAGGAATTCCATGACAAGAACCCAACCAAACCCAAACCCGCCACCTTAAGTCGACTCGAAATTCCTATTTCCTTGTTCCCCACCGAACTATTCCGTCCTATGCCCCAAGCAGACACCGAAAACACGCCCTTACAATTACCCTCTGAAAATTTCGTTAGACAACAGGTGCTTCGTGGAACTCGCGCTCTAGGGAGAGGGTAATGTCACAAAACAATCTTTTCATTATTCTTTTCTTTTATTATTCTTTTTCCTTTTCTTTTATTTACTTACCTAATCACTGAGGTGCTTACACCAGCACTCATTATATTCTCATTATCATTTAGGTTACACACGTCAACCTTATTGTTCTCGCATTGTCGTTTCACTTAGGCGCAACTCTCTCATGCCTGTCAGCTCATTGACAGGACAACGTCATTATTGTTCCGCTTCCATGCTTCTTTTTATATTGCCTTATTGTTTACTCACCTAATACCTACAGCTTTACTTATGGATATGAGCGACTCTTATTGTAGATCCTCATGGTTACGGCGCGAGACATCTCTCACGGCTTCATATCCCATTGGTATATAAGACTTAGTATTTTGTAGTTATATTCCTTAGCTCCATTCTCGTCTATACTCCTTGGTAGCTAGACCTGTAGTTGGGTTGTTTTATTCATCCTCATCGCTTTTCCATCCTCTTGCTCATCGTTCATTGTGTGATGCCTGGTTATCTCTTGTGAGAGCTAGCGAGTCGCTGACAGTAAATGTGTTCCATTCGCGATGACCGTTGCGGAACGTACTGACAGTGAGGATGTTAAAACAATGATGTAGATAGATGATTAATTGGTATCACTATCAAAGTGCTATCAAGGTTGATATTTAAACTAAGGAACTACCTATTCAATACCATAGCTTTATACTAAAGGTAAGTCAGGATTGCAAAGCGATGCCATGCCCAAATGGGTTAGCTCATAAGTAAAGAACAAAGGAAGGGATATAAAAGGGATAGTGTGAATCCAATAAGGATAAAAAGAGATAATGAGTAATTGCTTTGCATCAGAATTCCTCCATGAAGTAATTGCGTAGTGGTAACAAGATATAAGTAATATATCTAAGTAGCAGAATAAATCGCGAAGCTTCATAAGGACTTAGCTTGCATAGATATAACAGGTATTACATATGGTGGGCAGGATATGAAGGTACAGATGAGGAGTTTTCCTGGGTCGCCGCGAATGAAATTCATGTGGACAAGCTGGTTCCAGCTTTCCATCTTCGTTATCCTCACAAACCTGGACCATCATGATTTAACGAATATTTCTTTTTACTATTCATGCACTGGAAATACTAAATTTTATTGTCCTAGTTAACAAACTCCTTGCGAAATAATCGCGATCCATTACAATCACATTCTGTTCTACCTACTTCATTACCTACTAATTCCCCAATCCTTACACCAAGGAGTTCCGTGATTCACTATTCGCGAAACTAACTGAACTCCACTTCCTTCCCAAACCATCGCAATTCTTTCCTTGTGGAACGAATTTTAACTCCTTACACCATTAACACTTATTCACCAACAAAACCTTACGAATCTAAAACCACCAAAAAAGGCAAAAAATTATAGAATTAAACAAAACAAAACAAAAGACAAAAGACAACAAAAACCAACAAATAAACAAGTACTATATTATACAAAATTCTGTTACCAAGTCCAACTAACTACTACCAAAGTGTCGCAGGAATTACATCGCACATCGTTTCCCTTCGCAAATCCTTCTCCTTCTTTCCTCTTCTTCGTCTTCATCTTCCTTGTCCTCCTCTGGTAGTTGTTGCACTAAATGAACCAGCTGTTCCATAGCAACAGCAGTCCTACTTGCAAACCCAATCAGTGCATCCATCTGCACTTTAATCAACTCGTTTTGCTCCGCAAGCAAATTGAGTTTCCCTCCTAACTCTGCACCCCCAAATCCTCTCTCCATGATGCACCTTGCGGGACCCTCATACAAACCCTCTTCATCCACTTGTGGCTTCTTTCTTCTCAGCCTATGGGCTGCATTGTCACCTGCCCAGCTACACCTCTGCCATTGTAGGTGGCAGGCCAGGCAGGCCTGAGTCTGGGGCTTCCCGGGTTGCACGATGCAGTTCAAAGTGTTACCTTGGGTAACACAATGAATGCATCCTTTGCGGTTCCGCGAAGGAGTGGGAGGAGGCACGTCAGCCTCATCATCATCCTCGTCCTCATCATTGTCGTCATCATCATCATTGTTGCCATCATCTCCATCATCTGGGTCAGGAGCCTAACCAACCTATATGTTGTTAATCAGCTATTTCATCATGAAGAAAAGCATTACTCACCTGCAAAGCTACTCGCTTCCTCTTCAAAACTCTTAATTCAATGTCCAGGGTATCGTGAACCACAGAAGCCGACTTGTAAACCTTTGGTTTTGAGCCCAAAGGCTCTCGCAAGCTCATCATGGTTCCCGTTCTTCATGAGGCAGCATGAGCTGCATGCTCTTGATGTTCCTGTAATTCCTTAAGGGCTTGAGCCCTACAATGATCCCGGCTGGTTTCTTCTTCAGCCAACTTCCTCAAATCATCAGCTTTTGCCTTTGTGATGTTTTCCTCAACCAGCCGCTCCTCTTCTCTTTTCCTTGTGGCTTGCTTCTCTTCCTCAAGCTTTTTCTCCTCCTCGAGTCTTTTCTTTTCCGCCTCGCGCTCAGCTTCACAAGTAGCTTCCTCCTCCAACCGCACCATCTCCTCCTCGAAGGCAGCCTCCTGCGCCTCGACCTTGAGCTGATGAAGGCGGGCTCATTCTGCCTGCTCTTGAACAAGGTGCACTCATCGTTCCTGTAGGGTTTCGGTGGCAGTGACAGTGAGAGACATCGTAGAGTGATGAGGACTTAGGAAAGAACAGAGAAAACCCTCGCATTTTATACATGTTCATCATTGAGGGCAGGTTTGACTTCAAATTTTTCGTTTACCTCGATCATGAATCGCATGGCATTTTGAGAATTTTACTTTTCCTTTTTACTTTTCCATTCTACCTAATTTTAGATCCGTTAATCATTAACAATCGCATAGGCTTTCGCCCTCGAAAGCCTAAGAGGGGGATACTGTTATATCTATGCAAGCTAAGTTGTTACGAAGCTTTGCGACCCATTCCGCTACTTAGATATATTACTTATATCCTTTTACCACTATGCAATTACTTCGCAAAGGAATTCCAATGTGAAGTAAATACTCATTATCTCTTATCATCTTTATTAGATTTACACTATCCCTTTTATATCCCTTCCTTTGTTCTTTACTTACAAGCTAACCCATTTGGGCATGGCATCGCTTTGCAATCCTGACTTACCTTTAGTATAAAGCTACGGTATTGAATAGGTAGTTTCTCAGTTTAAATATCAACCTTGATAGCACTTCAATAGTGATACCAATTAATCACTTATCCATATCATCATTTTAACATCCCTACTGTCAGTACATCCGCAAAGGTCATTGCGAATGGAACACGTTTTACTTTCTTCTCTTGCGGATACACAAAGTGGTGAGGACTCTACTAATAGTGGAGTCAAGGTCCGACTACATAGTCTAGGATCGTTTTACCTTGCAAAGCAATTCTCTTCACTATTTCCCGCAATCATCCCGTGATCCTTTCCGATGATCCCTTTGTGCATGATCATAACAGAACCCCAATGAGTTCTGAATGTTGTTTTCCATTTGTCACCTTCCGTGATTCGAACTAAATGATATGTGTGAGTGAGATCGAGTTTGGTATAACACTTAGCTTTCTTCGGAGCGTCAAGTAAATCAGAAATGAGAGGCAAAGGATAGCGATCCTTCTTCATGATGTTATTAAAACCGCACAAGTCTATGCAAAGTCGAAGTTTTCCATCCTTTTTCAGTACAAATAATACTGGAGCTCCGTGAGGAGAGGATGAGGGTTGAATAGCGCCTGATTCAAGGTGCTTATCGATGAAATCACATAGAGCCTCTAATTCTTTGGCAGAAAGAGGGTAAAGGCGACCAATAGGTGGTTCAGCACCTTCCTCCAATTCAATCTTGAGGTCATATGGTTGGTGCTCAGGCAGCACTTTGGACTTGACTTCATCAAAGACATCCGCGAAGTCTGCGTAATGCTTCAGTAATGATGAGGCATCACTTTTGTTTGCCAAAGTTGTCGAAGCAGCTTGCGCTGTAACTTCACTGTGAACCATGCATAAAAGCAATGGTTCACACTTGGCATTCTTGCAAGCACGGTTGAAGAGTTCTGCGTTGACAAGAGCAATGTCAATCTCTGGGTTTTCGAGTCGCAAAGCAGCCAATTGAGCCACTGAAGGATAGGAGTAGATGGGTTTATAGGGAAAAGAGTCCGATAAAGGATGAGGTGAATGGCAAGAATGAGGTCGCGAAGGAACCTCTTTGGAACTAATGGTAGGCTGACCCCACAAGGGGACAGTTTCTTCTGGAACAGTTGTTTGCGGAAGTGAGGATGTCAAGGGAAACTCAACTTGCTTAGTGGAGTGGAATGTAATGTTTCTTGATGCCCAGTCAATCAATGGATTGTAGTGGGTCAAGAAGCTGTAACCTAAAACTGCTTCGCAAGAGGAATCTAGTAAAGTGACATAAAATGTCAGTAGTAGTAGCTCACCAGAGGGAAACCGAACATTAAGAGACATAGTCTCGGAAATTGGTTTCGGAGATAAAGAACCATCGAAAAGTTGGAGATTAATTGGAGGAATAGAAGAAGTAGAAAGAGCATGTTTATACACGAAACGAGAATCAATGAAACAATCAGTAGAACCAGAATCGAGTAGTGAGATAAAAGAAAGCTTCACAGAAACATCGCGAAGTGGAAAATCTATAGTAAGAGGTACAGTAAAAGATCGTTCATCATAAGAAAGAGTGGATGCGTTTAATTTAACTTCCCCAGTAGTATGAACCTGGCTTCATACTGGGGTACAGGAGTTGTGGACTATTTTTCCAATACCAAAGAGGTACTTGCCACTGCTTCCTGTGTTTCCGTGGCACGTCTGCAAGCTTCACGAGCCTTTTGTTCCTCGCAGTCATTGAACTTATGATTCCCCCCACAAAATCCGCACAGCCCCAGCTTCTTTTGATGTTCTGACTCCTTTGCGAGGAGTTTTCGGTCTGAGCCAAGGTTGCTCGCATATGCAGGTCGGGACACTGCAGAACTCGTCGATGACGAGGAATTTCCACCTCCACTAGCCTTACCTTTCTTCCCCGAATTATTTGTTGAGGTTGTGGTTGTGGTGGTGGTGGATGTGGGAGATTGTGATGAACCTGGGGAATTCTTCTTTGACATGTTCGATGCTTTCTCTCCCAAGGAAGCACCTGTTGATCTAGTGGCTTCTCTTTTCCACTCTTCTTCTCATCTCCAGTACCTGTTATCTATGCAAAGTACCTTGTAACAGTATTCTGTGAGCATCTTCGGCTCCGGAAGACGAGCCATCTCGTCTTTGATATGACTTGCCAAGCTGTGTTGATAAGCCCATTTAAGGGCATGCGAGTCCCAGTTAGTAGATGCTGCGAGGGTATTGAAATGGTTATTATACTTCTGTACATTATCAGATTCCTTCATCCTTAACATTCCGATCTTATCCTCGGCTTCCCCCTGTGCATTGTACATACTGAAATTATCCTGTAATTCCTTCACCAATGC
The DNA here is from genome assembly GCA_028011355.1 of Lentinula aciculospora. Classification (NCBI taxonomy): domain Eukaryota; kingdom Fungi; phylum Basidiomycota; class Agaricomycetes; order Agaricales; family Omphalotaceae; genus Lentinula; species Lentinula aciculospora. The sequence goes on from JAOTPV010000087.1 coordinate 75,515, forward strand.
CACAAAGGAGCTCGTCCACGCCGGCATCGCGGAAAGATTTGGATCCAGGATATCTGGTTCAAACCATTCCTTTGTGGAACCATCGAGGTAGGATAAAGTATAATTGATCTTCTTTTGATCAGTAAAATATGAAGGACGATCAATAAACACCAAAGATAAGGAAACTAGGAAACCTTTCAGTTTCCATGAGTCAGATCCATCCAATACCTCAGGATCCTTGACTTTCGATCTTCCAGATTCCACGGGGCTGCTAGCATTCATGCCCGCGAGAACTGTTCTGAGGGTATCGAGTGAACCCTTAAATGCATGAAACACATCTAGGATGTGTTGTTCAGTAGGGTCCAGATGGACACTACCTACCTGTTCCACTGGACTCCTAGAATGACTAGGAATGCGAGAACCTCGAGGTGCTCTGGGACCTCCAGGACTATCGGGATCAGATCCCCCTGGTTCTCCGGGATTTCCTGACTCATCAGGACCTACCTCTTCATCAATTTCCACTTCCTCAATGTTTTCTGGAATTTCCATAGTGGTAACTAGTATCCAACCTTGCAAAGGGCCGGGAGTGTTTGCTAGTTGCTGACACATTCTGTCAGCAAGGGTAAAGGTAGTAGGAGATGGTGGGATTTCCATCTCTGTTGTTGGTATTGCCATGTGATTTCTTTGCAGCATTTGAACAGTAATGGGGTCACCATTTTCTGTATAGAGTACTTGGTACTCAAATTCGGAGTGGTCAGGTTGACCAAGGGTGTGATGACTTGAAACCCATGCACTAGCAGGTTGTCCTGGAGCTGGACCAAAGACGTTAGCTCGACGTCGAGAATGTCCTGCTCCCAGGATTGATTCCACAAACGGCACAAAGGCTGTTGCATTCGATGCGAAAGGATTAACCATTTCTGGTTCCTCTGTTACCAACTCGTCAGACCCTCTAGTGTTGGTGCGGTTTCTTCTGCTCCTTGTATAGACCATTGTTGAAGGAAGTAAAATTGTTGAGTAGAATGTGAAAGGTGATGATGACGAATGTGCCAAGTGTTAGTTTAAATATACTGTTATGATCATGCACTAAGGGATCGTCAGAAAGGGATTGCGGGGTAATCATGGGAAATAGCAAAGAGAATTCCTTTGCAAGGTAATACGATCCTAGACTAGGTAGTTGGACCTTGACTCCACTATTAGTAGAGTCCTTGACACTTTGTGTGTCCGCAAGAGAAGAAGGGAAATGTGTTCCATTTGTGACAACCATCACTGAACGTACTGACAGTGGAGATGTTAAAACAATGATATGGATAGATGATTAATTGGTATCACTATTGAAGTGCTATCAAGGTTGATATTTAAACTAGGGAACTACCTATTCGATACCGTAGCTTTATACCAAAGGTAAGTCAGGATTGCGAAGCGATGCCATGCCCGAATGGGTTAGCTTGTAAGTAAAGACAAAGGGAAGGATATAACAGGAATAGTGTGAATCTGATAAGGATGAACAGAGATAACGAATAATTGCTTTGCATCGGAATTCCTTCGCGAAGTAATTGCGTAGTGGTAAAGAGATAAGTAATATATCTAAGTAGCAGAATGGATCGCGAAGCTTCGTAAGGGCCTAGCTTGCATAGATATAACAAATACAGTATTTTCATAAAAGTTATACAGCACCCAAAGCACAAAAGTAAAATAACTAATTAATTATCTCAGGTCAAGTTTAGAGTAATGATTCCATGTTATTCTGAATTTATACTTTGAAATACTATCTCTTATGAATAACTAGAGAATATTTCAATCAAGTTTATTTTGGAGCTTTCATTAAGTACACAATCATCTAACATGTATTTTTTTATAATTAATCATAGTTGCAATAAGTTAGTTTTTTGTTTACAGTGAAGTGTATAAAATATCTTCAAAGCAATGATTAAATATATTCAAAACATGTTTATCATAAATTACCATGTACTATGCTAAGTAAATGGATTGTAGATTTGTTTTTGGTTCAGCATAATTTTATAATCGGATTAAAATAACTCAAGATTATTGTGGAAAAAAAATTTCCTGTTGATTTATCATGATTTTAACATAAGGTAAGGTAAGTTATAGGAATTTGCATGCAGTGTGGAGAGGGCGATAAAGGATGCTAAATGAAACTCACATTGTACGATACTATAGAAGACTTGTCCACATTCCTTTGCAGTTGTCAAACACGAGACCGCGTGATTCCTCCTGAGCTTCGTATGAGGCGCATATCGTAGATCGTCCTTGAACTTGTTCATGAAATTAGTTCGTGGAGTACCGTCTTGGAACTGAATATTAAATATCCAGGAGATACGGGGTAAGTGGTAGAGAACTCATGCAACGTCTCTTTGAGTCAACATTACGCAACCATCCTTGAATCTCTGTCGAGAAATTTCGAAGAAAAGCTCAACTTCAGAATATACATTTTTCTCCGCACCAATCGCATTTACCTGCATAATGGCACTGTACCCGGATGACTATATGTAGTACCCCAGCCGATGATTCCATTGCAAGGAAATAGAACGCGCCTTAGACGAACGGTGCGAGTTGTTTTGGCCCTGTATGGGGAATGTGAAGAGCGACCCTTGGGATAACTCAAAGAATTTTCACTCGGGTAAAGGCTTTGCATCCTTTCTGAAAGTCGCACTCAAGTTAGGGACAATCTCAAATCCTTCTAGTGGTAGAACGCGCATGTGCCTGGATCATTTTCCCGAAATCAGGTTGGTCTGTTCTAATGGTGAGTGTTGAACTACAGTAAGTATCGACACCTCAGGATCACACTTAGATGTGTGAACGACTGCATGAATTCGATAACTACCTGTTGAACTACAGTAAGTATCGACACTACGTATGCAAGTCAGATATCTGTAGCGGTAGTATTATATGATATAGACGTACCCTCAGGATCACACTTAGATGTGTGAACGACTGAGGGGAAATTACCTACATATGCCCATGTTAAGTAGGGTGTCCGGTCGGGATAAGATCCGTGGAGACGCACAGCGTATCGACGGATGCTGAACACAAAACTGGACTCGAAACGAATGGTATTTCAAAGGGGCGGTCCTCCACACGTCCCCGACGGGCCTTGCCGATCGTGTCTCGCCTAACTTCACTCCTCAACATTGAGATTCAATGCCGGGAGAACATTCAATACTCATATGGCAATAGAGTATCAGCGAAAGCACACGAGACTTAGAAAACTTCCTGTAAAATTATAGTCAGTAACTTAAGGTATGCTTAAAGGAAAAGCTACCATACTAGCACGTGGCAGATGGTTTTTAACACTACTCATTTGACGGTCCTCACAACGGCGGCATCGATGTCGCACTCATTTTCGATTTTCGATAACTCACTATTATAGGTAGCTATTCCGCTCGAAATGTAATATGCTACCTACATCCCAAATCTGTAGTCGATCGAACGATGTTGAAGGCATTTCCGAGGCGGTTCGTAAAATATTTTTCGAACGCACTACCTAATTTACTAATCTATAGATTTCATAGGCCGTTGTCACCCTAAGGCCAAACTATTGATCCCTCAATGGAACGAGTGCTCTGCCAACATCGAATTCGAAACAAAGACAATACTGGGCGACTTCCTGCTGTAATTTTCGAGCAAATAATTCTAAAACTTTTTGATGTTCGGTATGGAGATTTAATTACTCGCTTAGATCAAAAATTCCGTAACACGATTTACAAAGGGAGCGGGGCTCATCAAGACGCCCATTTCACCTCTTGCATCCAATGATTTCCCTGGAATCAGTCTTGTCCCTCAGTCTTACCTAGAGTTTACGGATGTCCCACTATGTACTGACTCAGTTTCCGTAAACCACGTTCCAAACAATCCGAACAGCTTCATATGACATGGCGGTCATCTGTGCAAGGGACCTAACCTCACTGCAAGAAGGTCATGGTTGGATTGAAAATACATTTGTCTTCTGCTACCTAAGACGTAGTAGAATTCACCAACGAAGGAACATTCTTTTCTTCCTTTGAGACTGAGCTCTCTTTGCTAGTCGTATGATAATTTCCGTACAAGGACTCGAAAGTGTATGCTTTGCATCCTCGAAGCTAACGTCTTGACATAACGGCCAGGGAGACGCAGTATATTACATTTAAAGCAACAAATAAAGATATGATGATACTGATGATAATTATCCTTGATGACTTCCAATCCTTGAACCCATACCCAGTAAAGAATTTCATCTCATCCCCATCCCCTATCTCCGCTTCAGTTCACCAACACCTCAGGTACATCAGGTACCTCAGGTGCCGTTACAGACATCGACATCAACTCTGGCTGTATCGTTGGCGAGCGCGACCCAAGAGGTGTAACGACTCCAACGCTCGTCGTGTAAACGTCATGGTTATGATTCGTCACTGCATCTGTAGCAGAAAGAGGAGGTTTGAAATTACAAGCATGACACAACCACCGCCCACCCTCCGTAGGGTAAAACCTTGGCGTAAATTGTGTTGAACATTTGACACATTCCAAGTCTTCAGCTAATGGATAATCACTGGCCGCGAGGCCGGAAGATTCAGGTCGGACAGTGATGAGCTGGTCGAGCCGTCGGGCTTTTCGGAGGAGTGCATGAGTTTGGGTCACTTGAAGTTGGGGTATTTGTTTGTATGCTCGGCAGTAGACTTGGAGAGCGCTCTAGGAAAGATATTAGCGCCCGAAGTGAACCAGACAACCTTTCTCACCTCTCCTCCATCATCAGTCTCGCAAATTTCGTAAATTTGCCTCCGACTAAGGTTGTGCTCCTTACATGAAATGATAGCGTTCATACATCCGGTTTCTCCTCTGAACATCGTCGTGACGTGAGTTTCTCTCCGAGTACCCTTAACCTGCGGCGAGGCTCAGCAATTATTGAGATGCAATATCAGCTTAACTCCTTACAGGCTGAATCTCGAACCCGAATGTATGCCCTTGATTCCACGCACAAGATATATGATATTCCTTGGAACAGTCGTTGCACTTTACCACGGCACCTCCCCTCTGCTGACAGATAACACATTGCTGCAAAGACAAAATATGTCAATTAGAGAAAAAGACCAGTCAGGATGACGAGAGACGGCTCACTGTGATCCATCTCCGATTAGGGATGCTAGTTATCCCTTCTACAGATTTCATCGTCGATGAATCCGTGAAGTTGATTTCCGGAATGAACACCGAACATAGAACATGCGCCCAACCATGGCTCTCCGTCACTTTACACGCACGAAGGTACGATCCAGGGCCAGATTGCACGGAGCTGCGCGCGCGAGGACAAAGCAGGCAGTCGTGGTACTGTTGTGCACAGAATTTCACCTTCAGGTCAAACGTAAACTACAACGTAGACTTACGATTGACGACTCTTGTTCTTCTTCGTTCTCACACAGATCACAGCGCCAGTCATCTAATTTATCTGCGCTCAGAGCTGTCCCTACAGATGCTATAATTAGGGTTACTGCAACGGACAAACTCAAGAGATGGAAGGCACTCTATACCTGCATGGACTGAAAGACCACACTTCTTGCACTTTATGACTTTTCCAACAGGCCCATTCTTCGAGCATGCGCAACAACGGAGTTGAGGAACATTGGAGGGAGGTGGTGGAGTAGATGGTACAGACGACGCGGTCTGGCGAGTAACGTAAAGAGTTGGTTGATACTTAAAGGAAACTCGGACGCTTACCTTCGATCTTTTCGACGCAGGACCTGCAAGAGGTGTCCCTTCTCTCTTCTCCGCCGTACTACTGACACTCCCACTCGGTCTGCCCCTTGTAGAGCTTCCCTGTCCTAAACTTGCAGGCACCGCTCCCGGAGACGAAGTTGACTCATCCCTTATCGTTCGCATGTTAAGGTCGGCATATTTTCGATAGTTGATACCGCAACTATCACACAAGATATTTGATTGGAGGCCTTTCGGAGCCTTCCACCATATCTTGCTGTCTCGGGTCCGACAAGCACCACATGTTGGTGCTTTGGATGGTGGGACGATAATGGAAGTTTCGTCGTCGTCGAGACCAATTGTTTGAGAATAATTCAGACTTTCAGTATTAGCTTGCATTGATGGGAAGGGTGTTGGCAGACGACCATATGTACGGATCCGCTCGTTTTCTTCGCCGAGTTTAGAGCTGTAATTCGTATAGGCGATGAGATATTGTATGCTGAAGGTCACGAAAACGTACTTTTTCCAATGTCCGTAGAACCTCACCACCTCATATATTGACCTAACCACCACCTCATCTCTCACTGCCCGCAATTCAGCTCCATGAACTGCAATGGCATCCTCAAAAGCCACGACCTCTTCACGAGACCATTCTTTGTCGGTGTAATGCTTCGTCGGTTGGGCTTTCCACTAAGACAGTGAGTTTTTAGTTCTAGAGCACCATCCGTTTTGCGTGTTCCTTGCCTTTTCTATCCTCGGCGCGTTCAGCGTCTTTGACGTCACAGACGATAGTGACTTTCCATTCAATGTAGCGTCGGAGAACTGTCGCACAACTTCAGTTAGAAAGTCGACCGAGCTGCGAGTCTTGACGTCGTTGGTGATACTTCGAAGACACGCTTCCACTACAGATAGATGAACAATTTTTCGCGGTTTTGTTGAAGGATACATACTTTCGCTCACTGCATAGTATAGGTTAGACTGTGTATGAAGCAGACTATAATGGACGAAAATGTACTTTCTGAAGGAGTAAAGTCATTCACTGCTCCCAAAACTTCAACAGTCTTGTCGCCTCCGCGTTCTTCATCTATAGAACGGTGTGAATATGATGAAATTTCACAGATAATGAAGCGTACCAGGACCAACGTGTGGGCCGCCATTTTCAGGAAAAGCGGAAAGTTGGTATCTCGGCCCAACGCGGGTAGCGGCTCGCGGAAAAATGAGGTCTTCTGGATCTGAAACCAAGATAATGAATTCAAAGTCTGGAATGTGTGACTATTTCTCACCTAGGGTATCTTCGACTAGTGTATATTGGCTATAGGATCATCGTCCCGTTCAGTGTTGTCTTTTTGAAAAAGAGCATAGATGGTCACCCGAAATATCTGAACGGCCACAATCTAAAGTGTTTCACGGGGGAATTCTCTTCCTTTTCCGCCTGCGTACGGTCTTTTCGAGGACGACCGCGACCTCGAGGGGCAGGAGCATTTGACTTGAGTGGCGGTTTATTCGTGACTGGGGTCGCATGGCGTACGGCCGCGCGTGAATCAACTTCTTCTTCATGTTGACGGGAGCATGGTGCGCAGGTCCAGCCGTATCCACGAGAAGGTTTGGCTTGGAGCGGAGGTTGTACACACTGCATATGGAAATATTTCGTGCACCGAGCACATTGAACAGATTCCAGGCTAAAAAAAGCCTTGGGTGGTAAGATTTGGGCGTTTCGGAAAGAATACATATTAGCACGTACCTTGCACACCAGACGGTACATGTATCACATAGACGAAGTGCGCCAGTACGGTCTGGGACAACCTCTCTCTCCGCAGCAACATATTCGTATCGTTCAACTAACGTGTTCCTGACATTTTCCGGTACTAAATTCAAAAATTCAATCAGGCCAAGTAGAATTCGGGAAAGAAATACACTCGAAGATCAAATGATACACACCGTTCTTCACGTCTGTTGCCTGCATAATCTCGAATTCCTTTTTTAGATACGGGTCGAATAGCCTCATAAAATAAAACCTATCCGGCCGCTTCTTCCACCCCGCTAGATCACTGATTTTGTCTCGGTGAACAACGAAACACTTGGCTCTTATCTGATTAATGTCACAAATTTCGGAGTAGATCGCTGCTAGTAATAGGCGGGAGTCACCACCGGGGCGGTCGGAAACGTCGCGGGGGCGGTAATACCATGCCAGGCGAACACGGGTGTATGGTAAGGAATCAAAACCGGCTGAAGAGGAACCTTCGGGCTTGAGAAATTCCATTATGCGACCTATAGAATACGGGGTCCCCTCGCGAGTTGACCAGCTAGGCGAAACATAAACATGGTCTGTGATAGATCATTTTAGAAAATGAGAACAAGCATGAAGAAGGGTAAGAAAGTCGAAGCAGAAAACTCGAAGCTAAAAAAATGCAAATACCATTGACTTTGACTTCTATGCCGCTCTTTAAGAGGACAGTGCGTTTAGTTTGAATATTCGCGTACGAAGACTCTGCAGAGCTAGACGCCATGTTTGTGGCAATGACCGTAGGGTAGGACGAGAAATGGAAAGGATAAAATAAAGCCTGCGAGTGGCTTTAGCTGCAGGTAATCGCTCTCAAAAGCCAAGGACCTACTCTGAGCAGAAATTGATTTTCGAATTATTTAGAAGAACTTGAAGAAGGTCGATAGGGAAGAGAAGGAGACGATGAAATCAATTTGATCGCATGCCGGCGGCGGAGTATGAAATACCGGCATGTCCACAGATAAAGCGTTATCTTATCTACCCCGCATCAGGCGCACTCTCGAACCAATCTCGAACCCGCCTAGTACTAGTAGTATTTGGCGGTGAAGTGCATCCTTATCGAGAGACCGACAAAATTCCAGGACAGAGATATTCAAGGGGTGAGGAGTGAGAAGGTACCGAACTCATAATCAATGATTATAATAAACACGGTATTCCAAGCCATTTTACTCATTTAGGTCGCTGTTGACTTAGCGGCAAGCTTTCAAATGGGAGCAATGGGAGTTACACCCGAATAAATGAAGACAAACACACCAAGCGCCAACAAAAAGTAATCTTGACATTCAAAGTAGGCAAGTAGGAACATGCATCTAATCGTGGAGTTGAATTGAGAGTCATAAGATCAACTTCTCTACACTGTTGCACACAGCACTGAGGGGTTTCATTGCAAGGATACCAGTGTCACTGTTGAAGACTTCAAGTGAGACTGACTGCGTAAAATCCGAAACGCATCCGTAATTGTATTACTGTGTTTTAAAAACCAAGTGTTAATTTGAAGGTGGTTCTCCATGGATTCAAGATAAACGGTTTCTATGTAGAGTCGGTGGTAATGAGTGATACACAGCTAAGGACAATAATGGTCTGAAGAAGGGGAAGACTGAAACAAGGTACTGAATCAGTACTCAGTATCGACGTCTGAAAAGCAGTCAGGCAATTGGTCCATCAAGCAAAACACTAAGTCAACCATTGATCCAGGTTTAATGAAGGAAGTGTGTGTATTCAACTAAGATACTTTCCGGAAGACGGACAGGCTCGATGTGTTGATGGAGCATCTCGATTGGGTCAGCAACTAGAGAAGAAGATGAGAAAAGTCAGTTCAGATTATACAGATGAACGCACTTAGTAGGGCGCCCGAGCCAGAATCTGATCATCCCTAACTTGAAGAAAATGAACGTTCAAGTTGGTGGATGCCTTTAGAGTAGGCTTGATCGTGTTTAGACGTGTGGGTGGAGTCTGTAGTCGTTGTATCCAGTCTTGAACCGGAAAACATTCAGCCCCTCTCTTGCTGCAGCTCAACTGAGGCGAAACGAATACTGACATAAAAGTAGTGAGGTTTGATCAATGAAGACCAGAAGGTAAGATCAAATTTGTACGAATGGTCATTAACTGGTCATCTCTGTCGTGTGTGCATCGACTTTACATGAATTGTCCTCTATATCACGGACTCCACTGACCCTCCATTCTTTCATCTCTAAACATTCTCCACAGACATTATCAAATTTTCAGCCTCTCCAGATCGTGGTTTGATATCACATTTGAACGGCAAAGGCACACTGGGAAATGGCTCAACAATGATGGCACACTGAACGAATAAAAACATACCTGATCACGGTGGAAGTATACTCATAGGTGGGTTCAATGGGTTCATCATTCTCGTCAACGGAGCGTGCAATGTTGAAAACAGTGAGGAGAGAGGCTATGGCGATCCAGGCAAAGTCATAGGCAGCGTATCGTCCTGGGCAGTATCTATTATTTGAGCAGTGAGCGATTGCAGGGCACTCTAGTGAAATTCTGCGTACCTTCTACCAATACCAAATATGACATCCCGGGGATCCCGAATATCAGTATCCAACGTTCCATCTGGGCGCAAAAATCTCTCCGGTTTGAACTCCATGGGATCGGTATACACATCCTGTGAAATCACAATAAGCAAGTGTACCGAGCATACTAACGAAGGGACACACGGGGTCATGCAATAAGGCCCTAGATGCAAAAATACGTGAGTCATCAGTGATCCTTGATGCCAATAGGAGTATACCGACCAAAGGTTGGAGACAACAAATGAGCCTTTCGGAATCCGATATCCGTTATATACATCCTCCTCAGTCACTCTATGCGTAAGAGCTAAAGAATAATCAGGGCTAGACTTATAGCTACTACTAAGGGCAAGCCTCACAGATAGGTGCGGGGTCATGCCAACGAAGAACTTCCTTAACCAAAGCAGTGACATATGGCAAATCGTCCTGGTGACTGAAATCGGGGAGAGACCCTGGGCCTAAAACACGATCAAGTTCCTCCTGTGCCTTCCATAGGGCCCCGGGATTTGATAGGACGCCGAGAAAAACTGATTGTAGCGGGGCAATGTTCTGTGTTCGAAATCGGGCGCATGTAAGATAGCTTGTGCAGTATGTAGTAAATTGTTTCTTTACCGTATCCGATCCGACTGTGATAGGTAAGGGTCAGAACTGGTTGGTATAACGATGAAGAGCATTGAGGAATGACCAACCTAGGAACATGGAGGCAGCGGTATTTTTAACTACCTCTTCCTCCTTGGCCTTAGCTTCCGGTGTATCGGGGTTCTCTGCTATCTGATCTAGACTGAACGACGTGAATGACGGGGTGAAAGATCCCATTGCCTACAGCACATTCAGAGACCCAGATTTAAGCATACAGTAAAGATTGAAATTTACAATGCGTTCCTTGGCAGCTGCCCACGGTAGATCAAAGGTATCATCTGTCTCCTTCTTCCATTGCCTCGCTAGTCGCTGGAAACCAGCTCCGGGAACCCATTCCGGTACATATCGAAGAAGGGGAATCATGTCCACAAGGAATGCACCGGGAACAAAGGCACGGACAACGCCAGCAACAGCTCGTTCGGAGCAAGCAATGAATGGATCATCCTTTTCTTGCGCTTTCATACCATAGGCGATATCCATTGAAACCGATCCCGATAGGCTGAAGGAGACATGGTAAATTTATGGTCAGCATGCACAGAGCAGGAAAGGTCATACTGGCGAATGTGCTCTACGAAATTCTCCGAATCCTTGAGCAGACGAACAAGGAGCTCACGACTCGCTGCCAGCATGTGCGGTCGAAAACGTTTAGACGCGCCGGGGTTGAATTCTTGATGGAACAAGCGCCGACCCGCTCGCCTGTTTTGAGAGATGAATTTCATTAACCGAGAACGCGTGAATCATCTTACCACTCTTCACCTGTACTAGAGATCGTTAGTTCATGTCAGTGTGAATGGCACTGAGACGTACCGTATGTCATACTGTGAAGGTTTCTAGACCACCCCATGAGCTCATTCACCATGATGTGTCGAGGTCTATTGGGATCAGATAATGTTCAACGGCTCATGGTGGATACATACCTGTCAGAGTAAATAGCGGATCGTTTCACGAATAAATCGTTGATAGCCTGTTCGGAATTGAGGATCACCATAGATGTATTGAAAATTTTGGCGTAGACGACGTCCGAACCTTTGGACGAAGGATAAGCGAATGATCAATTTGATGATATTCAAGAGTGCTCACCGTACTCTCGACTCCATTCAGCATATTTGACCCAAGGTGTGTCCGTCGGATAGTCCAGAGCGTTTCCGACGATGGGAAGACGTTTAGGACCCGGAGGTAAAGGAAGTCTTCGTCTCGTACGAAGTAAGTAGCCTCCGGTCACAGCGAGCAACGCTATGAGGGCACTGAGTATGCTAGAGTTAGAGGTAAGGAGATCGACAGTAGTCATGTTTCCGACAGGAGGAACTTCCTTGAGTAGACACCTGGAGACATGGAGTCTTAAATACCCTGGACCCGTAAATACCTGAATAACTCTTGAAAAAAGCTTCCGACAATGCAAGATGATTGATCCAATCCCGGACACGATTGGCGCGAATGGCCGATTGTAAGTTTTCACTCGTCAATTAAACAACATTATTTACACGTGGACCAAGGGTAAAAGGACGGTGATCTACGGGATGCGGTGAATCTGCGGTAATGCTACAGTTCTGATGTAGTATCTTCAGAATCAAGATTTTACGGATGAGATCTGGAGCAATCTCTGGAACTCACCCTCACAGGCAGCAACACGTCTCCGCCGCAATTATGGATCATGACTGAACGCGGAAAGAATGGAAACAAATTAGTTCCCGCGCCGAGAGGGCTCCAATAATAAATCAGATGATTCATTGAAAAAAATTTCAATATGTGCTTCTCGCGTGGACGGTAAAGGACGGTAAACCCCCATCCCCAGTGAGTAGAGGTGGAAAGTGCCTTCCAATCTTTCGTTCGAAAGCCATCGTGTTCAGCATTCAATGCACCCGGTTTTGTGTGAGAGCATTGCGGCTGAGGAAGGGCGGAAGCAAATGCACCATCAGATTCGGATTGTCCATGCATTGACTCCGAATGGAGATTTAGCGCTCAGTGATGCTTCTAGGCAGTAAAAGAATCATCTTTATCAGAACCAGTACTACTCATGGGTTAACTTGGATCCAAGCCCGGTTATCTCTTCTATTGTTAGGCCATTTCAGCTGTTTTGACATATGCACGAGCTCTTCAGCAAACTCCCAGGTTGCTGGCTTTTTTGAGGAAGTTTCGGCCGAAGCACATATCACCACGCCTCTCCGGAAGATCCTGTTCTGCTACGTTTCCTGACGTGATACCACCTCGACACCCAGCGAAAAGGCTACCACGTCTTTAATCTATCTCGCATACAACAGACTGGCTGTTGAATATGTTGATCGTCTAGGCAGCAGACTGCCCGCCCGAAGCATCAAGAACATCAACACCGTGTTCACGAATCCATTGAATCATTTTCGCGAACGTATTAACGAAGACTGGCCGAAGGACAAGATCCATAGTGTATGGAATCACAGCTCTCACTGCGCCAACGTCCTCTAGAACGACTTGGATGCGGTTCTCAGAGCTTCCACTGTACTTGTGGGTTTGCTTGTGTGTGACTGGACTCAAGAATTCGTAACCAGCAGTATTAGCTCATTGTGTAGAGTTCTTGAAGATCACAACAATGACCTCCGTGATAGTGAGTACATGTCGAACGAAGGGAGCAATGTTTCTTTCAGGCCAGCCACCTGTTGAAGAGGTTGCAACTGCACTGAAGCCTTCAGTGCAGCCACAATGCGACGCATGAAACGGATCGCATGAGCTGTAAAATGTGTGCTCTCAAGTGTTGCCAATCGAAATGCTTGAATACCAATCTTCTAATTTTCAGAGTGAGCAAATCATACCATCTCTGGATGGCTTGAAATCTAGGAGCTGTCTCAGAGTCCATGATCCTCGGGCGTAGTCCATACAATCGCCTTTACAACGTAACAGGATGTGACTCTCAACGAATGTAAAACCAGGACCTAAAAATATCCTCTCTCGTAAATAAAGAGACGCTTACCGCGAAAAACTTGTAATATTAATGAGATACATATGTCAGGGTGACATATTTCATTATTAAAAATTTACCGCTGCACGGGGAAAACCAGATTATTTCTAGAAAGAAATGAGCAGATCAAGGAGAGTGGCCCTGATGCATGAACATACCCAGACACGGGTCGGGAAAAACTCGTCTGGAAATTGAACAGCGTAGAGAGCAAAGTTTCCGACTTGGTCTGAGCAGATCCTGCAGTAAGACTTAAAAGAGGGTGTAGAATAGTAGGTCCAGAGCACGCTTATTGATCCTACTAGGAAGGGGCATTTTGGTCTGTAAGAAGGTTAAAAATCGAAGAAGGAAATAAATCAATCAGTCTAATTCGAGGGAAAATTCAACAATGTGGAACAGTCACTCGTGATCGATCATTCATTGAATTTTACCCCTTCGAAACTCTTCAAGTTGGCAGAGCATTTATACGGGAGTCTGTAGGCACATTGTTCCATGCGCATCATAAGGTTCGCCTTCTCGCACAATAAAATGAATCAAAACAAAGTCGAGAGTTCTGTCGGAATGGCATTCATATATATATGCTTGCAGCGCTCCCATTCACGGGGTCGCAGGACCTCCGCGGGATTTATCGGAATCAGTCAAAAGGCTGATGAGGCACATAGATTTCCAGAAGCGAGAGCTTTGGAAGACTTGAAAATAAACAGGTCTCCTTGGGAAGACCTGTCCCAATCTGCCTTTTGGCGAGTGGAAACACTCTGGAAGGAAAGTACATACTGTAATTTACATCCACTCTAAGTGGGATGACCCATTTCAAACAGCAGCGGCGCCCTTGAAGTCAGCATCGTTTCCCGAGTCGGCATCATTTCCTTTGTTGGACATCGACTCCATGACATAGTGTTCTTCACGAGAAACATCAATATGAACCTAAATAGAGTAAGCACGAACGTCTCAATTAGTTTTGGCCAGTTGCCTACCTGAGGCCTGGTCATGCTGCGGCCTGCACCACGATCCATAGCACCGAGAAAATTGACTTCTTTGACATTTGAGGATCCATGGCTAGTACCCTCTTGGCCCCGACGAAGCTTACTACGCTCATTCAGATTCTGGGATGGTAAAAAAAGCTCAATCAGCATCATTCAAGTATGATGTGGGCAGGGAACTTACAAGGAACAGGGTGTTACTAATGCAAAAAGAGTTAGCAATGGGGTATCCTATCCATGTCATCTGGAAAAAATCTGCAACATACGAGTACAAGCGCGCTGGCAAATGAAGGTTCAGAAGCGGTTTAGATGATTTAAGGTGGGACATACCTTGTGACCAAGCGAACAATTGATGCATGGCTGTGGTAGGACTAGCAACCTTAGTCGAAATGAACACATACAGCTACTAAAATTGTTAAAAAGGATAACTTACAACTCCAGAGATATGTCCAATCTGGTAAGAAGCAATTCATGAGCACTCATACGATAATCACTAATGAAAAATATATACAGTGAAAAGGGTGACAGGAAGCGCACATTCAATGGCAACCAAAATTAGATTGTATACCATCCAGTCACTCTCTGAAAACACTGTCAAAGAGAATGAAAAGTATGATGAAGTTTGAGCGTTTACGTCTGAAACCGGTTCTTCTATACATCAGGGTTCCGACGAGGGTTATCCTAGAAGTCATTTAGAACCTAGCGCACCAGAGAGAGAAGGGTTCTTACATTACCGTCATATCCGTTGCAATTGCAACTGACTCCCAGGCCACCGCAATTGGTACATATTTTAGATAACCTTCCGTGGTTGCGGAACCGCTGGCATCAAGGGCGAGAAGACTGCCAGACATGAACAATCCCATAAAGACTTGGACAAACCCAAGAACACAGGTGAACCCGAAAATGGCATTAGCAAGGTACGGATGCTGACGGCCCAGCATTTTTCGGGTCCTGTTGACCAAGAAAAACTACGTGAACATGCTCAGTGCCAATAATTTCTCATCAGTAACGACGTACCTGAGTCGGTGCAGCAGTCCTGTCAATTGTGGTCAGCAAGTTGATCAGTCAAATACCAACTTCAACTCGTACAGAACGATAAAGATGGGGCCACTGTCGTATTGCTAGAGTAGAATGAGATAGTAGCTCATTAACATATTCACTGAGCAGGCAAAAACACGTACCCAATGAGACGCATACAATGTGGCAGCATTGCCGAAGTGATCGACAGTATACATCCAGAGATACTAAGTGCAGCGGAAAATTATCAACAAGATGTTTGGGAAGGAGCATGTGTGCGTATACCTCCCAAGATATGGCGACATGGGTGATGTCGAGTATCATAACCCAGTAAACGAGTGCGCTGAAGGATAGTTGCATGGGTTACAGATTGTATGATAGACAGGGTATCACTTACCGAATAGTCCACTGATCAAAAAGTCAGGTCAGGCAACACAGAATTGAAGTCTACCAGTACGCACACCGTCGTTGAATCTGCTAGTGAAATATGCCACCCATTCTGCCGCATTAATCCGTCAACTAATATTCTTGATCTCACGAACACTGAGTAATTACGCATGAACAAGATCCCGAAAAGGAATGTGCTGAAGAGGACACCGATTTGAACAGCGCCAAGGGTTTCTGCAATATCTTTGGTGGTTATGGCGGACATGACGGTCGAAAAAATGAGGAAGAGTTTATTCCGAGGTCAGGACTATATAGCGGGTAGAAAAGAATATAAACGAGGGATGTCGAATAAAACACGAAGTCCGTGAAATTCGTTTCAACTGCATCTATGACTATGATGGTGATCTGCGAGTCTACGGCCATGGTGGTCGTTAAGCACTGATTTCAGGGCTGATTTTGCGCGGAAAGTTGAAGATCTCATAGTGCAAATTCTTGGTCTTCTCTCCTTTTGATGAACACCAGCGTCTGCTGTCAATGCCGCAAAGCTGACGGAAAAAAAATAATGTCCGCAATCGGCTTCGGAGTTCAATATGGAGCAGATTTCAGGCTCAACAAGCGGGAAGCACGTCGCACAAGGATACATATCACCAGGTACCGAGATGACTGGCTTCAAGCTGCCTCTCGATAGATCTCCGCAAGCCTCTCAGACATTGAAAGCCTCGATGAGTGAAAGGCGGCGATTTGCTACTAGTGAGAGTCGGAAGGTGGACTCAGCCGGAGCGTGCGTGCTGAAAATGGGTAGCCTGCAATACCATCGACCTCGTGATGTGTACCGTATCAAAAAATATCCAGGTCAATTCTATTGTAGGTATCATATAGTAAAATGCCCTTCTATGATGGTAAATGTTGCTAGTCTATTGGTACCACGCGGCCAACCTCTGAAGGTTCAACGAACTGAGGCCAACATGAGCCATTGAGAGCCATATCTATAGCAAGGTCAACAGAGCTCACAGCGGCGATTTGGTTATATCACAATACTCACATTATAGTACAAGTAGGAAAGTCGATCGTCTTTCGCCGACTTCAAAGTCAAGAAACGAATCCCAGTGACTGCTCCGATTACCAACAACGCCGGCAGAACGGACTGATTAGCTTCGGAGAACAAGTACAGCGCTATCGACCAGGCGGTCAACAACATAGGCATACTAATCCTAGAGAAGACCGGGAACGAGAGAGTAAAGGTACGTCTCCCTAAAAGAGCGTCCCCTTCATCATCCCGAAAATCTTGTGCGTGTATTGTGGTGAATATGATCAAAGCACTACCGATAATAGCGCCGATCTGGTTTTGATTAAGCTTCTCTGAAGAGTCTGAGATGGAACAAAAATAAAAAATAGAAAATTCCTGCGAGCACGGAGATATATCATCTGCTTACCTGCGATCTGTGTAGCACCGTATTCAAACAAAGCATAAAATCCAGCACAACAGCCGTTCTTTGAGAGCCAGTGACTGTGTCCTCCGCCTCTGCAGTAGATGCTGGTGAGAATGCAGATGGCTATCCCTGCAGGAGCTCCTCCTGTATAGAGCGAGAGCGCGAGATCGATAGGAGCAATGAACCAGCCGAGAGTTATCGCTGAGTCGATGCTGATACGTTTGGCAGGAATCGGTCTATTTGGCTTGTTGACAGCGTCTTCTTCAGGGGACGTGCCGAAGGTCTGATTTGTCACCGTGAAGTAAAGAAGATGCATCCAAACCCAGAACACGACGAGGAAAAATCGCGATACAGAGTGATATGAGGCCAAAGCCAGAGCAAAGACAGTCTGAATGATAAAGATCAATATTCGTCAATTTTTGCGTATCGAAATTGAGATTCACCACAGGGAGCACGATTGTTTTCATATCAGATTGGTTGAATAATTGTAGTGTAACGAGGAAGTCCCATATTGTGCTGAGCATCGTGTGTATGGAAAAGCGGGAGGGAATGAAGATTCAGATTAGCCCAGCAGACCCTAATAAGTACTCGCTACTCTGCAGACACTGATCAAGAAATTTCTTTCTGATAGTCAAGGTACAAAGTTTCGTTCAACTCACCTATGCCCATACCTACACTTTCCTTACACGAGTCTCTTTCCCTGCATTTACTTTGACTTCGATCCGGAACTGATAAAAGACCATACCTGATAGTGTACAGCTTCAAGCGTACCGTATCTCCTTTTGGTTCTACAGAAGTTGGTGAACATTTACTTTTTTGATTTTTTCCAGTGCTCCTTTGGGCTGGACATCAAGGACATGGCCCCATCCCTCCGACTTCTGATATCAAGTTCAGAGCCTATGTAGCACTGAAATTCATTATTGCGACAATTTAGAGAGTAGACGAGACTTAACCTGCTGTGAGAACTACCTTAGAGAAGGGTAGATGAAATCGGGTATTAAATCAATATGCAGAATTTTAGAAGACGAGAGAGTAACTGAGCGGTCACTGTTGTGTCAAAGAAGATCGGGATCAATGATAAAAAAGATAACCATCTATAAAGCCCGTAGCTTTGCAAAGAATGAGTCTATACGTCGGCATGAACATATCAGGGAAGATTTCTAGAATATTCAACTACCCGTACCTACAATACTTGCACTATCTCTACGTACCGCAAAAAGTGCTCCCGGATCCCGCAGCCTCACGACCCTGCCTCGCGGATTGCAAGGAAGCATCACCTTGCATTACTTGTTTTCTTGAAGGGAAGATCTGGAAAGATCAGAGTCACCAAAGACAAACTTTTGACGAGACAATCAGTCATCGCAGCGAGCCGACAAGAGGCAACGCAACAGTCATTGCAGTAAAGAAGAGTCAAGACCACTATGCTACTAATTTGTCGAGATCTGAATCATAGGACGGGAGCGATGGATTGAGACTGATGAGGCTTGACTCTACTGCACCAGCTGTAAGCAGTTAGACGGCGAAGGTTGAATGGACGCATTCTATTGAGCACTATTACGACGGGAAGAAAGCCAGATGTGATATAATGTCCGGCGAGACTACTTTTAGCGATTTTCGAGAAGATGGCCAAACATACGCGATTATGTAGATCAGTCAAACATCAGATTACTAGCTTCAGCGAACGACATTACCAAAGTGCTAGAGTGCGTACCGTGGAGTCTGCGTCACAATCAGCTCTTCTGATTTCAGACCAACTTTGCGGCGCCGAAAAGAAGGCGAAGTTACGCGGGGTTTTATTGAAAATGGTATATACAAAGAGAGATGCAGTGAGAGTCAATGATAGATTTGATTATGAACTCACCAGTGCAACCTCTAGACAAGGGCGAGACCAAATTCTCAAGGTTGATGCCACGGCTTACAGTATGTCTATCGTCCCACTGGAAGAATATTTTTGGAACGTAAAAATACTAGAAGATCGCGCAAAGGTTGCGGGGGAAAGTCTGTGATTCCAAATCGTAGTTAATCCAATAAAGGACTTCATGTTGACGAGCTATAAACAGAGACGTGCAATCCCATTGCAACTTGGTAGGACTTATGCACAGATAGAAATGTGGCAGACGAATGTGACTGTGACCAACGAGTTTGTGACATCTCGACAATTGATTGACGATGATTGTCTCGCTGCTAGTGCACTAACTGGCTGACTCTCTTATCTTGCAGACACAACTTCAATAACTGCGAAGGTGGCCAAGCGCTATGTACTTACTTTTCAATGCTCCACCATTACAACAACGCCTGGATCATTCATCGCACCAGGAAAAAATCCAAATGCACGGATGTCGATGAAGTTCTTCGTTGTCAATTTCCTGAACTTGTCGTTTTGAGACTCCAGACTTTGGAAAATAAAGCAGCAGTGGCCAGTTTTATCTTACTTCTCGTCGACTTGTCATCTCATGCTAGTGG
Source organism: Lentinula aciculospora (assembly GCA_028011355.1). NCBI lineage: Eukaryota > Fungi > Basidiomycota > Agaricomycetes > Agaricales > Omphalotaceae > Lentinula > Lentinula aciculospora. Next base: position 95,332 of record JAOTPV010000087.1, read on the forward strand.
TCCTTATCTTCCCGTATCTCCGTTAGTCTCCGAAACAATCGACACCAAATTCTATCACCACCACGAACCCAGCACAAGTCTCTTCTCCAAAAGCAACATGTCATAGCTTCGGGGAATATCTGAAGGTTCTGCTAACAGTCTATATCACACCAGGCTCCCTGTGTCTGTCATCATGAGGACGTATCCTCAGGTGAAGCCTGAAGTCGGATTGAGACCGAAATTCCTCAACTTGCATTCCTCTACTATGCGATAAATCCCGGCGTGATCTGAAGCCTACTTCGAGACCTTCGTGAACCCTCGACGCTGATCACTCTGACTCACGCATTGCAAAGAACGAAAACCCTCAATGATGCTATCACCTCTAGTACATACTCTACTTCCGTCTCATAGCGCAGCGGTATGTATCGTTCTGAAAGCGACAAGATCGCAATAAGCCTTTGCCAGATCTTGTCTCCTTAACCTGTCTGGATCTTATATTATCGGTCAAAAGACGGAACAACTGTGGCAGACAATACCATGTGCGTGGAACCTCTTACATTGAAGATCATTATGCGTAGATAGGTAATACTACGAATTCTGTTATCAGTCACAACTTGCGCCTGTACTCAATGGATAAGTGGTTTGAAAACACATTCGACACAGACGTGTCATCGCAAGTAGAAAATGTCATTTCGAACCTTGGTCAAAAAGACACACGCTCGTGTTGAATTGGAAGGTAATATTGAGATATTGATAATGTTGAAGAGTTCAAATGGGTGTCGTGTTAGAAGGTGAAGAACCAGTAATTATCAGTTTCGGAGATTTAGTTGAGCGGGTAGTTATGAATGCTTACTTTCTTTTGCAGTCTTCTATACGTACTTGTGAATAATGAGATATTCCTTGGATCTGAAGGATACTTGGGGGATAAGATTATAGATCATTCAAGCGACACCTGTCCTCACTGTGCATACTTGGAAAGTACACCCCCCATACGATCCGAAGCACAGGTGCCTAACCTATATCCGCACGACGACCTACCAGTGAATAACACTAGCAGGTCTGCTTACCCATGTACATTGCTGGCAGCGACAAGCACTGAGTATAACGCAGACAACCTCAATGGTTTACCAAATCCGCTTATTGGGACGCGTATTCCAAGTCGTCGTGCTGATATGTATAGGGCTAAGTGCGTGTATAAAGAAAACAGCAACGGTTTGATATGGTTTGCGGAGACAAAGAACAAGCACGTGTCAGAGTGAGATACCCAGCACAGATACTGAGAGATTTACTGCGCCGACCGAGACATCAGAGAATAGATAACGAATACAGATTTCAGGTGGCGCGCAAGCAAAGGTGTCAAACAGTACCCCACAAAATGTCCGCTTTGTAACACGCCATTCATGAATAGATAGTAGATGCATCAAAGAGAGGTGACTTGAGCCTTGGATGAAGCATTTCCGGACGCCTTTTCATTCAGATGCGATTCTTTGCTTTGACGCATCGTGTCTGTTTTTCCACTCTCTTCCTACTTTTATAACATCAGAATCTACTCTATCTACTTTACTCCTTTGCTACTTTCACTACTTTTGACGCAGGTGTGCTATCATCCATCAGTTATCAACAAATATTTCATTTGATTGATCTTCATATCTCGTCAAGTTAATCTATGTCTATCAATCTACCGCCTCCACCCAGTCAGGTAAATTGCCTGATCCTTCAAACCGAGTTCTCACTCAACTTTCACCTTAATTTATGCTGACGGTCGATGCTACAGGCTTAATCCTCGAATGAAGACAATTCACAGCGACGCCGAATTAGGAGAAATGATGATAGCCTGCATAGAATTTCAATTAATGAGCTCGCCACTGTCCTTTGGGATCATGATCCCCCCTAGTACCCGCCTCAACTTTGAACGAGCCAGTAAACGAACATACAGAGGCAAAGGGGTTCGGTCCTTGAAAGGCGTTGTTCGCGGCGCGATTGAAATATGATCAAGAAGTGTAGGTCTTCTTTGTACGTTGAAGGCTGAAATCAGCTACTGAATCGATTTGGAGCGAGATTGTGTTGAGGAGTGAAGTTAGGCGAGACACGATCGGCAAGGCCCGTCGGGGACGTATGGAGGACCGCCCCTTTGAAATATCATACGTTTCGAATGCAGTTTCGTGTTCTGCATTCGTCGAGACGCTGTGCGTCTCGACGGATCTTATCCCGACCGGACACCCTACTTAACATGGACATACGTAGGAAATTTCCCCTCAGTCGTTCACACATCTAAGTGTGATCCTGAGGGTATGTCTATATCATTTGATACTACAGCTACAGATATCTGACTTGCATACGTAGTGTCGATACTTACTGTAGTTCAACAGGTAGTTATCGAATTCACAGAGTCGTTCACACATCTAAGTGTGATCCTGAGGTGTCGATACTTACTGTAGTTCAACAGATTGGATGCAGAATTGGGTAAGACATGTATGAGAAAATGGACAGGTGATGCTTTTGATAGCACCGGCAGGAGGGACGAAGGCTAATATGCACTCGAAACCCGAATTAACCCTCGAACCTCCCGAAAAATACGCAAGGTTCCGCACTGGGCCATGAACAGGAGAAGTGCATAAACAGCATTAGCACGAGCCTCTATGTCGACAACCATGGTCATCCCGTTCTATCTAGGACCAACAGGACACATTCATAATTTAAGGAGCAATTCAATAATCATGATGATTGATGGCCTACTATCTCCAGAGGAACACACAAATGGTTGCATGTCTTCTTGTAACTGGATGTGTCTTCGTTGTGACTGGCACCTAAATGTTGATGAGGGGGGAAAGGGTCTTGGCATGAGAGGTAATAGTAGGGAGGGATCAGAACATACTAGAGGGAGACTGTGCCTTGTGATCAACAAAGAACCAACGTTTCAAGGCCAAGTCCACATTTTAGAGCAGAGCATCAAACAGCTTTAGAAGCGTCCTGAAGAGAGAGGCCAACGCCTGTCATAAATTTGCGAGACCCTATGCGAGTTAGCTTCAGCTACGTTCGTGATGATAAGAGCCGCCCGTCGTACCTCTTTCCTTTCGATGATCTCTCTCGACGAACAACGGTTGAAGCGCATATCACAACTGACATCCTTATGCTCGCTGAATACTATATGCTTTCCGTTGGGTACTATAATGTTTGATTGCAACGAATCATGTCGGACATAGACTGTGGAAAGGCTTGAGCGCGATTTGACCTGAGGGCTAAAAAGGTTTTTGTGAGTATTTTTTTTTCAACGATCTGAAAGAAAGCCTCGTGTACGACTGAGCTGAATGAGTTTCCCATCGCATCGGTCCGTGTGTTCTCTGCGAAACTGGAGAAAACTTCGCGATCGGATGTACATGACGGTAGACACGACAATTTTGGATGAATGAGGGGACGAGATGATTTAGGCTTCAGTGTTCATAGACTGGCAGGCCTACGGCTTCTCGGTATCACTCGAAATGTTGATCACTCGCCAGATTACACTGAAGCTAATTCATCATGAATCCTCTAGTACTTACGAAGTGTTGGCCAACATGCACGATAATCGTTCTTCAGGGTTTACTCAGACTGCCGTGTTTAGCGCGATGTCAGATGGCAGCATTATTATCGAACCCGGCTTTCAGAAACAAGCAGTAAGACCTAAATCGAGTACAAAGATTGGTTTAATGTACATATAGTACAAAGATACAACTAGACACACTAGCACGGTGTAGCAGGCACATCTAATGGCTTTTCAGATGTCCTTCAGATGCTGCGTGTAAGCTACAGATGGAAGAGAGCTGCTTTATTCGTATGATTTTAGGACAGCCTTCATCTATGTCCAGACTTAGGCGGCATGCCACGCTTTCGGCCTATTACTCGAACCTGATTCCTGCTATTCGCTTTAGAGACTGGTTCAGTGGAACCAACGTGATCATCGTTATTTATAGGATCATCGTAAAGCGCGCTGAAATCTCTGCCTCGACGCTTGCATGCATCCCGGAACACTTTAGCCATCGCTTTGACGATCCATTGTTCAGCAAAGCGACGGGTTTCTGTAAAGCGCTCCTCGACCTGGTGCAGAGAGGAACTATCAGTAAAAGTTCAATTCCTAAGTATCATAGCGATGAAACGAAGCAAAGATGAAGACGAACTAATTTGTATGCCTGTCTCAACTTCTCGGGCTTCTGCTTCCTCCATGGCACGGACCAATCGAGACGTGCGGTTGTTATGTTCTCTCTTATACAAGTCTATATAATATACAGTTCATGAGTATGTACATGCCTGCAGAGATACAATGATTTCGACGCACCCATAGTTGGTTCCACTTTTTCTTATCATATCCAATAGCTCTTCGGATATCCATCATGGGGATGTTGTAAGCAGGGACTGTTAGTTCTAGAGTAGACACTCATAATGTACTTTCTGACTCGAACGTATCGCTATGCGATACACCTACGGTACGATTGACGGAATCCAACAGGGACCAAATAGGGATGGAACCAGCTAGCACGTCGTGGTCGTAGCCTGTCGACGCCGTCAAGTCCATAGTAACAGATTTCTGTTCTCTCCGATGAGAACCCCTGCGTTGATACCAATATTGACTAGCTAATTGTTTGACAGCCCACTGATCAGCGAACCGACGGATTTCCGGAAAGTGTTTTTCCATCTGAGAAGGAAAGAGATAGAAATTTCAGAAAGATATCGGATATCCTATCGGAATGGAGACGTACGCACGCGGGTGAACACCTGAACAGTCTTCTCGCGATTCTGCTTTCTCAAGGTAACTATCCAGTCAAGTTGAGCGGCAGCAACATTGTCTCGAATACACATCTAATAGTATGATATATCGGTCAATGTAATGACTACAATGAAAAGGGCTCTCAACGTACAAGCAAATTATTCCACTTTTCTTTTTCATATCCGATCGCTGTTCGAATGAACTTTCTGTCAGGAGCTACAACAGGCCGAGGGATTGAATGGACTGAGATATCATTGTTGGTTGGGACTCGCTTCTCCAACTCCGCACCCGTTCCTCTGACAGTCAAGTCACCATCAAGAGTACTTGAAAAAAGCCGTGATTTGTAGACCCGCTTCTGTCTATACCATGTATTCAATTTCCGAAGGCTTCTGTAGAATATTAGGAATCTTGCAAAGTTTTGGCCAGATTTGACACGAAAAATCAAGAACCTACAAGGTACTTGGGCGTTCCGAAGCCCAACCTGACCTCAATTCTGCGTTTGGCCAGAGCCAGACCCTCATGAGCATGGCGGACGTAACCAGTAGAGTCGAACTCTTTCGAGGGTAGTGGAATAATATAAAGAATGATAAAATCCCTACAATAACCTTGGTGAGGTAGTGTAGAACAACTACATTTAAATGTCGTCAGTATGCTTCAAATTTTGCGAGGCTGGACAGAATGGAATTCGTTTAGTGTTTCCTCTTACACCTGCTCTGTTATCCTCTTTCCTTAAGCAGTATACAGTTGGCAATATTCGTGGGACTGAGTCATCGAAAATGGGAAGATGAATGAGAAGTTAGCGAATCAGGCTGAAGTTGTCCTTAACAAAGAATGCGTACGGGGTAATTTCACAGTGAACGAGGAAGCATGCATGTGATTCCTTTCCCTTGATAACAGCGGCATCGATGTACACTCTCTTCCACTGACCCAGCTGAACAGCGTTGGGGATACTGACCACGCAGCTCGAGTTGCTACCTTCACCTAGCGTTGTAGCTTGAAACGTTTGACCAAACATTAATAATGACATGATCAGATTTAATGTAGTCCGGACAAAGAACAGCAAGCAATTCTGAAACCATGTTATTCCTGAAGTCAGACGTGTTTGACGGCACAACTGTATGGAAATCATCCATGGCAAAAATTTATACATCTTCTTTGAGCTCTTCCGCGCATTTTTATGATTTGATTAGGAGATTCAGCTTATGTGTGAATCTTCCAAAGACTGCCACGACCGCGAAACTCATCTTGATTCATTTAAACGGGTTTACATGTCGTTGAAACTCTTCTGTAAGACACTTATAAGTATGGATTCTCAGAACACACCGAAGGTGTAGAATCTGCTAGATTCAAGTAACTACCGGTAAGACACTTATAAGTATGCATCTAAGTAATCGAAGATCAGTATCCTACAGGTAAGAAGTAAATATAAGTACTCACTCTCAGAACACACCGAAGACGTAGAATCTGAGAGTGTAAGTTATGCTAAGAATCATACTTAAGCTATTCTATCCCAGTACGGGCACAGTCCATTTGAAAAGAGTGATCAAGCGCAAGACATTTTGAATCTACGGAAACCAAAACAAGGAAAGATCGAAAGATAAGAGAGCCTAGAATGATCAAGGAGCTTCCATCTCCCAAAGGAGTCTCGAGTTCGAAGTAAGCATCTCCACTGTATTCCTACCATTCACATCTTCGTGTACCTTGTGTAAGTCTAGATATTCTATGTCTGAAGTTAACCAATTCTCACACTTCTTACACGAGGGAACTAAGCAGTGTTACGAAAACATCCTTTTTCCTATTATTCTTTTCTTTTATTATTTCTTTTCTTTTCTTTTCTTTTAATACTTCCTTATCTAATCACTAAAGCGCTTACATCAGCTGTCACATTATATTTTCATTTCCGTCTAAATTACATCCGGCAACCTTATTGTTCTTGCGTTGTTGTTTCACCTATGAATGATTCTCTTGTGCCTGTCAGTTCATTGAAAGGACATTGTCATTATTGTTCTGTTCCCATGTTTCTTTGATATTGCCTTATTGTTTACTCACTGAATACCTACAGCTTTACTTATGGATACGAGCGACTCTTACTGTAGATCCTCATGGTTACGGCGCGAGACGTTTCTCACGGCTTCATATCCCATTAGTATATAAGACTTAGTATTTTGTAGTTATATTCCTTAGCTCTATTCTCGTCTATTCTCCTCGGTAGCTAGACCTGTAGTTGGGTTGTTTTATCCTCATCGCTTTTCTCATCCTCTTGCTCATCGTTCATCGTGTGACGCCTGGTTATCTTTTGAGAGAGCTAGCGAGTCGCTGACAGAAGAATAGAGCTTCTACCACACACCACCCATCACAACAAACTTTTACAAAACTTGCCTAGGATTCAACATACCATTGGAAACTAGTTTTCTTGATACGTTACACGTTTTCATTTTTACCAAACACGCTCATCCCCTCCCCTACTATAACTCAACATGACTGATCGGTCGATACATGCGCCTGACCCAGCAGAAGTCGCTACCATCACTTCTAGTCCACGCCGGGTGTTTGTCAATACACCAGGGAACTACGATGGCGATCCCGCCACCTACCGACCATGGTGACGACGAATGATGGCTTACGTTTCTGAGTTAACAGAGACTAAACAGGTCGACAACTCCCATCGTGTCACGACCATCATTATGTCCTTCCTGGTTGGAGGAAAAGCTGACGAATGGGCCCAAGTCTACTCTGATGACCACTTCAACATCGACAGTTGGACATGGGACATTACGGGGAAGCAGCTCATTGACGATATGGACAGGGTGTTCATGAACGTCGTGAAGGAGAAGGAAGCCCGCAATAAACTAACTTATATCCGACAGGGGAAGTCTTTGGCTGGCGACTTTTTCAAAGAGTTTGAATTGTTGCTGAAAGATGCCGGGTACAAGAAGGACGAGTCGCACGTCCTGACCCTAGCGGAGAGAGCAGTTGATCACACCCTTTTATACGACATCATTAAGGGACGAACGGAGCCCTTTGAAGACTATAAGGAATTGAAGAAGATAGTTACAGGGGCTGATAACGTAAGGCGGCAATGGGCCGAACAGAAGAGAGGATACGGGTATGCGGGGTGGTGGAACACTAACCCACAGGGACAGAGTCGTGGACAGTCGTCCACTCAGCAGAACCAGCAGGAGCTGAAAGCAGCTCCGAAAGCAGAGTATCCTGCAGCACAGAGAAGAGATGCCACCGGCACCATGTTCGGAGGAACGGGCAGGCCGATGGACATCAACCAGGTGAGGGAGAAGCGGCTGTGCTTCAACTGTGGCGAACCAGGCCACATGAGCAGGAACTGCCCGCACAAGAGAAAGGCGGTAGTCCGAAGTATTATGCTAAACATGAGTGAGCAGGAACATACAGATTTCATTAACGATTTGGGTTTTCCAAAGGCTCCGCAGTAGATATAGGTCTGCAGGAGCCTTCGCACATGGACATTTCGGAATTTGTTGATAATGGCGTTGATTATGTAATCAGTACAGGTACTAAACAGAAAAACGCGTCCACCTTCATACATAAAACCGAAAAAACCGAAAAACCTATATGGTACGAACCCGACACTGCTGAATGGCTAACTCAGAGAGTTAGAGAAGACCAGATCCCGAGAGCAGTGGGATTATTACGAACTTGGATGCCCTCTTCCCGGGAGAAAGAAGCCTCGGAAGAAACCGTCATGGACATATGAAAATGGAACTGGAAAACAGCAGTCACCACCATCTGGAGTCTCAAGAACAAAAGGAGTTATGTTCACAGGACACGTGGCAAAAGTCTGAAACTTCCGGTAATACTCGAGACACTGGAGGATGCTCGACAAATCGTCACAGAAGGACTCCTCAACAGTGGAGCTACTGGTTCCTGCATTGACTCAGAATTCGTCAAACGGCACAAACTCGTCACGGAAAACTTACCAATCAAAACACCTGTCTATAATGCCGACGGCACACTCAACGATTCCGGCTCAATAGACAAGTATGTCGAAATCCGGATGACTATCGGTGATCATTCAGAGATCGTACAGTTCGGAGTGGTAAGCCTAGGAAAGAATAATATCTTTCTAGGACTAGACTGGCTGCGACACCACAACCCAAGTATTGACTGGAAGACATCTGAACTAACCTTCGACAGGTGTCCAACAAGATGCGGTTACAGCCCACACTTTTGGACACCAGAAGATACCCATTCTAGAGCGGCATTACAGGAAGGCAAACAGTTTTTCCTATTTGACTGGGACAGGTATGTTCACGAGCAGGTACAGTCGAGGAAGTGGACGGAGGAACAAGTTAAGAAGGAAACAGCCGAAGAATTCGACACTTCCAAACCCTACGTCGAACAGTACCCTGATGTCTTCAGCCAGAAGGAATTCGACCAGTTGCCACAATGACGCCCTTGGGACCACGCTATCGATCTAACGCCAGGTTCCAAACCTTTAGATTGTAAAGTATATCCACTAAACCCAAAGGAACAAGAGGCGCTCGATAAGTTTCTTGAAGAGAACCTTAGAACTGGACGAATCTGACCTTCTATCTCGCAGATGGCATCCCCTTTCTTCTTCGTCAAAAAGAAAGATGGCACCTTATGACCGGTACAAGATTATCGCAAACTGAACGAGATGACAGTTAAAAACCGGTACCCACTTCCTCTCATTCAGGAACTAATCGATCATTTAAAAGGAGCCAAAATCTTCATGAAGATGGACATCAGATGGGGGTTCAACTGTCATGAAACGATCTTTTTCTATTATTCTTTTCTTTTATTATTCTTTTCCTTTTCTTTTATTTACTTACCTAATCACCAAAGCGCTTACACTAGCGCTTATTATATTTTCATTATCATTTAGGTTACACGCGTCAACCTTATTGTTCTCGCGTTGTCGTTTCACTTAGGCGCGACTCTCTCGTGCCTGTCAGTTCATTGACAGGACGACGTCATTATCGTTCCGCTTCCATGCTTCTTTTTATATTGCCTTATTGTTTACTCACCTAATACCTACAGCTTTACTTATGGATACGAGCGACTCTTATTGTAGATCCTCACGGTTACGGTGCGAGACGTCTCTCACGGCTTCATATCCCAATAGTATATAAGACTTAGTATTTTGTAGTTATATTCCTTAGCTCTATTCTCGTCTATTCTCCTTGGTAGCTAGACTTGTAGTTGGGTTGTTTTATCCATCCTCTTTTGCTCATCGTCTATCGTGTGACGCCTGGTTGTCTCTTGTGAGAGCTAGCGAGTCGCTGACATCAACAACATCCGCATAAAGGAAGGTGACGAATGAAAAGCAGCTTTTCGAACTAACCAAGGGTTATTCGAACCGACCGTTATGTTCTTTGGACTCACTAAATCTCCTGCGACATTCCAAGGTTTCATGAACCATATCCTGCGAGATCTTATCAATAGAGGTCATGTTATTGTTTACATGGATGACATACTGATTTTTACTGACGGTATAGAAGAACATCGACAAATTGTAAAACAAGTACTCGACATTCTACAGGAGCATAAGTTGTTCCTTAAACCCGAAAAGTGTTCTTTCGAAAAACCGGTTATCGACTACCTCGGCATTATTATTGGTAATGGAACTATTCGCATGGATCCAAAGAAAGTACAGGCCGTTTGCAAATGGATTACTCCCCGCAAAAAGCGCGACGTTCAGCAATTCTTAGGATTTTGCAACTTCTTCAGGCGCTTTATTCATGGGTTTAGTCTTGTAGCAAAGCCGCTGACACAGCTTACTGGGAATGGAACTTGGAAGTGGGAGAAAGTGCAAGAAGATGCATTCGAGGAGTTGAAATGTCGAATCTGTGAAGAAGTAGTTTTACTCATTCCTCGAAACCATGGAAAGTTCCGAGTAGAAGCTGACTCATCCAATTATGCTAATGGCGCCGTTTTATCCCAGTTTGTCAAAGACAAGTGGTATCCTATTGCCTTTCGCTCCCGGTCCCTCAATGAGGTTGAGCGTAATTACGAGATTTACGACAAAGAACTCATGGCAATTATGGACTCCCTTGACGACTGGAGGCAGTATTTGCTGGGTGCGGAGGAACAGATCGAAATTTTTATGGATCACGCAAACCTCCAGTACTTCAAGAAGCCGCAGAAACTCAACCGATGACAAGCGCGCTGGGTACTGGAATTAGCGGAGTATAATTTCAATCTTGTTCATAAGCCTGGTAAATCAATGACGAAAGCTGACACCCTGTCGAGGATGACAGGTCTTGAGATGGGGGACAAGGACAACGAGAACATCGTTCTTCTGAAACCGGAACTTTTCATCCAAGCTCTCGACCTATTGGCTCCTGAAGATCTCCTGCTATCAGAGATCTGAAAGAGTAGAAACCAAGTAGACCGAACCGTACAGGATGCCCTCGCTGCAAAAAACCCAGAATGAACTGAAACCGACAAAGTCATTACATGGAAAGGGCGTGTTTATGTACCGAAAAACCGCCTACTCCGATCTAAAATAATCACTCAGTACCATGACACGCCGCTAGCGGGACATCCTGGACAGTATAAAACTACGGAATTGATTACTCGAGACTACTGGTGGCCAGGGGTTACACGGGATGCAGGGAAGTACGTCGAAGGTTGCGAGAAATGCTAGGCTACGACGGCTCATCGTACCAAACTGGTAGGACGACTACATCCACACTCAGTTCCATCGGAGCCTTGGCAGATAATTGGTACTGACATGATAGGAGAACTACCGGAGTCAGGAGGATATAACGCTATTTCAGTGTTTGTTGACCATTTTTCCAAAAGATTGCGACTTGTTCCGTCACATACTACAGTCACATCAAAGGGAATGGCAAAAATTTATCGCGACCATATCTTTTCCATACATGGGATTCCACGAAAAATCATACATGATCGAGGACCTCAGTATCATTCCTGTTTTATGAAGGAACTATACCGTCTCTTAGGAATAGAAGCAAATTACACCACGGCATATCACCCACAGACTAACGGCCAGACAGAACGGACGAATCAGGAGATCGAACACTATCTCTGTCTGTTTGTCAACTACCATCAAAACGACTGGCACAAGTGGTTACTGCTCGCAGAGTTCACTTATAACGATTGAGTACACTCTGCGACGAAAGTTTCCCCCTTCTATGCTGACAATGGTAGACATCCCTATAAAGGTATGGCACCTCAAATGACTTCGGACAACCCCACAGCACAGGCGTTTGCAGATGGAATGAGGAAGGTTCGAGAGGAGGTAGGAGCGGCCTTAGGAAAGGCCAACGGGGATATGAAGAAGTTTTATGACCGGAAGCGAAGAGTTGGAGTAGAGTACAAGCCAGGCGATAAGGTCTGGCTTGAGGGAACTAACTTATCGACAGACCAGCCGATGAAAAAGTTAGGAGACAAACGGTTTGGACCGTTTACAGTTCAGAAGAAGATAGGCGCTAGTTCCTATAAACTAGACATCCCCTCCACATGGAAACATATCCACAACGTTTTCAACGAAGTCCTCCTTACCCCTTACAGGGAACCGCAATTCCCCTCTCAACCACAGAATACTAGACCACCTCCTATCGTTGTAGGAGAAGAAGAAGAGTTTGAGGTCGAGGAGATTCTCGACTCACGAAAGGTAGGAAGGGGAATTAAATACAAAGTCCGATGGTGGGGGTATGGACCACATGAGGATACTTGGGAACCTCGATCCAACATCACAAATTCCTCCGATTTGTTGAAGGAATTCCATGACAAAAACCCGACCAAACCCAAACCCGCCACTCTAAGTAGACTCGAGATTCCTATTTCCTTATTTCCGACCGAATTATTCCGCCCTATGCCTCCGCCAGACACCGAAAACACGCCATCACAATTACCCTCCGAAAATTTCGTTAGACGACAAGCACTTCATGGAACTCGCGCTCTAGGGAGGGGGTAATGTCATGAAATGATCTTTTTCATTATTCTTTTCTTTTATTTACTTACCTAATCACCAAAGTGCTTACACTAGCGCTTATTATATTTTCATTATCATTTAGGTTACATGCGTCAACCTTATTGTTCTTGCGTTGTTGTTTCACCTATGAATGATTCTCTTGTGCCTGTCAGTTCATTGAAAGGACATTGTCATTATTGTTCTGTTCCCATGTTTCTTTGATATTGCCTTATTGTTTACTCACTGAATACCTACAGCTTTACTTATGGATACGAGCGACTCTTATTGTAGATCCTCATGGTTACGGCGCGAGACGTTTCTCACGGCTTCATATCCCATTAGTATATAAGACTTAGTATTTTGTAGTTATATTCCTTAGCTCTATTCTCGTCTATTCTCCTCGGTAGCTAGACCTGTAGTTGGGTTGTTTTATCCTCATCGCTTTTCTCATCCTCTTGCTCATCATTCATCGTGTGACGCCTGGTTATCTTTTGAGAGAGCTAGCGAGTCGCTGACAGTTGCTGCACAATTGTCGAAAACTGACACTGATGACCCACCGCCAAAAAACGAGATTCCAGAAGACTACCAAGACTTTGCCGATGTATTCAACGCGATCAACTCGGAAGTCCTCCCGGAACATCGCCCCTATGACCTCAAGATCAACTTAGAAGAAGGTGCTGAGCCATCTATGCGTACTCGTCTTGGTGAGATGAGACTTAGGTGTGAGGGACAGAGGTGAGAGTTTGGGTACAAACAAGATCATGTTTGGTCGCCCATGCTCTCTCGCAAGGGACCCGGAAGAAAACGGGACGCCTAGCTCAAGCCGGCACTGGCGAATACTAACTACGTAGATAACACAGGAGATGAAATACACAAAGATGACAATAGGGAAAGTGGTAAGGGTGGGAGAACTGAGAAAAAACAGGAAAGGATGAGCTCAGTAATGAGCCGTTGTAAGTGAAGTGATGTGTATGGAGAGCTAAGGAGAGCAAAACTGGAACGCTTTTATATGAGACAAGGTCTAAGTTGATGAAAGGGAAGAATCGGACAATGGCCTTTTATCTGGCCTATTATGGACACCAGAAGACGAACGAGGCCAAGAGCGTGATAGCTCAAAGGGGGTTGCTCCTTGCATAGACCGCGGTCAAATTGCTTTGACCGGTCCATCTATGCGTACTCGTCTTGGTGAGATGAGACTTAGGTGTGAGGGACAGAGGTGAGAGTTTGGGTACAAACAAGATCATGTTTGGTCGCCCATGCTCTCTCGCAAGGGACCCGGAAGAAAACGGGACGCCTAGCTCAAGCCAAAGCACCAGGGGCGAAGTGAAAAGCCGGAGGATTGGGAAGCTGAGCCTGAGCAGCGGCCACATGAAGACGAGCTGATAAATGAATGACCCGGTCTACCGGGACATCAAGGTATAACTTATAGGCATCACTACGCCATCTACCAAGGAGTTGGATTTCATGATCGGAGTATCCAGCAGCAGCGGCGGAAGTAGCGGCACCACGACGAAAGCTGTGACCTGAGTAACCTGATGGATCGATCCCTGCTATCCGAAGTGAAGCTTTGAGTGCTGCAATGAAAAACGAGCGTGTCATGGGGCGCCCATCGCTCCCAGCAAACAGAGGTGAAGAAGGAGGAAGAGGATGGTGAAAGAATAGGTTCTTGAGGGCAGCGACTGCGCAAAACGAAGAACCAGCTACCGCTGCAATGACGATTGTAACACCCTTGCGAAATGGATCTGTTTTAGAGTCAGGAAGGGTGAGCTGTATATGGGTGGTGTTGTCGATTGAAGGCATGAACTTAACTGAATCCCTTGTGAGATGAACAGAAGGATTGAAAACATCTCTGTCACCAACAGTGAATTCCCCACAACGTAAGAGTCCACTCCATGCTAGCCTATACGAGGCATTGAATATGGCAGTATTACGATCAGACCAGTTGACAATAGAAGATGAGAGGCTGCCCATTATGGCAGCTGTGATGGGTAATTTGGGATTACGAGTCTTTTCCCCATAGAAACGTTTGATGCCGCGAATGAGTCGTTGAACCGTAGGAGACTCACAGGCATCGAAAGGAAGTTCAGCATCAACGTGGAGGGAACGAACTGATGAAAGATAGGCTTTGATGGTTTTTGGCTGGAGTGCTCGGTCTCCTAGATCTGCAACCCATTCGAGAATCCCATTTGTGGTAGCTGGGAGGTACTGCCCTGGCGAGGTACAAAGACCGGGGCGCGTGCGGACAAAATCGATGTATTGCCGCTGACCCGAAGAGTAGGTTTTTCGAGTGCTGGATGCGATACCATGGAAGAGGTAAAAGGCGACGCGTGGAGACAAGTGAGCATGTGTCGTAAACCATTCAGGTGGGATTGGGTCGAGGCGGGTTTGCACAGGAGGTGAGGAGCCAGTTCGAACAAGCGTTTGTACTGAAAACGAGAAGCAGCGTCAGCAAGAGCATTCGCGGCAGAAGGAATCCAAACTGAAGTAAAAGAGAAATGAAGAGAGGCTGCCATCATGGATATCAGCCGTAAAAAAGGCATGGCATGTTTGGACTTGCAGGTGCCCGTAACCAGCCAGCTCACTACGGCCTGATTGTCGCCGTAGAAAACAATGTGGTGACCAGTCATTTGGTCGCCCCAGCACAATATGGCGTGAAGAACTGCAAACAGTTCCTTGAACTGTATATCTCTGTCACGAAACCGACGAGGAATGCGCGTTGCGAACCAGGCATTGTCAATGACACCTCCAAGTCCTTTAACTCCACTAGCGTCTGTCCAGACCGACATCGAAACCGAGGGAGAGAGGAGACGAACACCGTTCCACTGAGAGCTGAATGCTTTCCACCAGGCCAAATCAGAATGAACCCCATTTGGTATGTGACGACGAGCAAAAGGAGATGTGAATTTAGCCTCAAAGTCGAAAAGGCGGCGTAAGAAGATGCGGGAATGAGGAATGACCTGAGAACAAAATTGAAGGTACCCGCTGAGCTCTTGAGCCTCATGGAGGGTACAAGATGTCTTTGCTGACCAATCAATAAGCATGCGCTGTAAGATTTTGAGTTTGAACTCAGGTAAACGTGCCTCCATGCGCAGCGAGTCAAGGATTAAACCCAGGAATTCAATTGTCTGTGTTGGCCAGATGGTTTTGGATGGCTGAAAGTTCAAGCCTAGCTGAGCACCAAGGGCCATGACCCAATCGATAGCGGCATTTGCCCGGGATGGATCAAACTGAGGAGAGAAAATGAGTAAAAAATCATCCAGATAATGGCGTAATAACGCCGGAATGTGACGCTGGATAATCCAGTGTAAAGCTTCTGCAAAGAGATTAAAAATATAAGGGGCGTTCTTCAAACCAAATGTGAGAACCAGCGAATAATAGAATTTGCAGCCCCAAGAGATTCCAAACAGGTGCCAATCAGCGGCACGAACAGGTATGTGTCGAAAAGCATCCTTCAAATCCAATTTCGCCATTAACGAACCTTGCCCAGAAACCAACAAGTCCTGAATTGCCTTCTCAAACATGTCATACGAGATTTTTGCCTCGCTATCGGGAACGCCATCATTGACCGAGGAACCACAAGGCCAAGATAAATGGTTGATGAGCCTAAGTTTGGAGGAGTTATGCTTTTTGGCCACAACTCCGACCGGTGAACAGCGAAAGTTTTCAAAAGGAGGAACATCAAACGGACCTTGTAAGTGACCCTTCGTAAGCATTTCTGAGATTGCTTGATCAACAAAACCAGAGTTATGTATTGCCGACTTTAAATTTGCGCAGGACTGAGGGTATTCAGAAGCAGAAAATCCTATATTGGCACCGTGACGAATGATATGTAAGAGCGATGATACAAATGTATGGTCGGGGTAGTCCTTGAGGTAAAATTCCCAAGCATGATGATTGAGAGAGGAAGAGACAAGCGGAAGCGAAATAAGATCAGAAGCATGATGATTACAACGAGGATTGGAATTAGGACGAGATGGTGGTAACAGTAGTGGAGGAAAGTCCAAAGAAGTGGGAATGGGAGACGTAGAATTACGAGGAGGCAATTTCTGGCTCTGGCGAGCCGATTTACGGCGAGAACGACGATGCCTGCGTCGGCTCACCTTGCCAGATCCCTAACGGGAGGCAGACTTGCCTTTGCAGGCTGGATCCCCGCGTTTGTGATCCTTGGAGCCACAGTTGCGGCAAACATGTTGGCAATTATCTGGACAGGGAAGGGAAGGACATTCACCCCTGTTCCATGCGAAACAAGGTTGTTGGCCAGGTTCTTTGGAAGTTCTAGGTTTAGTGTTGGACTGAGGAGAGGGAGCGACCGGTTTTGGATGTGCTGCCACAAGAGCATAAAGAGATCCATCGATGGGTCCCCATCCAAGGTAATTGCTATCCTTCATTTCATAACGCCGAGTATTCATGTAGCCCACATGATACTCGAAAACCGCAGCCCACTGAAATGTTTTCGCCATCTCCATCAAGGAAGCCACATAAGAGATGGCACCCATCGAGAGAACACAACCTGCATCAGGATTACCACTGCTACGAGCATAGGCGATAAGAATATTGAAATAAGTGAGTAGTGGGACGACCACTGAGTCCAACGAAGGGTAGTCCCGTATGGAGCCTTCACCAAGGGCAAGTGCATCCAAACCTCCTTTGACCGTGTCCGCTTTTGTTCGAATGCGGCGGTCAAGTTTGTGGAGACTAAAAGGCCGAAATTCGTGGCGTGTGATATCCAGGATGTGCCTCTCTTCAACGTTAGGGAAAAGAGCATATAGAGACTTACCCGAAGTTGTGGGTTCAGCAGTTGATGTAAATGGTGGAGGTGCGGGAACTTGGGAGTTAGCAGGAGCGGAAGCCGGTTGCGCCGATGTGATAGCTCTGGCAAGAGCCTGTAGCTGTTCTGAGGTGAACGAGAAAGTTGTGGAAGCATCGGGAGAATCGTTGGCCATTAGAACGGGTCGAATCTGAGGTGATGGAGAAGAGGGACGCGACGGAGTCGGGGTTGACAAAGGAGATCGGGTAGGAGTTGTATTGAAGTGCTGTATGATAGGTTGTTCGGGAGAACTGAGTGCCACTCTGCGAGACCAAAAACGAGGATTGTCTGAATCCGGGGTGTGAGAATCTAGAGCCGCGTGCAGACGGTGAAGGACGTCGGGTGGGATTTTTGTGTGGGATATGAAACGACCTTTATATTGGTAATGGGTTGATGCGTGAGAAGGAGAAAGGACACGACGATCGGCCCTATAATCACCAACAGAAGCGGAAGCAATGATGCAAGAGAACTGAGAAAAAACAGGAAAGGATGAGCTCAGTAATGAGCCGTTGTAAGTGAAGTGATGTGTATGGAGAGCTAAGGAGAGCAAAACTGGAACGCTTTTATATGAGACAAGGTCTAAGTTGATGAAAGGGAAGAATCGGACAATGGCCTTTTATCTGGCCTATTATGGACACCAGAAGACGAACGAGGCCAAGAGCGTGATAGCTCAAAGGGGGTTGCTCCTTGCATAGACCGCGGTCAAATTGCTTTGACCGGTCCACCTATCGGATGAATTTACCCACTTTCTCCAAAAGAGCTCGAGGCTCTCCGTGAATTTCTTGATCAATCTCTCGCCACCGGTACTATCCGACCTTCGACATCTCCACATGGCACTCCCGTACTCTTTGTTCCAAAGAAGGACGGTTCGCTTTGACTATGTGTGGATTTCCGTGGCTTGAACAAGATCATGAAGAAAGATCGCTATCCACTACCTTTAATTTCCGACCTACTTGACACTCCGAAACAAGCGAAGATCTACACCAAACTCGACCTGGCACGTATTGCGGAAGGTGATGAATGGAAGACTATGTTCCGAACGCGTTACGGCTCTTTCGAATGGTGTGTGATGCCTTTTGGCCTCACTAACACTCTGGCCGCTTTTCAGCGTTTCGTCAACGATATCTTCAAAGACCTACTCGACATCTGTGTGATTGTCTATCTCGACGACATACTCATCTATTCCGACAATCCTTTGAAACACTCCGAACATGTCCGCGAAGTCCTCCGACGACTTCGTGCGCACAAACTATTCTGCAAACTGTCAAAATGCGAATTTGGAGTTGATACGGTTGAATACCTTGGTTACATCTTATCCCCGGAGGGACTCACGATGGCTGCCAACAAAGTTAAAGCAATCGTGGACTGGCCTACTCCGAGGAAGGTCCTTAGGTTTTGCGAACTTTTATCGCCGTTTTATTTACAATTATTCTCACATCGTCTACCCTATGAATCGACTTACCCGGAAGGGCATCAATTGGTTATGGACTACAGAGTGTCAGGAAGCTTTCAACAACCTCAAACTCGCTTTCATGACGGCACCGATCCTCGCGCACTGGGAACCGAACCTCGCTATGATCGTGGAAACCGATGCTTCCGACTACGCTCTCGCAGCTATCTTCTCGATCGTGTACGAAAACAGAGAAATTCATCCGGTCGCTTTCCTCTCTCGAACCTTCCAAGGCGCTGAACTGAACTATGATACTCATGACAAGGAATTGTTGGCAATTTTCGAAGCATTCAGAGCTTGGCGACATTACCTCGAAGGTTCCGGAACCCCGATCGACGTGGTTACTGACCACAAGAACTTGGAATATTTCTCTATGACAAAGATTCTTACACAACGACAGGTATGCTGGTCCAAATTCCTTCACACCTTCAATATGACCATTCGCTTCCGCCCTGGAAGACTCGGAGCAAAACTGGACTCGATCACTCGACGCTGGGACATCTATCCTAAAGAGGGGGATATCGGCTACGCGCAAGTAAACCCACAGAACTTCTGACCGATATTCACTAACGAGCAATTTACTACTTCATTACAAGCGACTTTTCTAGAAGGGCCGATACTTCGCGCTTCAGTCATACTGGACTTCGACACCCTTCACTCCGACATTTGAAATGCTCTACCTCTTGATGCTGACTCCGCCCTAGGATTGGAGTTTGCTAAAGATGATACAAAACCTCATTGGACTCTAGACCCCGAAGGATTACTCCGCCTCGATGACTGAATTTATGTTCCAAACCATTCCAACCTCCGATTACAAGTCCTACGATACTTCCACGACCACCCACTATCTGGTCACTTCAGTCAGAATCGGACTCTCTTCGCTATTCGTAAACAGTACACCTGGCCGAAGGTCCGAGAATTTGTTCGCAACTATGTCTCATCATGTACCACCTGTGGCCGCAACAAACCTCGACGACATCGACCCTATGGATTATTGAAACCTCTACCAGTTCCGATTTGACCTTGGGATTCAATCTCTATGGACTTCATCGAACAACTCCCAGACTCGAACGGCTACACCACAATCCTTGTCGTAGTTGACCGAGCTTCAAAACAAGTGATTTTCATCCCGACAGACAATACCATTACTTCTGAACGTCTAGCTGAGCTTTTCGTTATTCATGTATTCTCTAAGCATGGCGTACCTAACCATGTTACTTCCGACTGTGGATCGGAATTCGTTTCCGCATTCTTCAGAGCACTTGGTCAAGCGTTATCGATGAACCTACATTACACCTCGGGCTACCACCCCGAAGCAGACAGACAAACTGAACAAGTCAACCAGACCCTGGAGCAGTACATCCAGATCTATTGTACCTATCAACAAGACAACTGGTCCGCACTCCTTCTGATGGCTGAATTTGCCTACAACAACGCCCCGAACACTTCCACAGGTTTAACTCCCTTTTACGCCAACAAAGGATATCATCCAAACATTTCCGTACGCCCCAAAGTCGATGTCCGTTCCGATACTGCAAGAGACCTGGTTGTAAATCTCGATGAGCTTCATACATTCCTCCATGACAAAATTGTTAATGCACAGAAAAAATACAAGGACCAAGCAGATCACAAACGCATTCCAGCTCTGGAGTTTCCGATCAGTTTGCACGTATTCATTTTAGCAAAACACATCAAGTCCACTCGTCCTATGGAGAAGTTCTCAGAGAAATACCTAGGACCTTTTGAAGTTATCGATCATGCAGGCACCCTATCCTATACACTTCGCCTTCCCGACTACCTCTGATGCATCCATCCCATTTTCCATGTCTCTCAACTTGAACTGGCAACTCCAAACTCCATTCCACACCAGGTTCAAACTCCTCCGCCACCCATCAAAGTAGATGGCGAGGAAGAGTACTATATTGCTGAAGTCTTGGACTCAAAGATGGACCGACAATTCAAACAATGCCCCCTTCGATACTTTGTTCGATGGGCTGGCTACGAAGGTACTGACAAAGAATTCTCTTGGGTAGCCGCCGACGAAATCCATGCCGACGAACTTATTCCCGCTTTTCATCTTCGCTATCTGAATAAACCCGGACCTTTAATTCTTTAACTCCTTTATTCCTATAGCACCTCTATGCTTCATCGATGCTCTTCAACATCAATGGGAACAATCACCATGATAGCAAATTGAGTGATTGTTCTCAACTCAGATTTCGCACCGATGCTCGCATCAAACGCACCGCTACATTACTCTTTAATTTTCACGAAGTTCTACTTATTGCTTCCTTACTACTACAGACTTGATCACTTTCGATCCTTTGATAAATTCTCAAGTTCACACAGATAGGAAGCAGCAAGCATGATTTTTATGATACGATGGACTACAAGATGTTTGATTTTTACTTAAGCGAGTGGTCGATGCGAGCGTGGCAAGGAAGCTGAAAGCTACTCCGAACTGTAGCAATCAGTCTCGGGAGTGGATTCCTGTCTCTTTCCCTTCCCCTTCCAGTCCTCTTGACAGACTCTTCGACTTTCCCGATCCTTCCTCCCTTGACGTACCAAAGTGCGGACCTGAACCGTCAGCTCCTCGATGGCATGACACAACTCCCTCTTCTCCCCCCTATCGGACTCACTTGTCAGAGACCTAGCCCGCGTTTTCTTCGACTTCCGGAGGAACGAGCAGCTCTGCTGCGCAACATGACACCGGTCGCAAGCAACGGCGTTGGGCACATTTGGTTGCGGTCGACAAAGTTGGTCACTACGGACACAATGCTTGCAAGGATGAGGGAAAGGAGAGACCTCTGAATCGGAATCGATGATGATCGCTGCCTAGGATAGAATGTTAGTATTAGTCGCTGGAAAAAACATTACAACTCACCGAGGCCACCTTACGCCTCTTTTGACTCGACTCCGCAATCTCCGGCTCCACGACAATACAACACTTCTTAGGAATGGAGATTATCTACATCAGTCAGTGGACTTCAAGAACGTTGCACGAAAATCCTACCGGAATTACCTCGCAACTTGTAGGAATCATACAAGTTACCAGCTTCTTGCTAGAAGCCTCGATTTTGGGCACGATCACCCGCTCAACCTTTTCCGCAATGTCTTTGTCGACAACACGCTCAACAATCTCTTTCTCCTCAACCACCTTCCACTCATCAACGACGTTCCCCGTCGCCTTTTCCTTGTGTAACCTCCTCCACTTTTCTTGGGTCTCCCGCTGCGCTGCTGCGAGATACGCCTGGAGTTCTGCCTCCTCTTCATTTTGAACCGGAGTTGGTGAACACGCTAGATGAGCAGGGGACGATGTGGAAGACATGAAAAAGAAAGAAAAAATTGAAGTTCAACGTTCCCAGGCTCCCTTATATGCTGTGGCTGATGTAATCACATGAGACATTTAGAAACTCAACATCACATGACCCCACTCTCACAACACGACATCCATTCGATACTCCCGGACTCCTTCGACTTGTTATGATCATGCACAAATGGATCGTCGGGAATGATCGCGGGATGATCGCGGGAAAATACGAAGTAAATACTTCGCGAGGTAAAACAATCCTAAACTAGTTAGTCGGACCTTGACTCCACTATTAGTAGAGCCCTCGACACTTCGCGTGTCCGCAAGAGAAGAAGATAAACGTGTTCCGTTTGCGATGACTATCGCGGAACGTACTGACAGTGAGGGGATGTTAAAACGATGATAGGGATAGTTGATTAATTGGTATCACTATCGAAGTGCTATCAAGGTTGATATTTAAACTAAAGAACTACCTATTCGATACCGTAGCTTTATACTAAAGGTAAGTCAGGATCGCGAAGCGATGCCACGCCCGAATTGGCTAGCTCGTAATTAAAGAACAAAGGAAGGGATATAAAAGGGATAGTGTAAATCCGATAAGGATGATAAGAGATAAGAGTAAATACTTCGCGTCGGAATTCCTTCGCGAAGTAATTGCATAGTGGTGCAAGGTTATAAGTAATATCTAAGTAGCGGAATGGATCGCGAAGCTTCGTAAAGACTTAGCTTGCATAGATATAACACGACTTTAGATTGGAATATTCAGGTATGACTTTCGAGGGCGAAAGCCTAATTGGGGGATACTGTTACGATCATGCGCACTGGTCGTATACATCGCACGTAGCGCTCCGCACCGACGCAGTCAATCGTACATGATCCAAGTCCATCATCGATGTGATGCACCGATGATATGGATCAGGTAATCTACTTCCGTGATACCTATCCACCAATCCTCCTTATCCTGTCGCCCCCCCTTCGGATGGGCTATACCCCATACCGCCTTCCTCTCCCCATTAGTCTACTGTCTTCCTATCCGCACTTGTTATCTCTACTTCCGATTCGCTATAACTACTTTAGGATATTCTGTAGCGATACTGGAGATAATGAACTTAGCATATAAGACTTGCAGTCATAGGTAGAAGCCTTAGTTTTAAATATCGAATTGGTACGATGCTAATATTATACTCGACTTACTCTCTATCTCTCTTCAACTTCGTTCGACCCCGTCGATCTTCAAGTCAACGCTACTTCGATTCCGAACGATCTCAACATGGACCATATGGCGTAGCAAGGGTACTGTCAATAACGGTACCAAAGGTCCACTCTACTCGCACGCTCCTAACAGCCTAGGGGAGTGTTGAGAATTGGAGGTAAAAGGATTAGAAGCCCTGATCAGAGGGAAAGGCAATGTCCATCCACATGGACACAGATGGTAGCCAAACATCATTTTAGATATACTTCCACTCATTGAGTCAGATGAATGGACACGTTTCAGATTATTTTTCTCTTATTTATAAGTACCCATCAACTTAGTTTCCCTCAGTTGTTTGCACTCATTCATGCACTTCTGAGGGTGAGTACTTTGTGGTTTACGATACTCAAAGAACTATATTTATGTCTACCTAGGAATACTTACTGTAGTTGCACAGGTAGATTTATAATAGAGTCGTTTGCACTTGTTCGTGCACTTCTGAGGGAATACTTGCTGCAGTTTCACATGGTCAAACTTCCAGAAAGCCTGGGAATATTTATATCACTGTTACAATCATGTGCATCGACTGCATTGGACCAATTGAACTATTGATCTGACTGACCTTGTTGACTTAGGACAGGATTCAATCATTGATGTATTGTGTTGATGACACTGGCCAATGTATCCTTTCAGATAGATTCCAAACACTTATCTCATTCATTCACTATCATTTCAGATAGATCCTGAACCCTTATCTTGTTGTCTATCCAGATCGGATCCAAAGTCTTTGTATTAGCCAAACACATCCAATCGACCCAGCCCACTCCAAAGTTCTCGGAAAAGTATCTTGGCCCATTCAAGGTTACCGAACACATCGGAACATTAGCCTACAAGATACAACTACCAGATTACCTCTCCAGAATACACCCCGTATTTCATGTTTCCCAATTGGAACCGTACACTCCCAATCTGATACCTAACTGCACGCAAGCTCCGCCACCTCCGATCGAGGTAGATGGTGAACAGGAGTTTGAAGTTGCAGAGATCCTAGATTCGAAAATGGATCGTAGGTACCGACGGTGTCCATTACGGTACTTTATCCATTGGAAAGGTTATGAAGGTACCGAAGAAGAATTCTCGTGGATCGGTGCCGACGAAATGCATGCCGATGAACTCCTCGGAAAATTCCATAACCGATACCCATCGAAGCCGGGACCCTTGCAGGACATCAACTAAAATTGTCGTACGATTCTACTTATCTTTTTCTATATTTTATATTTTCTTTTCACTTCCGAACGGTTGAAATCGACCGAAGGGATTACCGCCATGATATTTTATTGAGCGATAATCCCTTACCGGAATTTCGTATGCCTACTCTTTCACACTTCCGTTATCTGGACATTTCCGTCCGAAATTTAAACTCATTTCTTATAAATATTATCAGCCGATTTCATTCGGCATATTCCTTACTTTTCCGTTTCACTTTGAACCACGATAAATTTTCTACTCAAAGTCTGATACCGGACAAATTTCTTGGAAAATATAGAACCTGAATTTTATTCAAAGTCCAAAAAACTACTACTAGGCCTATTCTCGGCCTTTTCCCTTCCTATCCCCCATTCTCTTTTCCCTTTCTTCCTCCATTTCTGCTTCATCTCCTCGGATCCTTACAAGGAACCGGACCATGTCTTCTAATAATCCTAACCAACGAGTTAGGTCCCGTACATCCCCTCGGAGGTCCTCCATTGTCTGACTGCTTGACGAAGCACCAGACCCTTCTACCTTCACCCTCTTTATCCGGCGGGGACGTTCGGCCTGCACCAATGAGCATCGGGCCTTGGCGGAATGACAGGCTTGGCATGAAGACGACCGAACACCTACCGAAACACACGAGATGCCCTGGGAAAGGCATCGGTCGCACTTTACTTCCTTTTTAGGGGAAGAGGTAGGGGTTGGAACGACGTCGGCTTCGCCGTCATTGTCGACATCCTCGGAACCTGAGGACAAGTAATCTTCGTTGTGCAGAGTGGGATCCACAGAAGCAGCAACCTAATGAAAAATTAGAACAAGTTATATAGAAAATTCATGAGATGCACCTTGACCAGAGGGCATTTATGCTTCAAGGGTACCGGAGCCTCTGTTTGCTCCTCGTTCTCTTTCTCCACAGTCCGATTGGACTCCTGAACTTCCTTCTGCTTAGCAGCTTCCTCAGCTCTAGCCTCCTCTTCTGCTCTCTTCCGAGCATCCTCCAACTCAATTCGCCACTGTTCTTCCTCAGCTTCCCTCCTCTTCTCTTCCTTACATCTCCGAATTTCTACCAGCCGTGCCTCTGCTGCAGCTTCTTCCTTTTCCTCTTTGGCCTTGTGTTTGGCCTTGCGTTTAGCCCATTCATCCTTACGTTTTTGGAGATGGGTGATTTCGGCTTCTTCCTCATCATCTGAGGGAAGGGAGGAATTGGGGAGGGAGATGGGAGGAGACATGGTGGAAAGAAAGAGAAAGTGGGGACTTAGAAAATTTTATTTGAACGGGTATTTATAGCCTACCAACCGTAACGTGGCTGACCGATCAAATTCTGAAACTTTCTGATTAGTATTTTTGTTTCCGATCTGTTGATCGGATCAATACTTTTCTGACAAACAGCTGTCGTACAAGGCTTTTGAGGGCAAAAGCCTAATAGGGGGATACTGTTATGGGTATGCTTCCACTACCTCGTACGGAACATCCGGAAGTTACAGAAACGACAATGGTAATTTGTTCCTATACTTCCCTTATCGGTTCGGGACCGGACCGTACGACGACATCCGATGTTAACGGATATGATTACTTTTAATTCCCACCCTATTATCTTTTAATTATATTATCAGGAACTTTTCACAACACTCATTGTCCCACCCCACACACTCATTGTTCTCCCCCCAACAACTAGGATTACTGGTATATAAGCATTAGTGTCCAGTAGATAGTTCTCCAGTTTAAATATCAACTTAGATCATTCTGATCTAGAGAGGTTATCCCTATAACTCCATCCGGGATTTCCAGTCTAACTTGATAGTTGTCCGAACTTATCCAGTCGACTTCCGGACATCCGAAATCTATGAACATCTATGGAACCACTATGACATAGCGGGAGCACTACTGAAAGTGGTGCTAAGGGTCTTGTTCAACTTTACCATTCCACTTTTCTACTGATTGGTAGTTATCATTCAAACCCGGAAACTATCAGAACACTATACTATTCACACTAGACCTCACGGAACCTCACCGGAACAGTCTTAACATAAGGACTATAACTACAAAATACCTAGTCTTATATATGAAATGGGATATGAAACTGTGAGAGATGTCTTGCACCGTAACCGTGAGGATCTACAATAAGAGTCGCTCATATCCATAAGTAAAGCTGTAGGTATTCAGTGAGTAAACAATAAGGCAATATAAAAAGAAGCATGGAGGCAGAACAATAATGACATCGTCCTGTCAATGAGCTGACAGGCACGAGAGAGTCGCGCATGGATGAAATGACAACGTGAGAACAATAGGGTTCACACGTGTAATCTAGATGATAATGAGAATATAATGAGCGCTGGTGTAAGCGCCTCAGTGATTAGGTAAGTAAATAAAAGAAAAGGAAAAAGAATAATAAAAAATATTGTTTTGTGACATATTCCTTAGCTCTATTCTTGTCTATACTCCTCAGTAGCTAGACTTGTAGTTGGGTTATTCATCCTCATTGCTTTTTCATCCTCTAGCTCATCGACTATCGTGTGACACCTGGTTGTCTCTTGTGAGAGCTAGCAAGTCACTGACAGGGAACTAGGTGTCAACTACTGTACTATATGTACAAGTGTCTAGATGAGTAAGCGACAGCGCGGGAAGCTGATAGGAGGATGTGGAATGATGTAGAAGGATCCAAACAGTAACAAAGATAAAGAAAGGAGGAGGTGTAGGAAAAATAAAGTAAGTACTGTATCCTGTGTAACACATCACAACAATATTAGCCACTGGATTCACAGAAGTAGGCCCATGGTTATTTCTCTTTCCCTTCCACCAGAGGGGGTACTGCCCTTCCTTACCACCTCCCTTTCGAAAACAGTCCTCTGCCAAGTGTCCCACTCTTTGGCAGTTCCTACACTTCCTTTTTGGTGACTTAATGGTGTTGGCAGATGCCAGTATCTGTTTCTCTATTGACTAAATTTGGGATGCAAGGGTGGAAACTGGATTAGCTTGTGGTAGGCATTCCCCAGAAATTGCAGCATTGGGATGATTTATGAAATGGGAGAATTGGAAGGCAACCTGCTGTATCACAGCAGTCAATGATGCGAAGGTAGATGGGTTTGCATTAATATTCTGCATGATAGTATTGAAGGTCACAGTGGGGAAAGCAGCTAGGACAATTTTGCAAAATATGGGGTCCAGAATCTCATTTCCCATATCAATAGCCTCCTTCCGGAAGTCCCTCAAGGTCTTGAAGAATGTATCAATTGTCTCATCCTCCTGAAAGATGTAACTCCTCAATCTCCTCATGGAGAGAGTCTTACACATATCATCCTTTTGTCCAAACTCCTGAACCAGCATGTCAAACAACCTTTTTGCATTCATCTTGTCTACCTCCAGAACAAAGGAAGGCAAGTCAGCAACAAAAGATTTGATGATACCCTTCATCCCGTTGTTTCTAAACCTCCACTCTGGGAATATTAGCTTGTCAGAGAACACAGGGGTTCCTTCGGATGCTTTGGTTGAGCCTGTCGATAAATCTGATGATGGTTCCTTCACCCTCCCATCCAGGTATCTGTCAAGACCTTGGTTCTGGAGGACAACTTTTATTTTTCACTCTATAGGTTTCCATGCAATGTGGATGCCCCCATTGAATTTTGATCTTCAGGGACCTCCGGCACTGGTGCAGGGATAATGGTATTGGTCAACATTTTCAACTATGGTTTTTTTTTCTGGTCATTATTCTGGATATTGCTCATGTATAGTATTAACAGCAGGCAGGGCCCATAACCTGTGAAACTACAGTAAGTATTCCTAGGTAGACATAAATAAGTATACTTCTTTGAGTATCATTGATATGCTGACTTGGGGGTAAATGCAAAATGCAGGTGTAGAAATACCAACACCAACACCAACACAAAACTAAGTCAAACACTAAGTTCAGAGGGGTGCAGAAAAGATATAAAATTTGTTGTTTGAATCTAACTCTGTCTAGTAGAGTAGGAGTTTTGTAATAGATTTTCTTTCACAAGTTCTATAAAACGCTTGCTATGGCTAACTGGTTCCTTAATCTGACTTTGACTGAATAACTTTACTAAACTGCGCTTTGAATAACTTTACTTTCTTTCTGAGTTAAAAGTACAATCTTTCTTTGTTATACAAGTCTGTCTGAATCTCAGAACTGTTTTTTTCTCTATCTCTATCTCTCTGTGCTGAAACTCTCTCCCTTTCTGTAGGATTAGCAGTCACTACAAAAGTGGGGGAAGAAAGCTTCCATTCATTCTTGGGATTGAGCTCTTTCTGTTGGGATCGTAAGAGCAGGGAGGTCACCTGTAGCGATGAGTACAAGAGAACAAGAGTGAGTATGTAGTACTCAGAGCTCCAGCATAGAATAAGTAAGAGTGAAACAGAGTAGAATGAATGTGAGCATACCTCAGTCGTAGTGGAACAAGACTGAGGAAAAATGAGAAGAAAATCTATGCTACATCATGTGATATGGACCGCAGAGTCCGTGAACCCAGCCGGGCTCATTGACCTTCTACCAGAATTCCAACACTCCCCCTCAACGAGTATCAGCTCTTCGTCGTAATCCCAGACTAAGAACAGCAGCTTTGTGGATGATAGGCAGAAGCAGTTTAGTAAAGATGTCCACAGCATTGTCTTTTGAGTCAATGCAAGTCGGTACAAGATCCTTACACTCAACTGCTTTCTCGATCCAACAATAACAAAGCTTGATGTGTTTTGTACCTTGGCTGACCTTGGTCGAACTGAGATTAGCCAAAGCGGAATTTGAGTCAATGAATATAGGAGTGGGTCAAAGACAGGGAAAACCTAGTTCTTTGAGGAGTTGTCGAAACCAGACAATGTCTGAGCCACAAATGCTAGCGGTGTAGTACTCAGCTTGAGTAGTACCCACAGCAACTTGAGTCTGACGTCGGGCATACCACAGAAAGCATCCAGAGACATAGCATAATGCTCCCCCGGAAACAGAGTGACCATGTTCATCAGGGTTATCTGTGAAATTAGCATCGGTGTATGCAAAGAAAGGATCATCAGATGATGATGTACCACCTAGCACAAGTTGATAGTTGGTGGTGCCTTTGAGATAGTGCATGATGCATTGAACAGCAGTCCAGTGAGAAGGACCAGGATTTTGCATGAACTGAGCGACACATTGAACAGCGCGGCTAATATCTGGACAGGTCATGACAGCAAGGTGCATGAGAGTACCAACAGCTTTGGAATACGGCTTGGTCTCCATGAACAGATATTTGGCAGAGCCGACTTCTGGGCAGTCAGATCGACGAAGTGGGATATCTTCCATAGGAGTGGACAGAACACGAGTCACATCAGCACAGAACTGATGGAGAAGAGATTCGGTGTATGAACATTGAGAGAAAGAGATGGTGCGCTTCTCTCGATCACGTAACACAGTCATACCAAGTAACTCTGAGATAGGTCCCTTGTCAGTGATGTTGACGTGTTGACAAAATTCGAACTTGAAGGCATTTCGCACACGGACAGTGCTAGAGAAGAGCGCAAGATCATTGACATGGGAAGTGATGATGACAGTACCATGATCAGTATGTCAAATGAAGACACATGGATCAGAGATACAAGTCTTGAAACCTAGCTCGGTGAGGATACTCTTCAATTTCTTATACCATAAGAAACTGGCTTGCTTCAGACCGTATAGACCTTTCTTCAGCTTCCATACCCAGGTCTCCTTTCCAGCAGATTCGAGACCCTCTGGCTGTTTGAGATACACGGGTTGATCATCAGGCATGTCAGAGTTGAGGAAAGCAGAGACCACATCGATAACGTCGATCTCCCAGTCATGAGCGGCGGCATATGTGGTGATACCACGAGTGGATTTGATGCGGGCAGTAGGTGCACTGGGGTCAACATAGTCAAAACCAGGACGTTGAGAATAACCTTGAGCAACAACTCAAGCTCAAAATCTGTTAATGTCACCAGTATGAGAATTGGTCTTAATGGCCCAGACCCAACGCGAACCAATGGCCTTACTTCCACGGGGGAGAGGAACTAGTTCGTAGGTTTTCATCTGGAGGAGCTTGGAGTGCTCGTAAGCCATAGCTTCCTTCCACTCAGGAGTATCAGGACAATCCATAGCTTGTCGAAAAGTAGTGGGGGTATCACCATGACGGAGATGAAAGACATGCTCAGGCTCACCAGGCCCAGCATCACCTTCGACAGGAGTGGCTCTCTCTGCCTCATGTCAGTCAATGGCGGCATGACGGCGCGTACGAAGCGGGGTAGCATCCGACGGTTGGATTCCACGACGTTGAGGAGCAGGGAGAGGAGGAGGTGTATGAGGAGGAGACGGAGGAGGAGACGGAACAGGGAGAATATCATGAACAGGAGCAGGTAGAGGAGGAATGGGAGGATCATCCGACCAGTCATTAGGGTCAAAATGCGAATAGTTGTACGACTCCCCCTTTGACGATGGAGCGTCCTCAGAAGCTCCCCCAGATGCAGAGTCATCAGCGCTCTTCCTAAATGCAGAATCATCAAACTTGACATGAGCAGATGTGGTTACACCTTTTCCTGGAATATATATTCGAAAAGCATCTCGAACCTCGTCAACCCCCAAGAAATAGCCAGGTATACCTTTCAGATCGAACTTGTGATCTTGAGACGTATTGTACACCTAAGCCTTACACCCAAAAGGATGGAGGTTACGAAGCATCTCTTCCTTTCCATACATGGAGTTAGGAACTGAGCCTTTAGGAAGAGAGCGAGTGACGGTAGAGTTGTGAATGTGATTCACATATCTGGTAGCTTCATCCCATAAGGATAGGGGAAGACCAGAGGCGATGAGGATGGTGCGGACTTTGTCGAAAATGGTATGGTTGAGACGTTCGGCTCGTGAATTCCGTTTGGGAGTATGGGGAGCAGAGCTGGTATGAATGATACCATTCGCGGATAGGAAAGCTTCCCATTCAGCGGAAAAATACTCTCCCCCATTATCTGAGTGAAACTCTTTCAGTTTCCGACCAGTTTGACGTTCAACCCTAGCAAGCCAGTCCTTGAATGCCTGGAACGCATCGCTCTTCCGTCGAAGGAAATAACACCACAACTTCCAATTATAGTCGGCGAGGAAGGTCATAAGATAGTGCTGACCATGCGCAGTTTGCACAGGGGAAGGTCCCCACAAGTCAGAGTGAATGAGATCAAGAATGTTTGACGCTCTCGACTTTGAAGTGGGGAATGAGGAATGGGTGTGCTTGCCCTGTGCACAAGCATCACACACAGGGGGTTCAGCCTTCAACTCTGTATCCGTAAACACCCACTGCTTGTCCACCAGTCCTGCACGATACATCTCTCAACACGCCGAATAATTATTATGGCCAAGGGTGCAATGAAGTCAGTAAATCTTGGTCCAGAGAGGTGGATCGGCATTGGAGGCAGAGTAGTACACAGTTTCGAGCAGCGGCTGGTCAAGAGAGTAGAGACGTGAGTCATCTTTAGTGCCAGTGAGAACAATCTTCGGCTTATCCAGAAGCTCCTCCATAAATTTTCCATTATCATCCTGATGGAAGACAATGCACTTTCCAGTGCCAAAGACGGAATACATCTTTGCTTCATCAAGGCTGGGAATGGAAATGAGAGATGGAGAGGAGCGAGGGACATAGGCAGTGTTCTTGAGCAGAAGTTGACATTGTCCATTAGGGAGGCGCGCGATGAAGGTAGCAATGCCTCGACCAGTGATCTTTCTAGTGCCATTACCAAAACCGGTAACGCTCTGAGAGACGGAATGAACAGTGGAAAAGTCGGATTTGATAGAGTGAATGTGAGATGTGGTACCGGTGTCAACGTAAATGGGTGGTGGTCTGGAAGAATCTGTATCAGCTGTATATGATTCCTCTAAAACAGACTCGGAAGGGGGATGATCCACTGAGCTTTCAGACAAAACCGAAGTATAAACGGAGATGTCAGAATGATATTCGGTATCGATAGACAAAGCTACAAAGTGAGATTGAGTAGAAGATGGCTGTGATGTACTCCCCCCTTCATCTGTAACGTGAGCCCTCTCCTTGGGCTTATTCCTCCTATTAGTACCAGGGTGTTTGCCCGCACGGTTACCTCCACCAGGATTACCACCACCAGGAGCCCAACAATCTTTGATGACATGTCCTCAAGGTTTAGGACAATTTTTGTTCCTGCAGTACTTGATGCCCTGAGCCTGAAAGGCTTGCTCATGTCACGAAACATTCTTTTTCATTATTCTTTTCTTTTCTTTTATTTACTTACCTAATCACCAAAGCGCTTACACTAGCGCTTATTATATTTTCATTATCATTTAGGTTACACGCGTCAACCTTATTGTTCTCGCGTTGTCGTTTCACTTAGGCGCGACTCTCTCATGCCTGTCAGCTCATTGACAGGACGACGTCATTATTGTTCCGCTTCCATGCTTCTTTTTATATTGCCTTATTGTTTACTCACTGAATACCTACAGCTTTACTTATGGATATGAGCGACTCTTATTGTAGATCCTCACGGTTATGGTGTGAGACATATCTCACGGTTTCATATCCCATTTCGTATATAAGACTAGGTATTTTGTAGTTATATTCCTTAGCTCTATTCTCGTCTATACTCCTCGGTAGCTAGACCTGTAGTTGGGTTGTTTTATTCATCCTCATCACTTTTCCATCCTCTTGCTCATTGTTCATCGTGTGATGCCTGGTTATCTCTTGTGAGAGCTAGCGAGTCGCTGACAGCTCGACAGTAGCGAAAGCAGCATCAAGAGTGGAGGATGAGGTTGAAGAATCTTTCTCCATGCCATTAGAGCAACGGAAGGCAGAAAGAGAGATGAGAGTGGACTGGAGGGTGGTGGTGTCAGTGAGCGTAAAGCTCGAAACGGATTTGTGGTAGGAGAGATGGCGGCATGGTCATAGAGAGAAGCGACGAAAAACGTGGCGGAATATTTTGGTGGAAAATTAAATCCAGCCAGCACCAGTTTTGAAATGGCTTCCTCGTACCTTTTGGTGTGCACCTTAATGTCACCATCCTTCGGAAGCTTCTCAGCCATAGCACGAAACCAGATCATAATAGACCCAGCATCACTCTGAGAGAATTCACTCCCCAACACTGCCAAGTGTTGTATGTAGACTTTCCCTGAACCTTGATGATGAGGTCCTTGGAGATGCACTTCAGGGTCATAGAGACCAAGAAGCCATCAGCCAGATCCCAGACTCACTGCTTTGTCCTATCAGATGATGGACGTAGGATGGAACCGTCAAGGAGGCCAAAGCACTCCGATGTTTTGGCAGCCTGACGAAACATCATCGACCAAATCAGGTAATTATCCTGACCAGTGAGCTTGGAATTGGAATTGGTAGGGAAGAGAGCGGGGTAGTTGCGGGACAAGGTCCAGTCATTATAAAGCTCTGACTGAGCTACAGCAGGCACTGACATAGTGGTTGAAGCACCAGGCAGGGCAGGAGCGGGAGGCAATGGAGGTGATCCTGATGAACTAGGCATAATAAAGAGTGAGGTGTGGGAGTAGAGATGATGTGAGAGTGTGCAGAAATTTTAGTGGGTGAAGCAGAGTTCTGAGGAGTGGGAGAGAGGGAGGAAAATTTTGTTAGACCAGGAGTCAAGGAATTCTGAATGATGAGCAGCTACGATAGGACTATGGACAACTGGGGCCCATAACCTGTTGGGATCGTAAGAGCAGGGAGGTCACCTGTAGCAATGAGTACAAGAGAACAAGAGTGAGTATGTAGTACTCAGAGCTCAGTCGTTGTGGTGACAAAGGGAGAAAGCACAGAGAAGGCACAGGCTCAAAGCACAAGCCAAAGTGAGGGGTGGGGCTAGCACCACACACGAAGGCTGAAAGATATAATGATCAAGACAACAGTGATAGCACAGGGGCCAATCACTAGGGTCGCACAAGGAAAACTAGTTCCAAAGACCAAGTAAGTATATTGAAGGTAAACGATGATACAAGTACTAACCTAGTTCCAGAGACCAAGAGGTCAAGATGGGGAACTAGGTGTCAGCTACTGTACTATATATACAAGGATTCAGATGAGTAAGCGACAGCGCGGGAAGCCGATAGAAGTGTCTGGAATGTGATGGAAGGTTCTGACGAATGATAGATGGAAGTAAAAGGATATGGGAACATGGAGAAGGGTTCAGGTAGTCATGAAGATAAAGAAAAGAGGGAAGGTAGGAGAGAATGAAGTAAGTACCGTATCCTGTATAGCATGTCACGACAGTCATAGTGGAACAAGACTTAATTATTAGTATGAACCTGTAGCAATGAGTACAAGAGAACGAGAGTGAGTATGTAGTACTCAGAGCTCCAGCATAGAATAAGTAAGAGTGAAACAGAGTAGAATGAATGTGAGCATACCTCAGTTGTAGTGGAACAAGACTGAGGAGCGACGAGGAAAAACGAGAAGAAAATCTACACTACATCACATGATATGGACCGCAGAGTCCGTGAACCCAGCCAGGCTCATTGACCTTCTACCAGAATTCCAACACTTTTTATGTCGTGGGCAGAGATCTAGATCTAGGGACCTAAATTACTCTGCAGTTCTAGAATGCTCAATAGCTCCACAGCTCTAGAACATTACTATGACAACTGTCAGAATTCTGGTCTGGAACCTTTCTAAACAGAAACTCATATATTCCTGTTGTGCCTATCATGTTGTCAAGTAGCAACTGATATATGATAATTTGAACAGTCTTGGACTTTCTCTACACTCCTCAGCAATCCTAGGTTAGGTTGCAGTTTTCTATAATACACATACTGTTTCTTTGAACAACAGGAAAAGCAAGATATGTACAAAGAACTGGTTTTAGTACATATATCTACTGCCTGTAACTGGGCCTTGCCACTGAGAACCCTCCCAATTCATCTGTGGTTAACATCTGCACAGGGCAGGTATTGCACAAGGTACTGTAGACATGGTACAAAGACTCCCTGCTGGCATGTGCAAAGTTTCGGAAATTAAGGGTTTTTATGCATAGCCTGTTTTCAGGTGTATCATCGTAAACCACAAAGTACTCACCCTCAGAAGCGCACGAACGAGTGCAAACGACTAAGGGAAACTAAGTCGATGGGTACTTATAAATAAGAGAAAAATAATCTGAAACGCGTCCGCTCGTCTGACTCAACGAGCGGAAGTATCTCTAAAACGACGTTCGGCCGCCATCTGTGTCCATGTGGATGGACATCGCCTTGCCCTCCGATCGGGGCTTCTAATCCTTTTACCTCCAATTCTCGACAGACCAACGAGTACATCTTTTCAAGTACCTAGCTTCGACTGAACATCCTTATAACCAGCACATCAATCATCAGCATCAATGCGTTCGACGGAAGATTTCCCGCAACCCAAATTTATCTATCTGAATATGCTGATTTTTTTTTGCAGAAAGCCTTGAGTTCAAGTTGTCCACGGTGAAGAGCTTAGTTCTTATGTGGTATTGTCGAAGCAGCCTAGGAAAGTTTGATCTTTGTTGATCTATCTCAGTTCAGCGGTCATTGTTGGCCGTTAAGATGCATCTATTGATAGGAAAGGAAAAGAAGGTCTGGTCCAAAAGTTGTGGTTAAAACACGGTAACACACATCATTATAAACTTCCTGCGGCACAAGTCATGTGCAAATGTGTTCCGAACTGTTCGATGGTAGGGTCTGTCAAAGTTTGAATCTCTACACCTCTAACGATGAAATAAGATCGAAGCCTCATGGAGCGGTCTTTTTGCTTCCCACCAAATTACTCCTTGGCAGCTGCGTCCTGAATTCCGATGAATTCAAGTCCAACTCCATTGTCGTCGTCCGAAATCCAGGATCACAAGTCGAAAACGACCCATGATGAGCCCCTCCGGCAGAGTCCTGAGGGTGGCTTCAAAGCATGGTGCACTCTTATCGGGGGGTGAGTATAATATCTCAAAAATAGAATATATTTATATCAAGTATTACAGGTTCCTTGCAATTACTGCAGTGTTTGGTTATCAGAACGCATTTGGAGTCTACCAGGATGTTTATGTCCGTTCTCATGCAGCTTCTGCACAAGCTGTGAGCTGGATAGGTTCAACTCAGCTTGCCCTCATGGTTGCGCTGGGTCTTCCAGCAGGAAAACTATTAGATCTCGGATACTTCAAGGTCATGACCGTGATAGGGTCCACGATATATGTCTTTTCGTGCGTTTCTTTTAAAGCCTGAAATATTTTCTCGTTGTTAACCTCTGTCGACTGGTTAGAATTTTCATGTTGTCCATCGCCCATACCAGCAAGTATTATCAACACTTCCTCTCTCAGGGTTTAGCAGCAGGTCTTGGTGCGGGGCTCGTATACGTACTTGTATTGGCTGTTCAGAGTCATCACTGGCGACGATTTCGTCCTGTAGCGATGGGTAGCGTGATTACTGGTGTGTGTGATCTATCGTCTTGGTATTCAATGTTGGCTCACGTTTGTTTCTGTAGGATCTTCTGTCGGAGGCATCATCTTTCCTATCATGCTAAACAACCTCATCGCGAATCCGAACGTTGGTTTTGCTTGGGGGGTGCGAGCTTCCGCATTCGTCTGCCTTGGCTTGCTGATTGTTGCCAACATTCTTATGACTGCAAATCCACCCAAGACGCGAAAGGCGGATCCGCCCAAATTGAGCGTACTCTTCACGGACGGTGCATATATTTTTGGAGTTCTGGGGTAAGTGAGCTACTTGGATTATATATTCATCAAGATCATAATTGGCGTCGATGTTCTCAGTGCTGCAGTTGCAGACTGGGGCCTTTTCTTCCCTTGTACGCCATCTTGTCTCCCTGTTCTCATAACAATGCCAACCTGTGATGTCTAGATTTTTACTTCCAACTGTATGCAATCGTAAAAGGAGCAGATCCCACTTTCTCATTCTACCTGGTGAATTTTACATGCCAATCGAACCGTACCGGGTTTTCTGATGCTCTTCTAATTAGCTTGCCATCCTCAACGGGTCGTCTATACCCGGTCGAATCATCCCCAATGTTCTCAGCCAGAAGTTCGGGGTTTTCAACACGATGGCTTTCTGTACTTTCGCATGTGGCATCCTCATCTTCGGGCTTTTTGGTGTGGATGATTCAGTAGCTGCTCTTGTCATCTTCGCTATTCTATATGGATTTTTTTCTGGCGGATGTACGTATGATATATAGTTTAATCTGGCGCATTGCTGATTCAGAAATACCTTCGATTTCAGTTATTTCCCTCTTAGCACCAGGTGTTGCTTCATTGGTGCAAGACGAGAGTGAAATGGGGTATGTTCTTCATTCGTTTAATCAGTGACAATCATGAATGTTTGAATCTAGAATCCGTTTGGGCCTTGCATACTGTATCGCTTCGTTGGGGATTTTGACTGGAAACCCGATTGCTGGAGCTTTGTTGGGTGAAACATTTCCATGGTGGCGACCCATTGTGTTTGGTGCGGTAAGCGGAACCATTTTTCGAAAACATCGCCATTTTTTCTGAAAGTGTAGATGTCATCTAGGTAATGTTACTTGTAGGATTTCTGCTTATTGTCACTGCCCGCTCCATCCGTGCTCGCCAGATAGGTTCTCAGTGGG
Source organism: Lentinula aciculospora (assembly GCA_028011355.1). Classification (NCBI taxonomy): domain Eukaryota; kingdom Fungi; phylum Basidiomycota; class Agaricomycetes; order Agaricales; family Omphalotaceae; genus Lentinula; species Lentinula aciculospora. The sequence goes on from JAOTPV010000087.1 coordinate 133,539, forward strand.
TATGAATATTGACTCGCTATGGTGTGATAGGTAGTCTTGTATCGAGGTACTACGATGCTCTATATATTGAACAATGTACATCGTTGTGATGAATATGAACCAACGTTACGATCGTCGATTGAAAAGCAAATTTGTTCGCCTCCCTCTCTATACCTACTCAGCTTACTGTTAGATGTGCTAAGCCCAACCTAACTTTGGTGACATCCATGCCACTTGTGCCTACGCATCGGCATAGCGAGCAGACAGCGTGAGCTTATAGAGACAAAAGAACATGGGAGTGGTAAAGGAAATTACACAAGATACTACAAGGATACGAATGGTATCAGAAGGTCAAAAGCAGACTGAGGATGCAGTTCAAGGAACATGAATAGTTGTGGGATAACATCTAACGGATACTGTAGAGCAAAAATCAGAACGATTCAAATGGGTTGGGACCGCAGAGGTATTTTCTGCCACTCAGAACCTCTCGTTTTGAGCTCTTCCTCACGAAACCGATGCATGATTGAAACAACTGTCTCGTATGAAAAGTGATTGTCCAGGGTATCCTGATTGTCAGACTTGAACTGCTTGTCCAGCCTAAGGAAATCCCAATGTTCTCTGAGGGCAAAAAACCCATAACCAAGAGCGCGTTGGAGATTGATCAGCCACACAGTGAAGCCGAGAAAGAAGGGTAACACAGGGGGTGTCCATTTACGAGCATATAAAACGAGGTATTTCTTCGACACCAGAAAACTATCATTCTGCATATGCCATTCCTCATATTCAAAGTCCTGCGCAAAAGACATCGGCGCAGTATACTTCGCACTTGTGCTGGGATAAAGACAAGCCAGTAAAAGAATCACGTAAAAAAGGGACTCCAAGTCGTGGCGGAAGCGATGTGGACCTTGCCAGCCATACGAGTGTTGTTCATGGGCCATGTATGGTTTAGTCCCTGTTCGAAATTTGGACGTTGGTCCATCACGCTGCTCATTTATCCAGGAGGAAAGATCCCAGTCATTCAAAACTCCATATTTTTCCCCATCCTTCTCCCGCACCATGATATTCCCTTGGCTGATATCGCGATGAAGAATTTTAGGATACTTCCAAGCCCAGTGATGACCTGGAAGTACGATTTGTTAGATGACGACGAGGAAGAATAAATAAAACTCACATTGTACAACATCGTAGAATACCTGTGCACAGTCCTTTGCAGTCTCTAGACTCGACAGCGGTTGTAATTCCTCCTGGATTGAGCCTCGCATGAGGCACATCTCATAATCATCCTTGAACCTCTCTTTAAGATCGGCGTTTGGTGTATTGGCTTGAAAGTAAACATCGAACGACCAGTAGGTGTGAGGTAAGTGGTTAAGGACCCAGGCATGGTCACCCTGAGCCAACGCTTTGCAGCGGTCCATGAACGTCTGCTCAGAGACTCGAGTTTTCGAAGGAAAGCTCAACTTGAGCATGAGCTTCTTCACATACCATTCGCAATGACCATCGCAATGGTCACAATTGCACTCGACGCGGACGACGATGGTGCCCTGGCCAATTATGCCCTTGGAACGAAATAGAACGCTTTTGAGATGGACGGTGCGAGTCTTGTCCTTATAAGGAAATGTGAAGAACGATCCTCCAAGCCACCCGAAGAAATCTTTCGATGGAGGCCCGTCAGGTGCAGCGTAGTGTAGCATTGATTGTTTGTCCCGCTGCTCTGTCTCAAGTGTCTTCAGGTCTGGGATACAATTTTGAGGCTCAGACCTTGCTGGCAGGTCATCCCTAAAACTAGAGACTAGACTGTGACTCAGTGGACCAGACGAGTCACTCTGGCTCGGCGACCCATTCCCATTTCCGGAAGCCTGTGGATTAGGTACCTATACTTCAAGTTTTGCTCGACGTTCAGGTCAAGGATGAGATCTTGTTGGTTTAGACATAATGATGATGGCAGAAGGATCAACGAAAGGACCGAAGTCGTGTATGCGTCTAGGCGATTTACGTTCCCAGGGATCCCTCCGTTATTGAGTCCGTAGTACCAAGAATCCTATGGAAAGCAACCCCCCTGTACGTCTTAAAGCACAGAGCACACCTAAATCATCAAAACTATTTAGCCAGCATAAATATCATCCCATTAGCTGTCTCCATTCACACATGTCACCATTCTACTGATGATTTAGATGACATCTACTTGTAGAAGTTGTGTTTATTCCCGCTTCATTCGTGCTCGCCACTGATACACCTGAAAACAGGCTATGCATAAAAACCCTTAATTTCCGAAACTTTGCACATGCCAGCAGGGAGTCTTTGTACCATGTCTACAGTACCTTGTGCAATACCTGCCCTGTGCAGATGTTAACCACAGATGAACTGGGAGGGTTCTCAGTGGCAAGGCACAGTCACAGGCAGTAGATATATGTACTAAAACCAGTTCTTTGTACATATCTTGCTTTTCCTGTTGTTCAAAGAAACAGTATGTGTATTATAGAAAACTGCAACCTAACCTAGGATTGCTGAGGAGTGTAGAGAAAGTCCAAGACTGTTCGAATTATCATATATCAGTTGCTACTTGACAACATGATAGGCACAACAGGAATATATGAGTTTCTGTTTAGAAAGGTTCCAGACCAGAGAGAGAGAGAGAGAGAGAGAGAAACAGTTCTGAGATTCAGACAGACTTGTATAACAAAGAAAGATTGTACTTTTAACTCAGAAAGAAAGTAAAGTTATTCAAAGTGCAGTTTAGTAAAGTTATTCAGTCAAAGTCAGATTAAGGAACCTGTTAACCATAGCAAGCCCAAGTTTTATAGAACTTGTGAAAGAAAATCTATTACAAAACTCCTACTCTACTAGACAGAGTTAGATTCAAACAATAAATTTTATATCTTTACTGCACCCCTCTGAACTTAGTGTTTGACTTAGTTTTGTGTGTGATGGTGTTGGTGTTGGTATTTCTACACTTGCATTTTGCATTCACCCCCAAGTCAGCATATCACCACATAGTGCTCCAGTAGGTATGAATATTGATTGGCTATGGTATAGCGGGTAATCGTATACCAAGGAACTACTATCTTCCACACATCGAACATTATTTTGAATACGAACCGATATTACATTGAAGTGCAATTCAGTCTGCCCCCCTCTAGACCTACTCATTTTACTTGTAGTAGATGTGGAACCACCTTGTTGTCTGTATTACATTCTGCTGATGGAGACGAAGGGACACAGATAAGATCGGATGGTAATATTCCTAGTGGTAGAGATGCAGAGATCAGACACTAAAATACACAGAATTTTACACAGATGAGGATGGATGATATCAGAAGGTTGAAAGCAGACTGAAGATACAGTAACATGATTAGGTGTGTGATAACACCCAATGGGTACAATATAGAGCGAAAATCATAACAATTCAAAAGGTTGGGGTCGCAGAAGTATCTCCTGCCACTCAGAACCTCTTGTTTTGAGCTCTTCTTCACGAAACCGATGCATGATTGAAACAACTGTCTCATATGAAAGGTAATTGTCTAGGGTATCCTGGTCGAAAGACTTGAACTGCTTGTCCAGCCTCAGGAAATCCCAATGTTCTCTGAGGGCAAAAAACCCATAACCAAGAGCGCGTTGGAGATTGATCAGCCACACAGTGAAGCCGAGAAAGAAGGGTAACACAGGGGGTGTCCATTTACGAGCATATAAAACGAGGTATTTCTTCGACACCAGAAAACTATCATTCTGCATATGCCATTCCTCATATCCAAAGTCCTGTGCAAAAGACATCGGCGCAGTATACTTCGCACTTGTGCTGGGATAAAGACAAGCCAGTAAAAGAATCACGTAAAACAGGGACTCCAAGTCGTGGCGGAAGCGATGTGGACCTTGCCAGCCATACGAGTGTTGTTCATGGGCCATGTATGGTTTGGTTCCGGTCCGAAATTTGGATGTTGGTCCATCGCGCTGCTCATTTATCCAGGAGGAAAGATCCCAGTCATTCAAAACTCCATATTTTTTCCCATCCTTCTCCCGCACCATAATATTCCCTTGGCTGATATCGCGATGAAGAATTTTAGGATACTTCCAAGCCCAGTGATGACCTGGAAGTACGATTTGTTAGATGACGACGAGGAAGAATAAATAAAACTCACATTGTACAACATCGTAGAATACCTGTGCACAGTCCTTTGCAGTCTCTAGACTCGACAGCGGCTCTAATTCCTCCTGTACGGAGCCTCGCATGAGACGCATCTCAGAATCATTCTGAAACCTCTCTTTAAAAATGGCCTGTGGTATATAGGCTTGAAAGTAAACATCGAATGTCCAGTAGGTGTGAGGTAAGTGGTTAAGGACCCAGGGAGACTGGTCTCCCTGGGCCAATGCTTTGCAGCGGTCCATGAGCGTCTGCTCAGAGATTCGAGTTAACGAAGGAAAGCTTAGCTGGAAGATTCAACGTGTGTACTCGCTTAGCACACACGTTGAATCCAGGTTGTATCTACTACCTGAGATAATCATATCGATTTCATGCCGGGAAATTATGCTATCCCCGTCCGGAAAACAAAAAATAGAACTTCCACAGTTCAGTTATTGCTAAGCACGTACGCGAGCTTGCATAAGATGATAATCACTGTCAAGGCTTTGTAAATGACACCAGACATGGTCATAAAGAGACATCGATAAATAGATTGATGGATAAGTAAATAGATAGATACACGGCACCGTCAACTAAACAACGTCGCACGAGGGAACTGCCGACCCTCCCTGTTGAAATGGAGCGAACGTCGACGAGAGAAAGGCATAACAATGTTTTAAGGCTAGTGCTCGAAGGTTGGAATTCAACTCGGAGTTTTATTAACGGAGATCTGCGTTTGGAGAACAATGCTCACTCCCTTTGCAGTGTTCCACTCAGCCTGCATCTGTTTTCACTACGTTGCACTGTGAATTCCAGAGCTGAGACATCTACTACTTTGACAATTTACCGACAGGTAATGCTGAAATTATTTACTCCGTTGTGATTCACCCTGGTCAGTGAAGGGTAGCAGGTAGCCTGGCTGGCACAGATACACAAGATGCTCCGTGGATGCGAGAGGTATCGAAGGTTGTAGAGCAGACAGACTGGGGGTACAGTGTATATGATACAATCAATGTAAGCTATGAACGAGCATTTGAATTGGGAAAGCATACTCAAATTGCATAGGATGGATCCTAATTTCCTCTGTCCGTTCCTCGCAGCAGCGTTGTTTTGAGCCCTTCGTTAGTGGTTAGAAATGGATTCCTTGAAATCCAGCCCATGATGAAATATACTTAATCCGTGGAAACTCCGTTGACCTCATTCGTACTTACATTGTACTCTTTTCGTCACTTATGGATGACTTTATTGTTGTTCATTTCAACGTTGAATCTTAACTTATATAAATTCTTATTGAGATCAAAGGAAAAGACCATAATGGGGACTATTGAAGTACATGGCCAGGACTCGAAAGTGCGTTCATTGAATCAACCCTGGACACAACACGACGAAGAGCGTTATGTTGAAGTTCCTGAATGGTTCGAATGGAACTTTCTGTGGCAGAGGTTGTCGTTGTCGTATCCAAAAACTCGACAAGCAAGAACGGAGCGATTAATCCATGTCCGCCCAGCAGAACCTCTATCTGTGCATTAGGTACTGAAGACGAAGAGTTGCTGGAAGAAAGTGTGCGCCTGGTCCGTATGCTGTTTTGCTTGTCTCTCAAGTTGCATCTGTTCACATCCTCAACAGAACACGCCATTGCTCAAGCTAATCATATCATCTGTTCGGCCAACCCATTTCCATAGTCCACGAATCAAAGGATGGGATGTCCAGAGGTCGGAGGAATGGAAAACATCGTCACAGTCCTTCGATGTGAGTAAATCGGGTTGAGTGTGATATATAATTTGGAAATCAGATCGTTTCGTTAGATCTGAGTGAGGGTGAATGACTAGTTCAAAGAGCTGTTCGTCCTGTGGTGAAGCACCAAAATCATTATCCGAATTCGTACCCGAGTTAACGTTGTATGGGATACACTCGACTCCTAGAAGTGGATAAAATGAGAGATACTCCCAAGTCGCTCTCGAATACGGGAATTGCGAGAAATGGCCTGCCTCTGTACTCCCATATCCGTTCCTCAATACGACATGTTTGCAAACAACATCCCCGATGGATTTAGGTAAACTGGATCCAGCGAAACCAATCGAGGAAGGAATCGTGAGGAAGTCTGTTTCGATAGGAGATTTGTTGTCAGCGTTGAGGAGGGAAGATATCACGTATGGAGTAAGCAGAGCGGCGTCTAAGCGAGCAGTACGCAGAATGATTTGTACGGAGGAAGGAGAAGGAGATTCGATAGCTGCAGGTCCGCAGACGTAAACAGTATGTCGGTACAGAGGAGTACGGAGGGATACGGTGATCCCACCGGTCTTGGAATTAAGGAACGAATTTCAATGATGCGCTCAGAAGTGTCGAGAAACGGCAAAACGTACATGCATTGGAGGGAACATGGTGTAAAATTTCTGACCCTCCATCCTCTTATCTGCAAAGGGCGGAGCCAGAACACGGTACATGGAATCGTAGCATACAAATGCAGCGTTGGTGTAATTTACTGGTTTTGGGATCGCTGTAAATGAAGAGATGAATAACTTTTCTGTCAAGCTGATAGAGATATTAGCAGCTACCGGTAGAGCCACTGGTATGAAATATGGCGACTAGGGTATCTTTCGCATCCTCCCAGCTAGGCTCGTACACATAACTCTTTGGAACCTCGCCATCAATCCAGTGAAGTTGACTCGGACATTCGAATAATTGGATATCTGTTACGGCATCTTTCGTGGCATTTGCTCGTTCTTTGACAGATGTATCATAGAGCAATGCTTGACATTGAATCTGCGCAAACAGAATGGCTTGAGTCGACGGCGGCATATGTGGCGACATTAGAAAGAGCTACCTTGCATGAAATCAGTATTAACTAAGCAGTAAGAAAAGTCAAAGAGTACTCACCACTCGTCCTGACTTTATACTAGCCAGCAAAAGTATGGCATATCTAAGGTCTCGAGGACCTATATACGTAAAAACCTGGCCTCGTTCCTCCTTTTCGAAAACGATTTCACCCAACCACCAAGCCGCGGCATCAACAGCATTGAGGAGTTGTCTGTAGGTAACATCCCGAAAACCGTCCTTCTCGAGATCATTTGAGTTGGTAATATATGCGTAGACACGATTGAGAGTATTTTCAATAAGGTTGTACAGCGCAATAGGAAGAAAACGATCTCGATGCCAAGAATTGGTAAATTTCGGAGGAAAGTATTTGACGTAGAGTGACCTTTGAGGAATGAGGACATCGGTACTTGATACAAGAGAATCAAGACCACTTCGGAGACCCAGAGTCTGACGCTAGCTAAAAGGAGGACGGGTTTGTAGACTTTGTTACTTGTACGTTGAAGAGCAAAGGAAAAAATGGCCGAAGGTCAGAGCATAAAATACGAACCGGTCCGAGCCTGGCGAAGTCTTAGCGCCCGGTGTGTACATAATGGATATTTTTTGCGGTAAGATGTCAGAAATACACCAATGATAGTAAGTTGTAGAGAGAAAAATGAACAAGGATTTCTTTTACTATAAGCAAATATTACATACACGGTACAACAGTACAGAACAACACAGTAAGAAATACAATAAACTTGCTCGATACACCTATGATAATGTATCTGCAGTTGCAAGCGCTTTGTGCGAAAGGAAGTAGAGAACAATTGAAGAATTGAAGCAATCAACGGATTTAATCCGCTTTTCCAGCTTCCACAATCATCATTTGCACAAGCTTCTCATATTTCGCCAAGCTCTTCCCCTTCTGCACACTATGTTTCCCTGTCCTCATGAACTTTAATCCCTTTCCTTCATCGTCCAAACAAATAATCCGATCTTCCTCGATCTGCGTGTGTTCACTCATCAGCCCGTCCTTTGCGTTGGTTTTTGCTACGATGCGGCGAAGGACGAATCGGTGAAGGTCTTGAATCGTCTGAGTGGGAATTTCTGTGCCCGAGGTTGAGCCCGAATGAAACTCGACAAGCAAGTACGGAGCAGACAGCCCATGTCCACCGAGTAGAACCTCTATGTGAACAGCAGAAGTAGTCCCGCTGGTCGTCTTGTTTTTAAGTTTCATCTCTTCATAAAACGCCTTCTTAACGGCTTCCTCAACAGCAGACGCAAATACTTTCCTGCCGTTGCTCAAGCTAATCAGATCGTCTGTCCTTCCGACTAATTTCCAGAGCCCGTGGATCCAAGGATGGGGTGTCCAGAGGTCGGATGAATGAAATACACCGCCATCGTCCTTCGTGAGTCGCTCGGGTTGAGTATGGTATATGATCTGGAAATCAGATCGCTTTACTGGATCAGAGTGCGGACGAATGACCAGTTCGTAAAGCTGTTGGGAGTGCAGCGAAGCGAAAGGAACTAACTCGACTCCCAAGAGTGGATGGAACGAGAGGTACTCCCACGTCCCTCTCGAATAAGGGAACTGCGAAAAATGACCGGATTCGGTGCTCCCGTATCCGTTCCTCAATACCACATGCTGGGAGATCAGGTCTCCGATAGATTTAGGCAGACTGGACCCAGCAAATCCGATAGACGAAGGGATCGTGAGGAGGTCTGTTTCGTGCGGTGTTTTGTTATAGGCGAGGAGAGTAGATATCACGTGTGGAGTGAGAAGAACAGAATCTGGGCGGGTGATACGGAGGATAGTTTGTACGGATGAAGTGGAAGGGCATTCGGGCGTCGGAAGTCCACAAACAAAGACGGTGTGTCGGTAGAGAGGAAGCAGAAGGGAAACCGTTATTCCACCAGTCTATAATAGAATCATGATTCACCCCAACGCAATGAAGAGCGGTAGAAAGACGTACATGCATCAGAGGGAACATGGTATAGTATTTTTGCCCTTCCATCCTTTTATCCGCAAAGGGCGGAACCATAACACGGTACATAGAATCGTAGCAGACGAAGGTGGCGTTGGTATAATTGATTGGTTTCGGCAGCGCTAAGCACAAGATAAAAAATGATTAACTTTGAGTCGGAATGGATAGATGAACATACAAGTAGAACCACTAGTATGAAAGATAGCAACGACTGTGTCTTTCGCCTCCTCCCAGCTGGGTTCGTACACGTAAGGGTTTGGAGCATCGCCGTCAATCCAATGAGCTTGACTTGGACACTCGAATAATCGGAGACCTGGAATAGTATCCTGCGAGGCGTAGGCTTCACCTTTGACAGAAGGATCATAGAGTAATACTTGACATTGAATCTTAGAAAAAAGGACAGCTTGGGTGGATGGAGGCATGTTCGGTGACATCAAAAAGAGCTAAGTCGTATTGTATTAGTACAAGTAGAAGACAGAATAGAAAAGCATTTACCACTCGTCCTGTCTTGATACTAGCCAGCAAAAAAATTGCATACCTGAGGTCTCGAGGTCCGATATATGTGAATACTTGACCGCGTTTCTCATTCCCGAATACTTCTTCATCCAACCACCAAGCTATGGCATCGACTGCGTTGAGAAGCTGTCTGTAAGTGATATCCCGAAATCCATCCCTTTCGAGATCATCTGACTTAGGAATGCATGCGTAGACACGATCAGGTGTATCTTCAGCAAGACTGGAGAGTGCGATAGGAAGGAGATGAGCTCGGCGCCACGAGTCAGTGAATGTTGGAGGAAAGTACTGGACATAGAGCGACCAGAGTCTGATGATATAGAATGGGAGGTCTTTGAAGACCGATATCATTGTATCAGACTACGAAGAGAAAGTCGAGAAATTTCCAATAAATTACTGTAGAAGCAGAGGTGAGCTGAAAGGTTGAATGTTCCCCACTTCGCGAGCTTTATATGGTCCTCTTCATTCTGATAACCATGTTTCGCTTTCAGATCCCGTAGGAGGTGCTCGTTAGATGATTATCTCGAGATGATTATACTTCGTATAGTTCCTGTATAATTCCTCAAACTGCCCTTCGGAGTCGGCACTGGCCTTGTATTCCGCTGGTTCTACTGAGATGGTTCTCGGAGGAGCCATTGGCGAAGTGCCTGATCACGGGTACTTTTCCATCGCACCACTACGGTGTAGCACAATTGATACGACCAGGGACCATCTGTCGAAGGCACAAGTCGGTGTTCGAGTTTATGATGAAGCACGTCTGAGAGCGAACCCTAATCGAAATACTTTAGAAAGACCACGGTCAAGCGGTTAGCATATAATCAATCATCAAGTTAAGGAAAGTAGAGGATGAAAAGCTAGGAAAAGTCGGAAGGAACGATCACATGAACAAGCCGACCTTGGAGAAGTCACACGAGCTTTTGAGCATTCAAGCCGAGGCCGAAGGGTTCAATCCGATGGGATTCTCCAGTGCAGGATCAGAACATGGTAAATAATAATGCAAGATCGATGAGAAATCGAGGTTTAAGTGCTCCTCGATAGTTCGATCTGAATTTTGCATCATGTTATTCATTCGATTGTAGCAACTCGTTTAAGTGCTATCCTCACTAATTGGAGAAAACAAAAGACACTGAATGGACAACGCAAATTGGTAGCTGATCAAAGGATATTGCCGAACGACTGACTGCGTCGCGTAAATCCATCCTTGATTCTAACGCTTGCCCTGATCAGGAAAGCTTCAACATCAGTCTCTTCAAAATTGAACTCCATTTAGCACCTTACCCCGGACGGACGGACTTTCCAAGTCAAAAGAATACCAAGCTCTGGTAGGCTAATGCATTCCATTGCGGAACATAGATACTCCGTCAACACGGAATCCTGTTTGCGATTCAGAAAATTAAGAATCAATTATTTCTTTGCATCAAACTGAGGTTTGACGATACGGAGTGAATAAGTTGTTGTAGCGACGTGCACTGCGAGGTTGATCAAAGCAAGGAGTGTGTCGGAGAATCGCGTGGTGGACATGTAGGGACTGAGGGATGGAATTTTACACAATGGAAATGAATTGCTTTGAGGTGAAATAAAGCACAACAAATACATATCTTAGTTCTATCGCAAATAAATCACGCTCAGCGAATCAGACGCTTACAAGCTTGGTTGCCAAGTCGTGTGGGTCGGAGGTGATGGAATAGCTATTGTACAACGATTGCAACGAAGAGGTGTAGCGCGTCCAGACCAATTATAATACACAGGGCTAGATATATATATGTTGAATTTCACAGAAAGCAGGAGTAGCCATCCATAGATGCTTACCTACAGTCGTCGCGTCACTCAAGACCTCAGCGTAAGCTTCTTCAGCATGTCCCCCCAACTGGGAGCTGCCGTCCCTTCCTCCCCTTCATGTCCACTAGAAGGTAGCGGAGGACCTTCCATATCAAATGAGCCTGGCATTTGCCAATGCAGATCTTGTTCTGAAGGGTGATCATCAGAGGACTCATTTCCGCCGTTCTCCACAGAAGGCTCCTCTGTGAATACGGAATCCCGTTCATCCTCGTGATTGGCAGATTCATGCGAGGAGCATGTAGTGGGATTGGTGTTGTCGTTATTGAGATGGATCGGATTTGTATCACTGAGATCTTTAGGTTTGAGTTCGTATTCTGCTTTCTCAACTTCTTCCTCCGGAGCAGTGACGGTGACGTTGGAATTCTCACCAGGTCCATCTGGACTCATATTGCTAAGTTTATCGCCGCCACTGCCATCTTTAACCGCAGACGCAGACGCTGGATGCCATCCATCGTCCTCGTCCTCTTCGTCAGCGTTGGCACTGCCGCCAGCACTATTCCACCCTCCTGAAGACGCAGTTGCGTCCGACGCGGTCGAAAGCTGAGACTGTGTTCTACCGAACGACGCTAGCCGGTGAATGGCTCGTGCACCAGCGATTGCATTCCTCCACTTGGACCGTGGATCGAAATGATCCCTGAGGCCTTCAGAAAGATCATGTTCTTCGGGCACATCGTACGTCGTGAGCCACGTATCCTTGAGCGCCTCAGCAGCACTTGGTCTTTGAGTAGGATCTGGGTTGAGTAGTCGACGGATAAATGTTTTGGCTTCGGAAGACACATTTTTCCAATATCGGTCGTGAAATTCGATTTTAGCTTCAGTGGTTTCGCGGACGAGAACTTTAACCTCGTCCGAACGGAATGGAGAGTATCCACAAAGAAGGACGTAAGTTATGATGCTGATTTCGGAGACAGTCAATGAAAGTTGCAATCCAGATAACACAAAATTTACCCTATACTCCACAAATCGACCTTCTTCCCATGTCCCTCGTTGAGCAACACCTCCGGAGCGACATAGCCAATGCTCCCTGCCAATGAGTGCAGCTGCTCTTCTGGAGTATGGAGATGTTTCGCTCTGTGTTAAATGAATCATAAAAGCAGTAAGAGGATAACGAGGCAAGACCGCACATTCCGAAATCCGCAATCACGATGTTTGAATCTTCTGCTGATGTTCGGTAGAGGATGTTCTCTGGTCTATTTGGATAGGGAAGACGGGATAAGATATATTTGTAAGGCCAAGTCAAAAAGGCAGAACTCACTTGAGATCTCGGTGCACAATATCGTGTTCGTGAAGGTACGCGACACCTGAGAGGGTAGATCTAGGAAAGAGAAGGTATGAATACAAAACTGCAGAGGTAAGGCAGGGGAGGGATATTTCTGAAAACAATTGGTTCTACCATAAGTTGGGCGTCATCTGTCACTAGCAGTGCACTAATATCCGGGGGGATACGACCTCAGATTGTGTCGTTGGGCTCGCTAGATTCATAAGTAACCCATTGCGTGTAACAATTGCAACCATCGTGAACCACTGCTTTTGAGGATATTCTCAAGAGCAGCTCCAAAAAGCAACGAACAAAAGAAATATTGGACAGCAAGATGGGTAGAAGTCGCAGAGGAAAGAGGCGGATCCATACCTGATGACACCACTGGCATCCTTTTCAGTGAATTTGCCTCTCTTCAGAATACGCTCGAACAGTTCTCCTCCTACGGCAAGTTCGAATGATAGGTAATATTTCGTTCGCGATTCAAACCACTCATAAAACTTGACCTTTAGATAGAATCCTTGTGAACTAGGAGATCGAGGAAAGGAGAATGAGACATACGATGTTCGGATGATCCAACCCTTTCAAGACTTCCATTTCGCCCCACACACTAGCTTCGTTCCCCTTTACCTTCTTTTTGGGAATTAATTTCAGCGCTACTTCCTTCGTGATACCTGACGATGAGGCTGCACCTGCAGATGTCGATGGATATCGATCTGATGGAGCGGGCGATGTAGACCTTGAGGAAGATTTGGAGCCGAATGTCAAGGTACGCTTGGCTTTAGGCGGAGAAGTCAAGATAGAAAGATCCTCGGGGCCTGCAGCGGCACCTCGCTCGGCAATAGTTAGTTGTTCAGGTGGGACATGCCAGGTTGCTTTCTGGAAATGGTTATCATAATGAGCACGGATTTAAGAAATCTGGTGTGGAGGTATCAAACGTACCACAACTTTTCCAAAAGTACCTTCACCAAGAATCTGATGGACCTCGTAATTCTTCTTCTTAACAAAGCTTGGTGGTTGCGGAAGAATCGCTTCCTTTATGGACAAATGCATGACCGGCGTGTTGAAATACACTGTGAGAAGGACTGTTACGGCCAATAAGGAGCTCCTAGTAAATCTGATGGCCAGAAAATTGTAGGTTTCCTAGCGCCGATAGACAATCAAGAAAATAGAGAGAGACTTCAGAGAGGAGCTGAGGAAGAAGAAGAGAAGTGAGAAAATGTAGCTCGTCGACGTCTAAAATGATGAATGACCGGTGATCCAGGAACACCCTGGAAATAATGCACTGCCACCTTCTGACCCACTTGCTTCTAGCGCGCTAATGCTTGGTTCTAAACTTCTAGTATAGTCAAGTTGATTATTCTTATGATTCAACGCTCGTAATGCTCAGCAAAGCTCGCCCTATTTTGTCTGTTCATGATAATTCCTTGACCTTCCATCTTATTCAAGAACGTTGCAGCCTGTCTAGCCTGTGCGCAAGTGGAGCTATCAGCTTGAGCTAGTCTTCTATCTGGATCTACAGCTCACAGATTCTTAATCTATGCAGGAGCGTGAATTTTGCTCGGTCTTTAAGGCGGTTGAAACTCCCGTTTTGAGACGCAGTAGAGTTTCTCAGACCCTTAACCAGTGTTGGCCTCGTCAGATACGGATGTTTGTCCTCCGTAGGCCACTGACCATGGTGATCAACCGCTGACCACATACCATACTATCTCATCGCCAAAAATTTCAGACTTGGTATTCAACAAATTTAGAAACGGAGGTTGTACCAGAAGAATGTCAGCCAATATTCTCAACATCAGACAGTGCTACAACACTCTACGTCCTAGCACAGGCAGTGTTCCACTTTATTTTACTCGTCAAGGTTCAATAGAATCGACCGAGGTCGCCAAAAATTCATCTGACGTACGTCCCTCTCGCTTTTCATCGTCTACAGAGCTGGTCTCCACATAACCGATAGATTTTCTCCAAAAATATTCTCTCTTTCATGTCAATTCAGACACTCAATCGACCCATATTCTTGGCATTCCTCGGTCCGGTTATCGTAATCATTGTCAAGAAATTTAGCGGTTACCCCAATTCAACTGTACAGCGGGCTCGCTATCTATGTCATGATCGATAATCTGGATGGTGAATGCGGAGGCAATGCGTATGCAGAGTAAGCGGAGCAAGCAAGGTAGACAATGGTCATTTGCTGTCTACTCATTGTAATCCCATTCTGACTTTTTGAACATCGGCTAGGAGGAGGAATCCCTTGCGGACTGCAGTGGTCTGAATATTTGAAACGGCTGGCCACAGACACCACATACTGGTATTTGATCATCACTGTCACAATCGTGTTTAACATGTAGCTTTTTCACAAGGCACAACCTCAGTCAGATTAGCTGAATGTATTTCCTATCATTCACCTTTTATTTTGATTTTACCATGTAAGTAAGTTCACCAAGATAGATGATATGGAGATACGGAGTAGGGGAACGACAGGACCTAATGACGAAGATCAACATCCAGAACCACTCCACTCTCTCAAGAATGCAGATGCTACATTCTACTCGCATTCACTCGAAACGAGAGCAGGGTATCGCGGTCGCACTAGCAATTACCAGAAGCTCGCTCTTAGATCAAAGGATCACTTACGCCTAGATACAAAGAGCTCCTTGAAATGATTTGCCTGACTTCGGTACCTGTCATGAAATTCGATGAGTGTTATTCGGTAGCTCGTTAGACCGGATATCCGCAGAGAATAATGTGTGATGTTGGCTTAAGACTCTATCGGCTCAGGAAAAGAATTCATACGATCGAAAGAACACACCTCGACCTTCATCTCTAATTTTACAAAACCTCGATAACCTTAGACACAGAACCAGCGTAGCTTGTCCCTAATAGCCAATATGACTCCTCTCTCTTGGCGAATGAATATGATTCGTTCTAGATTTGGGTCAAAAGGAAAGAAGGGATAGTGAACAAGACGAGACCAGCGTGAGGTTGAAATGTACATTCCGGAATTCTGGATGGGTTTCATTAGATGCCGATGTTCGCAACCTTTGTTGGTGTCCAGTAGAGGGCTTATCAGTGTATGGAAGAAATCTGGTCCGACTTGATCGGTTGAATGTCAGAACAGGAGGGAACACGCTCACTTGAGATCTCGGTGCACAAAAACAATCGTGTTCGTGGAGGTGTGAGACACAAAGTAAGTAAACTGAGGTAGCGTTAGTGTTGGAGCTATTGAGATTAATATGAATAACAAACAAAGAATGACATTAAACATCCTGGCACATAGTCAAAAACGATGTCGAAAACAGCAAAACATTGAGGTCGCGAGGAAGGCATAACTGAAGACACGACTAGCATTTTTCTCGGTAATTTTTGTTCGTCTTCGAAACTTCGAAATTAGGACCGGCACAGCGAGGTTAAAGATGGTTCATTGTCATTTCAACCTGGAGATGATGAAGCTATGAGTTGGAAGACCAAGAAAGAAAAAAGAGAATGGACACGCGTACGAGACTTGGATTGCTTCAACCCTTTCGTCATTTGAAACAGCAGTTTCTCCTCAAATTGGTAGCCTTGTTCTTCGTCGTGGTTATATTGAACTCAAATAAAAATCTGACGATGTCTTTGCACCTGCGAATAATGCTGAAAGAGGACGTAGGCGACAGAATGAGATTGCTCTTGGCTTTCGGTTGAATGACAAATTAAGCGCTCGTAAGTAGGTGAACACCCTCACAGAAATCCCGGATCTGCGATTGTAGAACAGTCGCTTCAACTTCATTATAGTGCGAGACCAGTGCTCCCAAGGCTGGCCAGTGTATACAACCAATGGTATTGGTAGTGTATTGGTCCAATGCTCTACCAATACCTACTCAAACACATTTTCAGATATATAGGTAGTGCTAGCTGATTCAAACTAGTTGTATATCCCCATTAGCTTCCTGCTTGTCCTTCACAGCTCCCTCGGCCGTGGTCTCATCGCCTCCCACCATCTCAGACTCACACACAGTGGCATCTTTCATGAGAATGAACTTATACACGCCAGAAACAACGTGAGTAGAGTTCAACTGGTTTGAACAGATAAACTTTTGAGAAACCGTCGCAGCGGCATGAATATTTATTATTGAAACTTCAGCAGAGCATCCGTCGAGTAGAAGGTCAATCCCAGAGCGACGATCAAAGAGGCGGCAGGAGTAGA
This sequence comes from Lentinula aciculospora, assembly GCA_028011355.1. Taxonomy (NCBI): domain Eukaryota; kingdom Fungi; phylum Basidiomycota; class Agaricomycetes; order Agaricales; family Omphalotaceae; genus Lentinula; species Lentinula aciculospora. The sequence goes on from JAOTPV010000087.1 coordinate 150,206, forward strand.
TGTCGCTGAAACAACTCATAATAATAGTGGCTGTTGATAGTTAGAGAGAGAGATGTTGAACGATCAGACTTTTAAAGCTTTGGATCCAGGATGACTGCTATGAGGATCCGACAGATAGATAGTTGTCATAAAATGAATCTTAGGATTTGTCTTCTAAGAACCTTCTTTCGTGGTTCGTTATCTCATGGGAGACCGTTGAGATATTTGACGATTATTCATATTCCTGTCATCGTGAACACTTGAATCCTTGGAACATAAGGATCTTGTATGTTTTGAAGTTCTCGTTTGAGGGCGGTTACTGGCGCTTAACTTCTTTAAATAGAATAGAACTGACTGCTTCTGATCTTTTTTGAAGGTGCCCCATGTAGCTGTAGCCAGCATTGTAAGGACTAGAAAGTACATGATCCCGAATGTCGGTGTGAAATGACCAGATTGAGAACAGCGAAATTGTCCAAAATTCAAAGTTAAATGACTCGAGTGAAAGGATCCTGGGAACGTAACTTGCGCAAGGGTATTTACACGACATTGCTTTTTTTTGTTGATCCTTCTCCCATCATCATCATGTTTGAACCGACAAGGTCTTATTATCAACCTCGACCTCGAGCAAAATTTGAAGCACCGGTACCTAATCCACAGGCTTCCCCAAGTAGGATTGGATCGACGAGCCAGAGAGACATGTCCGGTCTAACGAGTTACGGTCTAGTCTTTAGTTCAGGGGACCTGCCTGCTGTCGATTGCCCAAGGTCCGAGCCTCAAAATCGCATTCCGGACCCAAAGACGCCTGGACCAGAGCAGCGGGACGGACGATCAATGCTACACTACGCTGCAGCTGACGGGCCTCCATCGAGCGCGATATTCGAGTGGCCTGGAGGTTCCCTTTTCACGTTTCCCTACAAGGACGACACAACTCGCACCGTCCATCTCAAGCGCGTTCTATTTCGTTCCAAGAGCATAATTGGCCAGGGCACCATCGTCGTCCGCGTCGAGTGCAATTGTAACCATTGCGAATGGTATGGGAAGAAGCTCATTCTCAAGCTGAGCTTTCCTTCGAAAACTCGAGTCTCTGAGCAGACGTTCATGGACCGCTGCAAAGCATTGACTCAGGGTGACCATGCCTGGGTCCTTAAACACTTACCTCACATCTACTGGTCGTTCGATGTTTACTTTCAAGCCAATACACCAAACGCCGATCTTAAAGAGAGGTTCAAGGATGATTATGAGATGTGCCTCATGCGAGGCTCAATCCAGGAGGAATTACAACCGCTGTCGAGTCTAGAGACTGCAAAGGAGTGTGCACAGGTGTTCTACGATGTTGTACAATGTGAGTTTTATTTATTCTTCCTCGTCGTCATCTAACAAATCGTACTTCCAGGTCATCACTGGGCTTGGAAGTATCCTAAAATTCTTCATCGCGATATCAGCCAAGGGAATATCATGGTGCGGGAGAAGGATGGGGAAAAATATGGAGTTTTGAATGACTGGGATCTTTCCTCCTGGATAAATGAGCAGCGTGATGGACCGACATCCAAATTTCGAACAGGGACTAAACCATACATGGCCCATGAACAACACTCGTATGGCTGGCAAGGTCCACATCGCTTCCGCCACGACTTGGAGTCCCTGTTTTACGTGATTCTCTTACTGGCTTGTCTTTATACCAGCCCAAGTGCGAAGCATACTGCGCCGATGTCTCCTTCTGCGCAAGACTTTGAATATGAGGAATGGCATAAGCAGGATGATCGGTTTCTTTACCAGACGAAAGCTTTCGTGATAAACGTTCATGCATGGACACCCCCTGTGTTACCCTTCTTTCTCGGCTTCACTGTGTGGCTGATCAACCTCCAACGCGCTCTTGGTTATGGGTTTTTTGCCCTCAGAGAACATTGGGATTTCCTTAGGCTGGACAAGCAGTTCAAGTCTTTCGACCAGGATACCCTAGACAATTACCTTTCATATGAGACAGTTGTTTCAATCATGCATCGGTTTCGTGAAGAAGAGCTCAAAACAAGAGGTTCTGAGTGGCAGGAGATACTTCTGCGACCCCAACCTTTTGAATTGTTATGATTTTCGCTCTATATTGTACCCATTGGGTGATATCACACACCTAATCATGTTCCTTATGCCGCATCTTCGGCTTGCTTTCGACGTTCCGATACCATTCCACATTAATGTAGTACATTATGTATTTTGCGTCTCTCAATCATATACCGATAGGAATACTACTATCTGCTAATCTATCGCGAGTAAGTTGCAATACGGCTGGTAGGCTATACACGAATGAGTTGCACTTTACAGGTACTCCTTTCTGGCGGACGACCTCAGATTTATGGGTTTCTCTCAGCTGAAAAAAATCACCTTAGCTGTACATCGATGAGCGAAGTCCAATCCAACTCACGATCCCCCAGTTCCCTGACTGTATGCCCATACATATCTTTGACAATAAAATCTCTTGTGGGCGTTCTGTGGCTCATTAACACCTGGTATCGACCATGCTCTGTCGTAGACACATCGAATTGGACGGGCTTTCTGGTGTCAGGGGAGGGAGTACCGACCCAATGGAACAGTAATGCCGTCCCCACTGGGGCACCTAGATCCCTCCCGGCAATGTTCTTAACTAGACTTCTAACATCTTCTTTCACAATATTTGTGTAGGCTTGGGTGAGATGTACTTGAATTCCTTCGAAAGGGTTCTCCTTGAAGGCAATGGTAATGTCAAGATGGGAGGATGGTGCTCGAACGTCGAGGGATGAATCTCCAGCCTATCCAAACGGTTCATAATTCAAGCCGATACCTTGAATAGGTCACTCACAGCAACAGGAGCTGCATATGCGGCGGAGCCAAGCACAGAAATGAACGCGAGGTAGTATATGGTGATCCGCATGGTGATGTCAAGTTTGCAAGAAAAGAGGTAGGATGAGTGATATGATTTTGCTCAGCGAAGATATTGCAGTCAATTCGACCAGCAAATTGAAAGGGACAAGAGGAAGAACCTGAGAAGTGGTTCACGGACAAAGTATCCTTTTATAACTCCCCGTTTCCTCCACTTGAGCTCCCGCAAATATCCCAGGATTTTCCTAGCACGCTGACCTCAATTTGACGATAAGTCTACAGCGGAACGAAATCTGACCTGTACTACCAGCTGTTCTCAAAGTGGAAAGAATTTGGCTTAGGGAATTTGACTGATAATCTTGGCTTTCCCTCGGGAAGCTTCCCGCATGACGTTCCGTTTGTAAATGGCTGCTAATGCCTGTCGACATGCAGACATACTGGAGACAATGAGTCATACCCCGTTGTAAAGACCGAAGCGACAAATGTAAAAATAACAACGAGCCCTTGAAATGACCAAAGTGTACAATTTAACTTACTCTTGCATGTGGAGGATGCGAAGCTTCTTGAATGGTTTTATATTAAGAGGTCCCGTTCTTGAATGTGTACACATCAGATCATGAGTCTCGTCCTCGAATTTGATAACCATTTGGAAGTGCTCGAATCATTTTCTGGAATTAGAATCATGCTACCAGTACTTGAACACAGTTCATTATACATCCTGCCGTATGGCACGAAGTATTAGAAGGCACGAGACCAGAGTACGATGAACCAAAGAACCGATCAGCTTATTCGGGAATCTCATTTACATCTTCCCAGCTTTGAGGCTGCTGCCCCGGTACCACTAGAAGCCAGGTTCGCTCCGTCATACTCTGGGACCATGGTCTTCCTCCACATTCCGTGTATTACACAAATTCTCATACTGGCCTTGAGTTTTACTAATGTTATTGGTGCTGTTGTAACGCCTAGTACCAAGCGTGCCAGCTGTGCATGCGGATATGTCGATGATCAAGGACATGTCTGGAGAGAGGCAATTACTACTGATTTTACACATGCTGCTGGTGCTGTTGCAGCACTGGGAAGTGATTGGATCATGGTTACGGACAACGAGCCTCAGTCTGGGACTGCAACTGCGAACATTCAATATGTTTCGGAAAATGTGATGGAGTTTAATGATGCATTGGGTATTCAGGCTAGCGCTGTGAGTTGTTCAGGCTGCTCATCCTTTGAAGTTTTGCCTGAATTTTGATGTCTTCTTTCTGTGGCAGTATACAAGTGGCAGTAGTAACGTTAACTGCGGGGAAATATTTACAGAGCGTTCGGATATCCTCTATAGTTCCTTCCGTATGCGTTCCGTTTGTTCCGACTGTGCCTGGAGTTGTTTTCGGTCATTTTCTTAGCTGTTCATTTGCGGTGTCAACCATTTAACGATTCCTTAGATTTCTTTTCCTGTGAATCAGACACGCAGGGACAAGACATCGAATTTCTCTCGTCAGACAGTGACTATAACCAATACATCTATTACACGAATCAACCCAGGAATATTGATGGAGTTGTCGATACCGATGCACATAAAGATGTAGAAATTGACGGTGCAGATTTCACGTGCGGTCTTGGTTTCCTCCATTTTCGAGACCCCTGTCTGACTTTACGAATGCAATTAAATAGTGCCTTTGGCGAACATCGTTTCGACTGGCTGCAGACCTCCACAAACTATTATTACAATTCTGTGTTAGAAGCTGTCAGTTCTTCTCTTTGTTCCAGCCAGTGCCACTGTTCAGATTATCGGACAATGTGCATAGACAGTAACCAAGAATGTTCCTACTCAAAGTTCCGAAATCATTTTGAATGTTTAGTCAAATGGTGATCCAACTTTCTCCAAAGGTCCTCCGCCGTCAAATGCCATAGCTACAGTGCAATATGTTGATCTCTACTTCAACTCGACAAGTTTCAGCGAAGCCCACTTTGATTCTGCTTGCAGCCAGGCGGGAAATGTTGCGTGTGATATGATTTACATGACTAAACATTTGTTTATGAAATATTATGATAACTCGAGGATTCAAGAATTTGACCACCATCGTAGGAGATAAATACAGGAAAACCCTAAGGAAACCTAATGATAAGATTGACCGCCGTGTTATCAACCTGTAGCAGATCCCTCATCGCCGACGGTCTGAATCAACAGAGAATGAACGCCAGCGTGAACCTTCTATCCCTTTCCCCTTTCTATGTGAAATTGATTCCCTAGTCTGATTTTTGCAGCTCTCTAAGCCTAATCTTCCTCAATAGGCCTGCCCAAGAGAATCCGGGATATCTTTAGTATCTATTTCACTCTCTCTTCAACCAAACGTTGTTATACTACTTTGTTATGTAGGATGAAGGTCTGGGGAGTGGATAGGGCGAAATGATCTGTTACTGGGTGAAGTAGTATGGGGGACAGAGTAGACTCGAATCTGAGAGTTATCGTAATCCTCGTTGTATTCGGTGGACCGCAGTTGCAACAAACATCTCATTTGTGAATTCATTCTCGTAGCATCCACCTAATTCGACGAGCTCAATGGACACTGTACCGTTGAAGTCCGACTCATCACGTTCGGACTCGTCGAACATGTCAGCGGTCGCAGACCAGACTTGTCGCACCTACCCGACAAAGGGCGTTGATGAGCGGGAATGTTTTAAGGACATGATGATTAGGAGTGCAAGATACTTTTTTCGGCGGTTGGGATAGTTTGTAGAGCAAGGAGCGCAGATAGAAAGCTAGAATTCGCAGTGCGGACGAACGAGGGCATTACGATAGATATTTAGCGCCACTTAGAGCGTGAGGTCTTTCCGATCCCGTCGCAAGGCACCGGCGCTCACATCCCATTTTATGGTAAAATGTTGTTTTTTGAACCCTCGGTCATTTACGACAAATTTCTGAGCGAAGAGCCTCGGTCACATACCCGTCTACGTGCTATTCATATATATTCAATGATTTCGCATTCGTTACTACTCAACTCCAGTCACATCGCCATCATCTGCGACATGTACGACGCTGACTACATTTTTCGAATGATACCTGTACTTGCTCAAGGTTGTGTCTCCAGGTCCTCCTTTTCATGAGAAACACCAAGTTTTATGAAGCTGAAGATGTACGACAATAGCCGGGTGTTGGCTCTGCACTTTCAAAACAAACCTTTTCTCTGTCCAATTTGACGGTGCCACACTTTTCCTACTACTCGACAGCTAAAGCTGAAGGCTTACCACAACTTCCCTCAATGACACACTCTTTTCCGGCTCATGTCCACCACTAGCCATTGCCAAGCCTACCGCTCTCCTATCTATGCCTGGAACTCTGCATCGTCGCTGTCCTCCGTTACAAAAAGAATCCACAACTGTCGGATCCGCATAAATTGGTCACTTACAGCGATATTTCGGAGCAATAAGTTTCGTCATATCGAGACAGACACCCCGGTATCATAACGTCCTATTGGCCGATGCGTTATAAAAAGCGTTGGATTCGTGTTGGACTAAGGAAAGAGGATCACAGTCACACCCGTGTCCAGAAATAGACTATAACTTCTTTCGCCTTTGGATAATCCTCATACACTGACCGTCCTTAGACATTTCTTCGATGCTCTGTGAAGAGGTCAGTAAAAGTTATCACTCATCCATCTCCAGGATCAACGGTTTACGCGATATTGAGCTGTCTAGGAGTTAAACGAAGGCCAACTTGTCCTTCTAGATACAGACTGGTACTATTGCTTGCACCTACTACATCAATCAATTCTTCAATTTTCTTCCTGTACCTTTGAGGTGCATTCTCGAAACCTGATAGATTGTTTATACCCCTCTGCATCTCCCAGACGGCGGCCTCTAAATACTCTTCCGCTCCTTCCCGAAAAAGAAATCCATCAAATACTCACGGGTGCTTATGATTTGACCCTCGCCGCATCGATGTTCTCCTTCATTTTTCTACATTTGATATGCCCAATAAAGATCCTGAACGAAGACCTAGGTCAACTGGATGTTGTAGCGATTCTAGTGATGTTCCATTCAAGAGCACCAGTGGAAATTTTGGAATGGCAAACCCCGTTTTGGTCCCCATGCGTGCGGGTTATACCGGTTTGACTTTTTTTTTTTTCTGTAGTGCGGGTATGGCGTTGGCGAAATGCCCAATTCGCGACCACCGTCGATAGGTCTATTTCAGCTTCTGGGAATAGGTACAAATTTTAGCCCACATAAACGCTCATGGGCTATTTTTTCAGAGTTCCTCCGTATTGGGTGAACCAACTCCTGGAGCCTCCTTCGAAGAAGTCTGAGCTCGTATCATTCGTTTGGTGCCTTTGTGCGTCTCAAGGCCTACCTTAGTCTCTAAACCGATTCCATTGAATACAGTAGTTGGAAATCGCGATTGCTTCTGCGTTCTGGCGAAATCCTAAATGATGCCTATCAGATTGTCTCCCAATATCTTGTCTCTAAGGTTGTTGAGAGTTCTGTCGTTGTTGTCAGTAGGAATAATGTTGCCTGTTTTGAATCTCGAGTGGTGAGTTTCCATAAGCATACCCTACATCCTCAACGATTTCCGCCGGCCTCGTCAGTCGTTTGACATGTGTACGAATACAACATCTGACACTGCTTCTTTTGACTATCGCTATAAAGCTACTTGCATAATGAGCGGTCATACGTGTAGGAAGATACGGGAAGGATGGCTTGCCATGCATTTAGTCATAGACTAGCCCGGTTGGTAGCTGAACTAAGAGCGACTCACTGGGAACATACCAAATTCTATGCCATTGAACAGCAAGTCTGCAATTGGTTGAAAGATACATAGAATCTGAGAACAGGGTAAACAAACACATGTCCTTGAAATATTAAGGCTGTCCAAGGGTAAATAAATTCACCGAAACAGGGCTCCTAAGGCTAGCCCTCACCAATTCCATATGCTTCAGTCCGTGAACAGGTTATGTGTTGTACACACTTGGGAGCTAGATGGAGCTGTGGGACGAGACACAGAAGCCCAATAACCTCGACTCGGAGGATCTTGGGGGGGTTTTTTTTTTTGTATCATTGTTTAGTCACCTTTGTGCAGTAGCATATAGTAGTGAATACTCTACTGTTTTATGTACTGGTTGTCTTCTACGTATCATTGTTAGTCCATTCAACAAATGTCGTTTCCGTGAGGAATACATGACACATATGTGTCTGACCGATATGGTCTATAAGTATATGTGCTGTGAAGTCCTTATACCATGTGGTATTATTGGTGTGTATATTAGTGGAGTGGTATGGTCATCTTTGTCTGATCGACTGCCGTGTGGTATTCTTCTTCGACTTTTCTTTCCCTCTTTCCTCTCATTCTTCCTCATCTTCTTCCAGCCTTGGTAGCTCTCCGTAGATGTGTCATAGTCACTCAGTTGTGTTTATGAATCTGAATAGTGCTGTCACAAAGAGGTGATGACGGCGGCGGGGCAGAGCGGAGACTTGGACAGAGGCGGACAGATACTGGTCCCAACAACAAAGTTATATTGATAATAAATACAAGTAAGTAGGTAAAAGACATACCTGGTCCCAACGACAAAGAGGTCAAGATAAGGGACCAGGTTGTGGGGGCTGGCTTATATATACAAGGTGGAGTGTGGGAATTATGATGTAATACTGTATAGCTCAGGCACAAGGAATGGAACGGAACTGATAGAATAGAATGGAAGGTTCCGGAATGATTATTGTATGTAGGAGAGCTTGGATGGTGTATCATAAAGAAAGGAAAATGATAGGGGTGGCTCACTTCATGACAAGTGCTGGGAGCACTTTCCTCAATGTTAACATGGGTCCAAGCCCCCAGTGCTGGTTAGACAACTCCCACTGCATCTTCTCCCTGGCTCTCTGATGTGCAGGGCATTCTAGTAGGAAGTGCCTTACTGTCTTGGGTTCATTTCTGCAGCATGGGCAAAGAGGTGTGTCTGCTTTCCTGATTCGGTGTAAGTGTTTTTGTATAGGGATGTGACCTGTTCGTAGTTGTGTGAGGATGGATAGAATCAGTCTTGGCAACCATTGCACTAGTTTCCAGTATCTTCAGCTGACCTTCATTGCTGGTCCCAGGTCTATTCTTTGGAAGGCTTGGTATCATGGAGATTCTCTCCATAGTTTGTCATGTCATTTCTCTAGGCGTGATCTGAATACTCTCGTTGCCGCCATTTGGCTATGTGGTAGGGGTTTCCATAAACATCTTGGGAGAGCTTCCTTCCTGCTCAACCCTTTCTCTGCTGCTCTTTTTGCCTCCTGATCCACCCTCTCATTTCCCTCTACTCCTAAGTGTCAGCGACTTGCTAGCTCTCACAAGAGACAACCAGGCGTCACACAATAGACGATGAGCAAGAGGGCGAAAGAGCAAAAAGAGGATGGATATAACAACCCAATACTAGTCTAGCTACCGAGGAGAATAGATGAGAATAGAGCTAAGGAATATAACTACGAAATACTAAGTCTTATATACTAATGGGATATGAAGCCGTGAGAGATGTCTCGCGCCGTAACCATGAGGATCTACAATAAGAGTCGCTCGTATCCATAAGTAAAGCTGTAGGTATTAGGTGAGTAAACAATAAGGCAATATAAAAAGAAGCATGGAAGCGGAACAATAATGACATTGTCCTGTCAATGAGTTGACAGGCATGAGAGAGTCGCGCCTAAGTGAAATGACAACGCGAGAACAATAAGGTTGACGCATGTAACCTAAATGATAATGAGAATATAATGAGCGCTGGTGTAAGCACCTCAGTGATTAGGTAAGTAAATAAAAGAAAAGGAAAAAAGAATAATAAAAGAAAAGAATAATGAAAAGATTGTTTCGTGACACTAAATGTCCTGGAATCCATGATATGGTGACCCATAGGTTGGGAGAGTTTCTCCTCAGTTTCTGCAGTAGGGAGTGAAACATGTTGAGAATGTAATGCAATGGCGCTGTCTTGGCACTGTCCATGGCTGCGATGGCTGCCATGCTGTCCGCCCATATTGAGAGTTCCTTGGTTTCTATGACATGTGCTGCTGCCAGATGAAGTCCTAGTATCATGGCTATGCACTCACCTTTGTACACCTTGTGGTGTTCATCTTTCCCTAGTCGAAGCCTTAGGGATGCTATTTCTTCATCTCGTTGGTACATCACTGCCACTGCTCCTATGTGTTTCTTGTACCCTGAACTGTCCGTGAATATTTTCCACCTCGTGCAGTCTCTTCTGAGTGCCTCTAGTGCTTCCGCCTTATTTTCCCATATCCATATCTCGATTTCCGGGTCCCACAATGCTTCATATCTCACTGCTTTCCTCTTTTCCATCATCTGGGGGTTTAACCCATATCTTCCCATAAGGTCATGTAGCGGGGATGGGTGTTTGGTTCTTTGTTGGTATTGTGCTGCTTCCCTGACTTGTTTGGCAATTGGGTGTTCATTATTCATGGTTAGTAGCCTGATGGCTGCATGGTGCCTTTGTCATTCTATTTCTAGAGGCATGGGTAGCAGCGCTGCATGGATGTTGAGGATGTCAGTAGCTGTAGTGGTCATTGTGCCTGTGATCATAATGGCTGCTTGTCATTGAATAGATGTGAGTTTTCATGTGATACCTCTGGTTGTGGATGCTTGTTTCCAGGTTCTTTCCCGTTTCCTGGATGCTGGCATGAGAGTAATGTCAGCTGCATATAGGATTCGCAGTATGGCCTTAGCTTTGTAAAGCTGTTGGATCAGCTGTGCTGTCATTCCTGTTTTGAGTCCCGCAATGCATTTGAACTGTGAAATCCACTGTTGTCCCTTTTTGATCATTGCAGTGTTTTGTTCATTCCATCTTAGTTACTGATCCATCAGCACTCCCAGAAATTTTGTGTATGGGTCTGGCTTGATTAGTATCTCTCCGAGGTGCACTCCCAGTCCCACTATTTGTCTTGTCTTTCCTGGGGCCACTGGATCTGGCTCTCATTGTCTACTGAAGTCTATCAGCCTGAATTTTGGTATGCCAAACTGGCAATTGTGCATTTTGGCCCAGTCTGTTACTCCTCTTCTTCAGTTCATTACCCCTTCTATGCTGGCATGTTCTTCAATTATGTCCCATCCCCATGTCATTCCCGCTAGGTCATCCATGAATGTGTAGCCTTCTTCATCTTGGGTTTCCTGTAATCTTTTTAGTAGGCCTGCTGCGTAGAGTATGTAACTGACCACTGAGAATGGATCCCCCTGGTCTTTGCCTCCTGGCACATTGAAGGGTTCTGACAGGTAGTCATCGAATGAGAGCTGTGTCATTCGTTTCTTGTATCATTGTTCCATCCAGTCTGTTATTGCAGTGAGTACCCCTATTTTCTTCAGTTCATGGTACATCATGTCCAGGTCTACACTTGGGAAAGCTCCCTTGATGTCCATGTATAGCACTGCTACTACCTTTTCTTCTCTCCATAGTCTCTTGATTCAGTCGACCATGAGGTGAATTGAGTTGGTTGTGTTCCTTCCTGGTCTGGCACCGAATTGCATGGCAGGGAGTAGCCCTAGGAGTTCCACTCGTTTTGTGATTTCTTCTGCTATAATACTGTTTAGGAGTCTTCCATGTCCATTTGAAAGGGTGATGGGTCTCCAGGCATTGGCATCTCTGTAGTCGGGCTTTCCTGGTTTTTTGAGTACAATTGTTTCGGTTTTGGACCAGTCTTCTGGGTATATGTCGAGTGTGAAGGTGGATCAGTATACTGGACCTAGATATGGGACAATCAGATCGCCGATTGCTTTGAATATGTCATTGGGGATAGTCCCAGTTCTTGTTGCTTTCCCGTTCTTGAGGCGTCTAATGGCTTGTAAAATTTGTTGGTTCATTGGCAGTGAGAAATTCCATTTTGATTGAGGATATTGTGGATCTGCAGGTATGTTAGGGGTATCAGGTGGGGGAGGGAAGAATGCATCTCGGAAGATCTGTTCTTTTTCTGTATTGTCTTTGACTATTCTCTCTTCTCTCTTGGGGTTGATGGCTTGTAGAGCGGGAACCCTCATCTTTCCCCTGTCTGTGTATCCATTTTCCATAAGCCTACCAATGTCCCACACGGAGCTGGTGTCCGCGTTTTCGATGTATTCTATCCATTTGTTGATTTTGGCCTGTTTTAACTCTGTGTTATACCACTGTCCTATTTGCCGGTATTCTTCATGTACCGGGTGTTCTCGGTTGTGTCGTTTCTGGTGTGATTTGTTTGCAAGGTTGTTCATTCACTGCTTCATTTCGCTGAGTTGCTGATTCCACCATCATCTTTGGTGTGGACTTGGTTTTGCTTTTGGGACTAATTCGTCTCTGAGTCTAGTGAAAATATCATCGAAATCATTGAGAGCTTTGTAAAACTCATCTGCATCATTCAACTCTCTCGGTTGTGGGATCTTCCCTAGTTCCTCCTTTGCCCGTCCTTTGAATTTCTCCCAGTCGGTTTTTGTCCAGTTCCACCGGTCTGGATCTTGGGGTAACGATAAACAAAACATTGTGCAGAAAGAAATAACGAACAAACACTTCATTAGCATCGAATGTCAAAGCTGCAGTTGAGATGACAAGAACGTTCTCCCCATAATCATGCAACGCTCCCCTGGTCAGGCTACGGAGATAAATACCAGCGAAGTATGTGGGTTCTCTTCAAAGCCCTAAAGTAACAAGCACCAGAGCGTAAACTACTTGAACTTTCAAATATAAATCTGACGTACTAGCTATTATTGTCGACATTTCAACAGAGATGTTGTCGTGAGACTTTTCTTCGTCAAGTTGTCCAGAATGAGCGGAATCTTGTATGTGAATGGCAAGCCAATGATGGATCGAGGATGTCTGTATATATTGAATGAACTGAGAATAGATGGAACAGTACGACGAGTCCATATTGAAAAGCCACTGTGTAACGTGTTTGAATCACAAACTTATCCGCTTACTCGATGGTTCGATAGATAGCTCTGTGAAAGACACCGTTCGTGATATAGGGTAAGACTTAGACAACAGGTATTTTGCCAATAGAACCACGCATGACGGGCGTAGGAAATTTGGTGAACTCATAACTCCTCTTCGCCCTACTGTGTTAGTTGTATCCTGCCCTTCACGAACAAGATCTGAGTAGAACATGACAAGAGATAATAAGTAATCATCAACGAGAATGGGACAAAAAAGTAGGTAAGGTGTAGCCATATTAAGCATAGATATTCCGTGGGCCTAAGACTTCAAACGGAGGAACAATGCACTGACTAACTACAAATATTCTCAACCGTATAACACCTTCATTACTCCGGTAATCTCCGAATATTGATTGACCATGATCGGTCGTCCGCGCGAGGGTTAGCTGCTCGCCTTCACTTCATAGTGTTGCGACTACAAGGCAGAAAATTTTGCAAATACCACCAAGTGAGCGAAGGTTGCAATTGGACGATCGACCTAGAGAGGAATACGGAAAATGAACCACCACATCCTGATGCACTTACAGGGCGTTTAGGCTTGGTGTATATGATTCTACCAGCCAGGTGAGCATTATAAGCTCGATGTGCGGTACGCACTGACGGTTATGCTAGGTGCAGCGTTTCTGTGGAGGAAGTAGAGAAATTGTGTTTAAAATTGGAGAGTACATAACCCTAACTAAATCGTGGATTCTCCTACTTCCCTTCATCCGCAATCCTTCCGTGAATTCAGCCTCTTAGTAAAATACCTTTACTAGTACTCTTAAACTTTGCTTGAGGAACAGCGTTATGAAAGTTTGTAGGACACATACACATCCAATTTTCTTATTCGACTGCAACTCGAGTGAGATCACAGTAGGTGCCGCCTATTGTGGATCTCTAGCAAAGTTCCTCCAGTGTTAACGCAGAACCTGTTTTGCAGTATCTTTCCTGCAATCAAATCCACGATCTTCTTTTCTCTACCTACGTTATGCTTGAGTCAATACTCCAACGCAACATAGCGACTCTTTCAACGGCCAAGGCCCTCTCAGTGTCTATTACGTGTAGTACTCCTTTTTTTCATTCATGATAGCAAGCTTTTCCTGACCACGCGAACTGCTGATTACGTTTCCGAATATTCATCATGCGCACACATTCGGGTATCGAAAAAGGGCTGTCCCATGGCCGCGTATTTGAACCAACCCGCGCTCTCCAATGTCTACAACTCCTGAAAGTGAGCCTTAGTATGATGTGCCCTCTATTCAGAGTGAAAGATAAATCCAGCAGAAATCATTCTTTTCACTCCCACCTGTGAGAGTATCATGAACGCCACTCCTTTTCCCAAGACACAAAAGAATGGATGGAAGTGCCTGATCAAAATCTGGCGTCCTCGTCGACATCGGATTCGGTAGGAGTACCGGAAATCCTTCATCAGAAGTGAAAGTCTCTCATCCTTCCATTGACAAGTTTCTGGTATGTTCTAGATGCAGAAGAATCTGGTTAATTTCTGGAATAAATTCTTGCTCACATAAATGGTGCATCGTATTCTGTGTATCATTTCTGACTGACATGTTGAAATGGTGGTTGTTGCCGTCAATTGAAGTCGTAGTACAATTGGAAACGAAGCGGCCATCTACGGCTTCGTTCGTGGACGGCGTGTTGGTGAGAATTGTGGCTGATAGGACAGTCTCCGAGTTCTATAGAATACAGATGTTTCGAAAGGTCGAATAGACAAATAGCATAGGTGCTCATGCTGTCGACATACGGTCACAGTACGAAACACCATCGGATAGGGAAACTGCTTGCAATGAACTAGCTCATAGCACGGTAACATTGTCAAGCAAATCGCCTAACGCTAGTATAGTGGACCTGAATTCGCGAGGAGGAATAAACGCTGTTCTCGCACTCATCGCTGATCAGGACTTCCGTCAATCAATGAGTATCAACAACAAAAATCTTGTGCGATCCAGACGCCATTGTGCTTTCTGTTCGGCAGCTGCGGAAAACATAGCCGCCTTCGTGCCATGGGTCTGGTTTTAGGCGGTTTCTGTCCAACCGGCTTACGGTCAAAGCGCTAAATCCTCGACACACTATACTTGTCTTTTGTACAAAGAGGGGACATCACATTCATTATCGGTCTTTTCTCCGTGCTGTTAGGCTCAATACCACGTAATCAACCCTCAACATATCTAACACCTATTCCGACAGGTTGATCCTCATGAAATTGCGTGAGTGCGTATATGTAACGCTTCCCATTCAATGAATGTCGACATCCACGGAAATGTCCTATTGTAGCTTGAAAATTCTCTGGATAGATTCTTCTGATATGAGATGGTTAAGAGTATGCAGGGAAAAGCATCTCCCATAAGGGGAGATGAAAGCTTCGAACGTTGCTACAATTCAAACTGCTAACTCGAATATGTTTTTGTCCA
The DNA here is from genome assembly GCA_028011355.1 of Lentinula aciculospora. NCBI lineage: Eukaryota > Fungi > Basidiomycota > Agaricomycetes > Agaricales > Omphalotaceae > Lentinula > Lentinula aciculospora. Next base: position 165,362 of record JAOTPV010000087.1, read on the forward strand.
TTGTTGCACAAACGTTTCTTCTTCGAGCTGACCGAATGTGAGCGCTCACATACATTGTGCAGAACCTCATATATTGATATACTTAGATCGTCATCAACGATTGGAAACAGCCCAAGCAATACAGTTAGCTTAAAGATTTGTACATTGATGGTGTGCATTGAATTGGGTTTCCCACATTTCGTTATGAAAATGATTGTACGCTAAGGATAGGATAGGGATAGGATAGCTAAGTATACGGACCCATTGATTGACCACAGAAACTGGAATTACTGATATCTACCTAGAGATTCATACCTTGGAAATGGCGGAGGGACAGGCAGAGTCAGGCCGGTGAACGGAGCCAGAGGCCCGACTCCGCATCTATTGAGGGTGGGATCTTCCCATTTTACCACAGCCTATGAATGCTCAGTCCTGGAAGGAGGATCCGATGTCGGGTCTTGAAATTTCTGACTGTCATAGCCCTACCGGAATTTACAATTTGCCTCAATCTTCAGCTGACCACTGCTACAAACAGATAGTTCTCCGTCGCTGGAGTGTTGCTGAATTCCGACAATACTAGCGCTATGTAATACTGTCCCATCCTCAGGTCTGGTGCAAAGTACGTTTTCGTTTCAGATGTTCCCTGTTTTTGTGTCTAGACTCTGAACCTCTTGTATATGCAAAGCTTCTTTACATTTACAACACCCCACCAAATGGAAGCGGTGCGAATTACTTCGTGCTTCACAAGGAGACAACCATATAACGTCCTTCCTGCCCGCAAAGCCAGGGACAACCAAGATGTTCGGGCTCATGCGATTTTCCGCTGCAACCTATGCCGTGAGATTGAACTGCAGATCCTGTTATACGAATCACTCAAATCCCGTTACAGTCTTCTGTAGCTCACTCTGAATTGCAATCGCGCCTTGAATTCCAGGTTCCGGAGATAGCTCTTCGCCGAATTGCGAATGGCTTACATACGTGCTTGACGCTCTCCTTTATCCAGCATGGTAGAGATGAAAGACTATATATGCGTCTCTACTGAAAATGAGACTGCATCTCCCAAAGGTATCACGAACCTGAATTACATCCATGTCAACCATTTCTGAAAAACAGTACACTGATTCTTCGCCCATCGTCGAGGTCGATGACAAAAGCTTGTCATCTGGCTCTCTCGTACACTATAGCGTCTTTTCACTGCGACAACGCATCACAATTATCCTTGTAGTTAGCTCCGTGAGCATACTCAGCTCGCTTAGCTCAGCCCTCTACACCCCTGCTCTACCTAAAATGGCCGGGACCCTGGGCGTATCCATTTCCGCCGTCAATTTCACCATCACTACATACCTGCTCCTTCAAGGACTTTCACCTCTCTTCAGTGGTGCCATTGGTGATAGCCTTGGTCGTCGAATGCTATATAGTGTTACACTTACTATATACATTGGCGCCTGCATTGGGCTGAGCATCACAGATGCATATCCGGTCGTCCTCGTACTTTGTGGCATATTGGCAGCAGGTGCTGCTCCGAACACCGCACTTGGTGCAGGCGTTATAGGTGATTTGGTACCTGCCAGCCAACGCGGCGGCTTTATGGGTCTTTATAATGCAGGCATAGGTTTAGGCGATGCAGTTGGTCCAGTTTTAGGCGGGGCCTTCGCCCAGTTCACAGGTTATCACGGAATCTTCATCTTTCTTCTAGCTATATCTGCAACTTTGCTTGCTCTTATTATCACTATTCTCCCAGAGACACTTCATTCTATTGTAGGGAATGGTAGCATTCTCCCTACGTGGTATCTAAGGCCATTACTTCCTTGGCTTTTGCCTTCCCAAGCTACAGCGGTGGGTGATCCCAACAGCCTTTTACCTGCTCGGAGACTGGATATCTTCGGGCCTATACGTCTTCTCAAACAACCTGACGTACTGTGCTGTCTCGCTTTCACGGGGATTTGCTATATGGTCTGGCAAATGAGCATGGTCGCCACATCCGCCCAATATTCTTCTCAATATCACCTCAACGAGTTTTCAATAGGCCTCACCTATATCTCCAATGGTATCGGTGAGCTTGTTGGGAGTCTTTTGATGGGAAGAATTCTCGATCATGAGTACAGGAGACAATTGCGTTGCGAGGCGGCTGGAGAAACAACGTCGGCCAAGGATGTGATATCCATCGGGCGAGCCAGACTGAACTCTTTGCGACTCCCTATTCCAATGTTTATTGGAAGTATAGTAGCATTCGGGTGGGTCGTTCAAGTGCACACACACATCGCTATTCCTGTCGTATTCGCTTTCCTAATTGGGTGGTCGGTTCAGAGTATCTTAACAGCATTAGGTGCGTCCTTTGATTTGCTAACGTCTATTAGTGATTACATTCTGCCTTCATTGATAGCCACTTTACTGGTCGACCTCTTCGAAGATCAGTCTTCTACTGCCACTGCGACCTTCATTATGATCAAAGGCTTTATGGGTGCTGTGGGGTCGTCATCCATTCAACCTATGATCAATGCTCTTGGTACTGGTTGGACCTTCACCATCCTAGGCGGGGTGTGCACCCTTGCATTGCCCACTATCCTTGCGGAGTTCTACTTTGGGGGGGGCTGGCATCAGCGACGGGTTCGTATGGTTCAACAAAATGAGCAACACGATGAACATGTCCTGGAATACCAACCTCCCATAACAAAGACGTCAACAGAAGTATCTCATTCGAGCAGTGTGTCTCCTGCTGTATTTCCGGCAGATTTTTCGCCTCAAATGGAGCGTTTTTGTTATCACTATGAGATGGTGAATGACACAGTGGCGAACAAGAAGATCGTCAGTGCTTTGTCCAGGGAGTTTCGGTTTGCGCCACTCTCAGTCGTGCTTCTGTCCGCCCTTTACATCACAATGTACCGCATTACAGGGCAGGAGGGTGGCGCGTTAGGGTATAGGATTAGCGGAGAATGTCAGCCTCGGATTGTGAACATTATCCTTGATTCTACAATCTCCGCGTAAGTCGCGCGCTCCTGCTTTGAGCTTGACTGACTACCCTTCAATCCATAGTAAGGATCTCATCCGGAGAATTCTTGCAAGGCTCCCCGAACTCCATTCCAGTAGTCAAATCACTCACTCATCACCACCGTACCAGGTACTGCTTATTATCGTGGACTCCCTCACTGAAAAACCTGTGACTTCGTTGGTATTGGGGTGTGAATGGCAAATCATGTATGGCGCGCACGGAATCGAGACTCGTGTTCACTACGCTCAGGAGCTGTTTGACCGCAAATCTGTATTAATGTTTGTCAGCATCTTCAGCCGTGTTCTCAAGGCATTCGCATCAAGTTCGACAATGCATATTGATCAACTACCATTATACACGTCTGACGACTTGTCCGAGATTAAAAAGTGGAACAGCGCTACCAGGAATCCCTTCAAGCCTACTTCAATCGGTGAGCTTTTCAGACGAACAGCCAAACGACAAAGCGCAGATCTAGCTGTCATCAACAGCGATGGAAGTCTGCCGTTGACGTTTAAGGAGCTTGACGACTGGTCGGATGCTCTTGCACAGTGTTTGATCAACAACGGCTATGGCGGAGTAAAAGAAACTGTCATTGGTGTATGGCAAACTCGGAGTACTCTTCTCGTGGTCAGTCTTTTGGCTTGTCTCAAAGCTGGTTGCGCGTATATGGTATGGTGTCCATTGATCATTACTTGCACCTTGAGTTCTGATTATTGCTTTCCTTTCAGCCTATCGAAATGACACTACCAAAAGAGCGAATTCGTTACATGCTCACAGATACCTGTTGTGATATGGTCTTGATTAACGGATACGCAAAAGATTTCCCGTGTGCGGACATAACGAATTATATTGATCTTGGAGCCAGTGAGATGCAGAACCTTCTGCGAGTTGGCCCTTCTCTGAACGGCCCAAGTCCGCCTACATTGACCTCTGAACGACTCTCTCATGTTATCTTCACATCCGGCTCCACGGGACTCCCAAAAGCTGTTATGATTCAGCACAGCTGCCTTCTCAACTTCGTTAATACGGAATACAAGCCTATCACAAATAGAGACCGTACCGCTGTTATGCTTAACATTGCATTCGATGTCTCCAGCGGCGAAATCTGGTATCCACTCATACATGGATCAACCCTCGTCTGTTACATGCATACCCCGACCTCTCCGGTTGATATCCATGATATCGCCTCATTCCTCAACCGAGAAAAAATTACATCCTTCGCTGTGTCCACAGCAGTGTTCAAGCTTCTCGTCGATGCTAGCTTCTTCGAGAAAAGTCTCCCGTTATTACGATCAGTCGACCTAGTGGGAGAGGCAGCTTACTTGGAATTTATGCAGCCTGTTCTCCATGCGCGACCAGATCTCGCGGTGTACAACTGCTATGGACCTAGCGAGTCCACGATATACGCTACGACATTCCAGGTTCCTGCAGACTACCGTCGAGCCCACATTGCAATTGGTAGACCGATGGCCAATATCGGAGCTTACATCGTTGATGTAGCTTTGCAACCAGTTCCACGAGGTGTGTGCGGTGAGCTCCTGCTCACAGGCGATAGCCTTGCCCGTGGCTATTTGAACAGACCCGAGCTCACTGCAGAGAAGTTCATTCATCTCGAAAGCTCACATCCATTTGGCCCAAATCGTGCATATCATACAGGAGACATTGTAAGATGGACAGCTGCAGACGAACTTGTATTCCTACATCGCAAAGAGGACGGACAGGTAAAATTACGTGGCCAACGTCTGGAGCTTGGAGAGATAGAACAAATTATAAAGCGGCACCCCGATGTTATATCAGCTGCGGCTGCACTTATCAAGATGCACAACAACGATCACGTTGTGGCGTACATCGTTCTCAAATCTAAAAACGATCGTAACGCAGAGGAACGAGTTTTAGATCTCTGGGATAGTCATTTCAATAACGAGGATTCTACATATCATTCCTTGCACGAGGAAAATGGAGGTCAAAGAGTCGTTCGTTGGTACAGCATGTTCGACGCCAGACCTATCCCTTCCTCTGAGATGGTACAATGGCTGGACGATACGATCGACCAGATCGCACCTGCACCGGACGATAAGGTGCTGGAAGTTGGTGTAGGTTCAGGTATGGTTGCTCTTAAGATAGCACATTGCGTCCAGTCGTTCGTCGGAACTGATTTGTCCACTCCATCGCTCAAGTCGCTTGAGGCGCGACTCACCTCAGAGGGGCTCTCATCTACCGTATCTCTATTCACGGCTCCAGCTCATGAACTTGATATCGTGACCGGGAGATCATTCTCGCTCGTCATCCTTAATTCTGTCCTCCAATATTTCCCTAGTGCGGAATATCTTACCCAGGTTATTGAAAAGATGGTGGGATTGATCGAATCAGGTGGTCGAATTTTTATTGGAGATGTACGCAGTTATTCACTCATTTCGCTTCACGATCTCGAGCGTTCTCTGGCAACACTTCAAGAAAATGCCACCTCTGTTGAAATCCAGGCCAGCTTGACTCGTTACGCAGAGGGCCAGACAGAACTTCTTGTAGACCCTGCTTTCTTCTTCGAGATCAAGCGCCGCATGCCTGAAGTCGTACACGTAGAGATTAAACCAAAGCTCATGCTAGCGCAGAACGAGCTCAGTCGTTATCGTTATAACGTCATTCTACATGTGAATCAACAGCCTGGTTTATCTAAAGCATCAACCTGGTTTGACTGCTCTTCACCGGAATGGACAGCGGAGGAGTTGCGCGCACAGCTGCGTTCCTCCAAAGAAGATACAATAGGCGCTCTTGCTATCCCAGTCACCAGTCTGCAGCGTATCCGGGAAGTCCTGGGTTATAGTGTTGATTTGACTTCCAATAGGACTGCGAATGACATGCGTAGCGCCATTGCCGAATATCCATTAACGAAATTTTCTATGCCCGCGTATATCATGCAGATGGCTGAGCAGGAAGGCTGGCGAGTAGTATTGGATTACACTTTGCAACATGGTCCTAATGCTTCCTTGCGGGCGATTTTCGAGCGCATGAACGGGCACAACGACAGTCCCATCGTCGGAGATTTCCCGAACGTTTTCTTCGACGGCACATCACACAACACTCCATCTAACATTTCAACTGACTTGGGTAGAGATACGGTATCGATTGAAGAATTTTTGCTAGAGAGGCTTCCTACCTATATGGTCCCGAGTCGACTTGTCAGTGTTGCTGAGCTACCTTTGACTCGGAGTGGGAAAATAGATCGTAAAATGCTGGCCTCTGCAGAATTTCTGACAAAACATGACTCGGATGTAGACCATCTTTCTCATGCGGTCCAAGGTCCTTCGTAAGTCCAGTTATGGGATTTGTTATTTTTTTGGCGATGTTAATATTGATACTCCTGGATTATAGCGCGATATATCAGCGTGAGGTACTAGCCCTCTTTTCTAGAGCGCTCAACCGAACCTCCGAAACCGTAGACATCCGAGAGAGTCTGTTCGCACTGGGAGGTCATTCACTGATGGCTACGCTAGTCGTTAGCGCCATTCGCAGAGAGCTAGGGGTGAATTTGTCGATGTCCGACTTTTACCGTGAGCCCACAGTCGAAGCAGTCGCATCGTTCATCGCTACTGCAAGAGAAGAAATGGAAACATCGCTACCGGCACCTTTCTATGACAGTATTACAGGAATCGCCGGGACTACGGTTATAGCCAACAAAAACGGGACAGCCCCTACAATCTTCATGTTTCCCGAGATAACAGGCTTTGCATCAGTCTACGCCAGCGCATTCGAGAGCATCAAACATAAAGTTGTAGTCTTCGGCGACGAACAGTGGGGTAGTTCTTTCCGTGAAGGTGATTCTATCCAGGACCTAGCTCGGGGTCTCCTTCCGAAAGTGCGTGAGTACCAGCCAAATGGACCCTATCATTTTGCTGGTTGGAGTTTTGGAGGATATCTGGGGTTAGAAATCGCGAGGCAGATGCAAGCAGCGGGAGAAGACGTGGCTATCCTGATGATGTTTGATTCCTACGTGTACCACGAGCCGCTCCAGTCGGTAGAGTGGACTGATGATTTGCAGCACCTCCTGGAAATAAATGACGACAAGACGGCATGGCTTCATCAGTTCAATCGGATTAGAACACTGATATCGAGGTACGAAGGTCCAATGGAGGCCTATACGGGTAGATCGGTGTTAGTGAAGGCGCTCAAAATTGCTAGAGGACCCGACGAGGCAGATTATCCGCATCCAGAAGATCCCTATAATGGATGGCGTGAATACATTCCTCGTTTGGAGCGAAGGAGTATTGAGGCAACTCACAGAACGATGTTCGATAATCAGAATGGGCCAAAGATGGGCGGAATCATCGCAGAAATCATGATGAGCATTTGAGAATCACTCAGGGTCCAAAGTTTCATTTGGGTTGAATGAAATTGTGAACTACCAACGATAGTAGAAGTGTGATATGTACCTTTGTAAAGTTATACACAATATGTAAAATAGCGAACCCACGAATTCAAAGACGTGCCAGGTTTGTGATATAGGTTGACGTCGTTCGACGAAACGAAAGTTCGGCCGAAAAATTATCCGCGTGACATGGTCGGAGACGGAGATATACACTAGCTACCATGCTCCTTCGGGCTTGAGTTACATTTTTTTGTATCGGTATGTTTTTCTTGACCTTTCTCGGATCTTTAGCTAAGATCGGCTCTAAATCAGTTCGCTATCGTATATGTTAATGGACTAAAGGCAAATCTAATAATCTTGACTGTAATGGTTGTTGATCCAATATCTTGTGCGAGACAACGAAGCCAACCACATACTTTGATGTAACAACGACAGACTACGGGTGAGTTGGACAGTTAGCTGGATTACCATAATACGACTTTTCAAAACTTCGGACTCTACGCTGCATTGGTTGTACAAGTCCCAAGGTCAAACTCATACATTCTTGGTGGACCACCATCAACGACTTTTCGTATCGGCATTGCAATCGCTATGGCGATCTGGAATGCCCCCGTGTCGTGTCTGTGTCTACCTGGATCATCCAGCGAATCGCTGTCACTACGCTTTGCGTTTCCCCTCCATCTTCTTCCTTCCTCTCTATCCCAGACTTGAGGTCCTTCCTCCGCGTCATATGTACCACTTCTTGGAATCATTGTCATCCCTGTGATCACCTCCTCATGCTCCTGTTGCGAAAACTCAAACATCGGCTGCCTACTAGGCCTAAGAATACGACTTCGATGGAGACGAGGTAAAAGTATTGGTAGGTGGTTGAGTGTGGGAGGGAATCGTAGCTCGAAGAAGGCAGACGTTGACACGAACTCGTCCTTGTTCTCTCGACTGATTAAAGACGCGGCAATAGGCTTTTCACCGTTGGGACAGGCAAAAATTTCGACGACAAATTCGGTTATCGTTCATCCGAACGATTTTCTTCAGTTCCCAAACTATCAAGACGGGACCGGTACTTATCATAATCGTTTCCCAACCCAAAAAACATTTTGGATGCTCCAAGTGTTGCATCTCCTCCTCGTTCTCTTCGTTTCTTTACTTCACCCGTCTTATCATCGTGCTCTACATCATTCAAGCCTGTGCTCTTCATGCATATCGATAAGTCCCATAACGTCGGTGACGGTCGTGCATCATCAAGCCTACTAGTCCCTATATTCCTGTCGCTTGCTATGCCTCCTTCCCCCCATGTTACTCCTCGTTCGGCACGCAAATAGTTTGCATGTCTCAATCCGAGAATGGTCATAGATATTGTAGCGAGAAGGCCGAGGGCTAGGAATAAGAGAACGAGTGGTTGTGTGGATGTTACAGCAATGAGGCCTCCGGGAGTGTTACCCGTCGTCGTAGACCTTGATCCTGATGCTGTCGTGGTCGTAGTTGAAGACGTAAACATTAGGTTGCAGGTTAGTGGTTATCAGATATCGGATCTGAATATATGGTTAAAAGCGAGCTCGTTCGTAATGCGGGAGTCCTGGCTCACAGTTGAGTCATGGGCGGTGGAAGAATGGAAGCTTCAGGTCTATTCAGGACTTGATCACGCTGCGAAGTGAAAAACGGACTATCTTTAACTAAACCTCTGCTGGTTGATTGGCTAGTACGTACTACCTAATTCTTTTAGTATGTCAGTCAAAGTGAAGTATTCATCATCAGTGTCATTCCACCTTGCTTCTAAGCTTTATACATATGAATCAAGTGATCGGTACAATGCCTGTAGTACATACTCTGAAGGTCATAGTGCTAATAATGATGCCAAATGTGCTAGCGCTCTTGTTTACAGTAACAATAATGTGAAAACTGTCCGAGACGTATACTCATGCAACCCAGATATCCATAGTCCGTTGTAAAATAACGAAAGAAGTGTATGCAACGACCAATGCAAACAGTACATTGTCCATTTGATCAATCAAATGAGAGCAGCTCCGACAATAACAAAGCTGATGACTGCAGCGAGGGAGGCTGTATAATACTTGCCACCGATGGTCAACGCATCAGCGCCATTGCTAGTCCCACTTCCAGAGGAAGACGAGGAGCTGCTGCTCGCTGCAGTTGCCGTAGCCGAAATGACACCAACCTCGGTCAATAGTTTCGTGGCTGCAGAGGTGGCAGAGTTGTATCTATGAAGAGTGTGTAAGGATTGAGCAATGCATAAATGAGTAATTGAAGGGTAACGCATACGCAGAACTGGCAGCGGACGAATCACTATCGATGTTAAGGAAAACATTGTCAATAACGTGAACGACACCGTTCATGGAGATAATGTCCGAGCTAATAATTTTCGCGGTCGTAGAACCGGAAGTAACGTATGTTCCAGAGGAGTTGGTCGTGAACGTGAGTGATTCTCCAGCTGCAGAAGTCATGTTGACACCATTAACGATTTCGCTCGAGTATACAGATGAACCATTAATTATCTGGTGACCAGTGAGTTGCAAGCGAGAAACATCCAAGCAGATACGTACATGATTCTGTATCACTGTAGTGAAAGCAGTGAGATTACCCTCAAGCACCGGCAAGCTACTTGCAACGGCAGAAAATGCGTTGTCACTAGGGGCGAAAAGAGTAATCCCTTTCTGACCATCCAGGATGTTGCCAATGGTGTCATTGGTACCGTTTGTGGAAGGGATCATGGTACTATTGAGCAACCCGGCAATAGAACTAGTGTTGGTGGAATTGGCGAGTACGGAGGACATCGAAGAGGGAATTGAGAGTATTCCATCGATAACATAAACAACGATTCCGGTGCCATTGATGCGAGTAGCATTTGAAACAGAGATTTTAGACCTGTAAGTTCATGAATTAAACACGCATATACACATGAAATCAAAACCGTACGCCTGGTTGAGGAATATAACTTCGTTGTTTTCGGATGTCCAAGCCATAACTTGGGAAGCATTGCCCTCTAGATTAACGTAAGCCGAGTCGTTCAACATAGATCGTCCAATAGTATGATTAGGGGAGGTCGCGCTCGTGAAGTTGAGATCGCTCGAGTTGGAAGATGAAAAACTTCCTCGAAGGACGTGATATGCGAGCGTGTCGATGAGAAGAGTACTGTCAGAGGTCTGGTAGACTATAAGGGATATAGGTCATCTGTACGCAAAAGAGTCGCAAAAAACGTACATGCATCGTTGTTCGGTGCAAGAATGCTGTAATTTCCACCGGACAACACCGTTGCCAAAAGAGCCTGCCCAGCAGAGGATTGGTTCAATGTAGCGGCAGCCGAAGCGAGCGAGGTCAGGCCAAGACCGGTAAATGCTTCACTTATTATATTTTCGGCGTAAGAAACCGAAGAGAAAGCGGCAATAACAGCGAGAGATTTGCGAAGCATTGTGAACTCGAGAACGATGTTGTCAGGAAGCGCGTTCACTAACGAGGAAAAGGAGTCTTTATACCTGAAATTCTAGAATTCACACGTGTTTAAGTTGCCTCCTCATAACTAATAGAGCCTAATATCGAGGTCAAGGTTATAACGATCACGTGGTGGTGTATGTACAACCGAAAACACCAAGATAAATCACGCAGATGATATTTATCACAACTCATCACCCGCCACAAATGGCGCAAGCCCTGGAAGCATTGCTCATTAAAGTGCCACCTCCACCTGCTGAATCTTCATGGCGGTGCGGGGATCTTCTTATTTTTCCTTTCTCCGTATCTGAGCTTTTTGTTTTGGGGTAGATACTGCCTCTTCTGACCCAGCAGACATAATGGCGCAAAAATAGCCTTCGTAGGTCTAGGATGAACTTAGTCTCAAACGGCGATTTCCCGATAGAATACTGCTTCATCGCTCAAATCCGCGGATGCAATTTCTTTGTCCGTTCGAACGAACCTGCGCTATATAAAGCTCCCATTCTGGTGACATTCTCCCCACTGCTGGCCAGCCATCGAAAAAGTACACACGTACACTTGCTCTCGACATCCTCACCGACGTCCTCCACTTTCGCTATCCACTATCTGTTACGCGTCATGTATCCCATCGCTCTTAAAGTCTATCTCCTACTAGGCCTTGTCTCTCTTGCTTCCGTCGCTGCTTTGCCTGTTCAGCCTACGCAACAGGTCACTGCTTCGGTAAGCACCTTTTTCATATCGCCAATGCGCAACATATACCAGATACTTCTTAGGCCTCGTCAAGTCTCACTAGCCATGCCTCTCCACACAACCCCACAATTAATGCCAGAACTCTTTCGTTCAAGAAGTCAACGTCGAAGGTTGTGGTTAAATCTATCATATGGGCAGGTACCGAAAAGCCCACGCATAAAGAAGACCAGACCGCGGCGCAAAACGCAGTTCGAGTACTGCTTCAGTCAGCAGCAGTTGAACAACAGTGGGAGATGCAGAAATTTGAAAAAATTTGGGAGAATTATCCCGCAGTGAATGACGATAATTACATCGATTTCGAGGTCAGCCTAGTGGTCAACCCGGACTCCACGTCCACACAGAGCAGGGAACTGACATGTCGTGGCAAAATTACTGGAGTTGGCAGAGTACTACGCGCAGTGAAGATACCCTTAAGCCCTGTGATCAACGGGGAGCTTGTGAGTTCAGGTGATAACAAAGTGCTTGTCAGAGTGGTCCATTCGCAGACGGTAAAGCACGTCAGTGAGTTGGATAAGACATGGATTTAAGCACTAATGGCTATTTTTAGGATGTTCCTCTTCCGAAAACACTTGCAAAAATCTCTAGCCATGCATCGTCGGTATCCTGATCCAGGTCAACCTCGTGGAATGGGGTAAATATGATATTTGAACTTGTTATATGATCGGCAACTGATTTTTGTGTTCCAGGGATTGTCTCCTCCATCAACAATTACAGGCCAACCTAGATAACAATGCCGCCTCCGTCTGAAATCAGCGTAGATCAGCTCCCGCCTGTTTCAAGGTTTCGTAGAATCTGAAAGTTCAAGAATTTGTGTCTAAACCGGTTTCATAAAGGAGCTTAGACAGACGTAGATGGAGGTTGCTTTGTGTATAGACGAGTGTAGTATATAAATGTCTTTCACGTGAGATGAACAGCTCTTAGATTGGGGCTTATCTGTTCATGCCTAAAACTGCATCTTCTCGTCATTCAGCTCTTAACTTGTGTCTGATGTCAGCGCGCAATTGCACATCTGGACTCCTTTGTCAGATATTGCGCAAACTGCTGGTACCCAAACGAAGTCCGTACTTGAAATTTTTCTAGAGAATTGGGACCTTCTGAACTCATGGATGCAATTCAAAATTTGACCTACCTATCGATGTTGTAGATTCAGAAAACTCATAGGGTGTGCTCCTACCACCAATCCCTATCCTCTTCCTCAGCTTTGGGTCCTCGGAGTTCGGAACTGTATGCTCGCTTCCTGTGTAGATTTACATCCTCGAACTGCATATTCCAGAGGTTCACCTTCACCTCCATCTGGACATTATTGAAGCATCCCATCGACATGAACGTCTCCAACGAGGAACAGGAGTATCATCAAGAATGACTCCCGTGCATTCCGAGTATCTTACCTATGGGATTAACTCCAGAAATATGCTTCATTTCTGAACCAAGCTGGTTCTTTCGATCTAGTTGGCCTTCAACGGCTCAAGGTTCGAACTTTCGGCTCCGACTGGACACTAATATTCTCAAGGTTTAGCATAATCATTCTTCACCGTGAGCTGTTGCTTTTTCAGGATAGAAGTAAGTCGACTACACGTGCTGCGACTGACTGATTCGAAGTTTATGTTTCTACTACGTTTTTCCGTCCTCACAGGACTCTTCGTTCGTTTCACTGACTCCTAATATAACCAGCCTCGCTCTTAATTCCCAATACCATGTCAACAGTCATAGTGCTCTTCGCCAGCTTGCACAGATAGCATCCACACACCGTGTATATAGCTCCTAAGAGTGACCCATATGCTATCTGTGGGTGACGTCTGGGCAACTAAATCATCTTCGTTCGGCAAACCGCTTGCCTCCCTTGTATACGAACTGTCAACAATGACCACCAACCAAGTGTCGCTCTCTTCGCAGGCACTGTCTTTTATACACAACGATTTTATGTCTCTGGTTTAAGACGCCAGAGATGCATTACCAGAGACGGACAATCTGAAAAGCCTGGACGTTGTCCAATATTAATACTGGAAGCTCAGAGACCACGAGTGTGTGGCAGCCAGTGTGAGATATTCCTTCCTAGATTATCCCACTTCCCTTTTCCTCTGTCTTCCTTTTCGTGCTAAATTTTTAGCTCAATCAGCCTCGCTGATCAACACTCTTGGTCCTGAATTCTGAAAAAGCATGCAAATAGTCGCAGTCGTGCCCAGCTTGTATAATAACCGCGTCTGACTAACACGTAGTATGTACATATGTGTTCATTGTACCGTCAATGACAACACTTGCAAAGTACTAGTTCATGCACCACAAACGAACAGGAAAGCTCGGTGAAATCCCCTAATTAGAGACTCAGGCTGGACTCAGAGGTTGACAGCATCGAGTTGGCCTTTTTGTATCAGTAATGTCATTGCCGCCAGTAAACTCCATGTTACGAGTCCCAATTTGCTTGCGGTAAAGCAACGAACCCTTCCTTCCCTCCATTTTTCATTTGCTCGAAATTTTATGATCTGATGTCTTTAGGATCTCCTTGTTGTATACAGCACCCAAGTTCAGTGCCAAGGGCGGAAAAATCCGTTGGGTCTTCCTGAAAGCGTGCAATTTTCTCTCCACGGATAAACTCTATGAAAAAAAACTAGGGTGGGGTACGTTCTTCTTCACCGAAAGCAATCCAGTGTACCTGGACGGAGCCTGCCCGTGTACGAAAAGCTCGGAGGGTTCTAAGAGGGAATCTCAGATACGGTTTATAGCTGGATGTATCTACTCCGCCGTTAGTAAGTTCTACTAAATCTTATCCAACAACTTTTTCCGGCGCTCTTCTTTTCTATTTCAAGGGCTCTTTATAGGCTCGACGTCAACTGGCAACTTGTATAGCACCGGCATGCTTTTACCCTTAAATTATCCAAATTTGACGGTTCTAGTCCGAATCTTCTTTTTGATGAGTGACAACTTCTGACAACATCATATGCCTTCACATCGTTTAGTACGCAAAGCTTTGTGGGGAGCGCACGGGTTTATGAACTTACGGAAAATTTTTGATCATTTACATAGCTTTCCGAAGCAATTGCGACTCTTCCCCTTCGAGTGGCTTACGGGTTCCACATTATTATCCTTTGATTGTATACTTCCCCACTCTAGAGATTTCGCTGTATTGCAAATCGTCAATACCTATATTCAGTATGTCAACCACAAAGCTCGTAGGTAGTCTGGTGAGCCGTGCGTGCCGTTGGAGATTTTAGACTGCAGTAACTAAGTCTACTACTTATCTATTACTATTCGGAGCCGTAGAATCACCATGAAACTCCTAAGAGTTTGGTATTTCTCCGACACTTTTTTGAGTCCATCTAACTCCATTCTATGTCGAGTAACGCTGCGCCCTGATATACGCTTGGAGTTTAAGCGGCATACTTCTACGCAAAGCTCAGAAAAACCCCATTCCGAAAGACTTTCTTGGAAATTTCTGTAAGGAAACATACGTTGGTTAATCGTGCTTCCTCCCTCTTCATCTTCCTCTGTGACGTAGAGAATTGGCAAAAGGCTAGCATATCATTTATTGTAGCAAGGTCACTAAACTCACAAAAATTTAGGCTCTAGTTCAACGTGATACTTATATGTACTGGCACAGATTTATAGCTTTCCTGGAATCATCTTCTGAACGCTTCCTGGATCTAGAACAGCCTGAGGATAAGGGAGTTGGAAGTCCCTCATATGCTCCATTGCTCCATCGACTACAACCGTTTGACCCGTGATATACGACGCAGCCTCACTGAATAGAAATACAGTGGCGTTGGCAACATCTTGAATGTCGCCGACACGACCGAGAGGAAGTCGGGAGACTCCGCCCTCTGCGATACTGGATAAACGTTGCATGCCTTCGGTGCTACCAATGGGGCCAGGTGCAATCACATTCGAGCGGACGCCATGCGGACCTTCTTCGACGGCGAGAACCGCGGAAAGAGCATCAACTGCAGCTTTTGCGGAAGAAACGTGAGCCTGATAGGGAGTTGCTGTTCGAGAAGGAGTTTCAATCGTTCACCTGTGCAGAAGGCGTTGAGACATACCTTTATAGTGAAGAGTGGCGCTAACATGGATGTACGAGCCTTTCGAGCGACGGACGTGTGCAATTGTGGCTTTGATCGTATTATAAGTCCCAAGCTACGGGTTCAGGAGACGGATGAGATTGAAACTTATAAGTAGCAAGATGGAAGTGACGCACAGTATCAATCTCCATGACGGTCTTGAACGCATTTTCCGAGAGGCCAGATATTGGAGCCAGGAAGTTACCCGCGGCGCCTGTACCATACACAGTCGAAGGACGGATCTAAACAAAGATTTTGAAACGTACCACAAATCACGAAATCAATTTTTCCGAACTGTGCAATGGTCTTCTCCACGGCCTCTTTGAGCATTCTGGGTTGCCGGACATCTGCTTGTGCAGCTATGCATATTCTCCCAGTCGTCGCAGAGAGCTCGTTCGCTGTTTGAGTAAGGCGATCGAGTCTGAAGGCTGTCAGAAAAATATAGATGAATTGTTGGTCGGGTACTGACTTTCGTCCTACTATCACCGCATCTGCTCCATGACGCATCTAAGAGGAGAGCTCAGCGAGGTCAGCGAAGCGGAAGGGTATGTAAATACTCACCATGGCTTCCGTCATTCCTTTACATATTCCCGAACCTCCTCCGGTACAGAACAAGATCTTTCCTTTGAAGATATCTTCCTTAAAGACGGCCGTTGAGTCTTTAAGCGTTGCGACGTAGGGAGCAGAAGTCATAGTTTATCCTCTGAGGGAGAAGAGAGAGAGAGACCTAGGTTTGATACAACGTTCCGCAACGAACATATTGGGGAGCTGACTTTACCTGAGGTTGGAGGCGTCCAAAGTTACGACGTAACTTCTCCGGTAATGCAGGTTGCCGGTAAATACCGGAATACCAATTTTCCTTACCCAGGTTTAGACTATGTCTTTCAGAGTGGAATCGATAGTCTAGTAATGATTCGGCGCTGATGGCACGACTGCGTACTGAGAAACTGCGACGATGATTATTAGCCTGCAGTGGATTCAACGGCTTTTGTCTTGCACACCTTTCAAGTTCAAATCAGCTCTACATGTTTTATTGATGTTATTATATCCTTGGTACAAGTCATTCTTAGCTTGCTTTGACACAATCCCAACTGTCTTGATGATTGACACTCCCACAGAAACATTTCACAACTTTCGAATGCACTTCACTTCGAGGCCCAGTGTATCTCGAAGGTTGTGTACCTCGTGGGCGGGATACTTACTAGTACACTAATTCATACCCCGTTTCATCTTTCCAGGTTTAGTAAGAGTCTGATTTCAGCTTGACTATATCCAGCCTTTTCAACATGCCATCTATCATTCAAGAATCTCATGTCCCGTATCCCCTGCTTCCATGGAACGGACTTTTCAATAGTTTGCTGGGAACGTTTCGGGTAGTAGGCACTCTCCGGCTGGAAGGTCTGGTGATGTTCGAT
The DNA here is from genome assembly GCA_028011355.1 of Lentinula aciculospora. Lineage (NCBI taxonomy): Eukaryota > Fungi > Basidiomycota > Agaricomycetes > Agaricales > Omphalotaceae > Lentinula > Lentinula aciculospora. The sequence goes on from JAOTPV010000087.1 coordinate 182,351, forward strand.
GCAATCTTCGCGTTACCGCATTTTGATTTTCACAGGAGGTTTCTCGGGCAAGCTTCGGTGGGTCTGACTATAACTCGTCCCCGATGTTGAATCCAATTTTCGCAGTGTTCTCGTCTGTCTAGTCGAAGAAGGTAAAGGTACAGGTACTAACTAACATCATGTGTCCGTTCCCGTATATTCTCGTACATTCCTTCCAGTCTATACCGAATTTCCGATCTGTACCAGTTGCGGAATTTTGTTCGGCCACAGAAAATCATCTCAATAACATACGAAGAATTTGGAAGGAAAACTGAATCATAACAAGTATATCCCTCGGATATCTCCTTGCTAGTGGTTTTCTCTTCTTTCTGTGCAATATGCAATATCCCATTTTGCGGTGCTACTACCATCCTATCCCACATTCAAGGTTTAATCCATTACCCTCGTTCATCATTACAGAGCGATTATCATCATAGGAATTTACTCTTCTTTGGTGACACACCATGAGATGTCGTTATTCCTCGTGTTTGAGCTGTGGAACCCTTAGGACTGGAAAGCCTGCCTTTTCCTATGTAGTGCATATTGTTTTGATAGTTGGGCGGTTGCCAGCAGCATTTCTCTTTCGCCTTATTCGTCGAAGGATCGTGATCTTGATACTGCTAAACTCGTATCAATAAACGGACGTCGCGACTATCTAAATGCAAGATGCCTAAAGCCTCTGTCCAGCTTCAGTATTCAGTGTAGAACCGGGGTTGCAATGCTACATACTTCGTTTCAGCGTAGATAGGCTCAATGATACTCAGGAAATTCATCAAGTAGAGCAGTAGAAGTCAGCGGAATGGTCTATGTATATGTATATAGAATGAAATCGATGCACCCTCTGGACCATTATAAAAAGGGGACTCATCAGACACGAATGGGAAATTTGTGGACCATTTCACTGTGGCTGAGGGTCGGGTGCAATGGATGCTAATTCTCCACCGATGAATTTGGCAGTAACACACCATCCTCGATGCCAACCTTGGGGATTCGTTGAATTGAGGTGATAGCCAGTCGTACCACCGGTGAAGCTTTAAGACTTTACCATCCACGCGTATTCCAGATGCTGATATACTTACACCAAGTGATCATGATTCCGTCTTCAAGCGCCAAGTACCAGGAATACTAAGATGCACCCTCCGGACTCAGATGCCCTGTCGCAATCTACAGAGGCATTGCTACTTTGATCGCAGGTTCGGCAATTGTGGCTTGCATAGAGTACTTGCACTCTTAGATCGCCAGCTTGAAATACTATTCGGGTTGCTTCTAGGAATGGTCCTGGGACTGCTCCAAGTCATGTCGACGGTGCCACTGCTGGTGTTTGACAATGACCGGAGGTAGTAAGCTGGCTATTCCAGAGGTTGGACTTTGCAGTGTAAGAAATTGAGAGTCAGTGGAAGGATTGAACATACACTTGATGAATATGAATATTATTTTTGGGACTCCGCGATTCTACTTCATCATCATATGATCGACAAGAATGGAGTATGTATTTCAATCACAGACGGATGAAGGACGAAAGGAACCTCCATGCATGAAGGAACTGTACTTATAATATCTATTCACTGTTAGGAGTATATCCATGCTCTCTATACATTCGGGTGTAGAGTCATAACTTTTTCTTTCACTGGCAAATATTTAAGATCCTCAGTCCGGCCATTATTGTCTCGTTCGCTAACCAAGAATCATTCACTTGATCTTCGACCTCGTCTTTTCTACATACATATACTCCTTCGTTCTTTCCCCTTTTTTATATTCAATTCCGGTGTTTAAAGGTATTGAATATCGAGCAAGTAATTGATTTCGGAAGAAAATCAATCGATCCTTCATTCAATCCAATAAAGTCCTCGAATTGCCAATTCCACCACTATCAATTCAATCGCATTCAACATCCACTGCATTCTCATCTATGGGAGCGTGCGGCGTGTCAAAACAGGATATGAATTGAGCATCAAAATGAACAGATTGAGGAATCATAGAGGTAGATGCGTATCCCCTATCTTATTAGCCTGCACTGTGTTGTACTACCCGTAACAGATCACTTCGTGCAAGATGTAACTATAGAGTCTATACCATAGTAAGTGACATACTACAGTGATATGATTTCAAGCGTACTGCATACGATCCGCGAAGGTCGAGTCGATAAACTTGAGCAATAGATATGCTCACTGAATTACTGTACTTCTCGACTGATAGCCTTGGTCAACGCGTTACACTGTCTATAAACGCGTCCCATCAAAAAGCTTTGCCTGTCAAGAAATTCTCTACTTTGTCTCTTCTTCTTACCTTGGGGTCCCTCATTTCTGCTGTCCTGTCATTGTTGCAACGAAGATGTCGCAATGATGAGGCCCGTAGTACTGCTGTCCACGGACGAGGATATAGCGGGAGGAGCCCATACGCATGCAAGGTCTGGCCGAGCGTTTCCCGAATGCCTTTCGCCGCGAAGACCTTGGAAACAGGTGATCCTAGTCCTAAAATAAGTATGTAAAATAATCAGAGGCCTGTTTGCAGAGACACATGGAAAATACGAAGATACCGTTGTGAGCACCCTGCACAATGTCATTATAACCACACTAAGCGAAAAATTGAGGGAAAATTGATGGGAAGATGGGAGGAGAAGCGTGTAGTCAGCAAGCCCGTACCAACTCTCCGAACTGAGCCCGAAGGCGTCCGAAGGCGTGGAAGAAGAAGGCTAAGAACCTGGCAGAAGTGCATAAATACCGAAACACTCGGACAACACCTGACGGTGCTAGAATCCCGTTCTTTACGTTTCTCTCAGGTTCATTTCTTAGAACAAACTGCGTCGCGTCACCCGCATAATGGAAAGGCCACTGCTGGATGTGAGTGTAGTCCGGAAGTTTTCAAACCGCAAGTGCGAGAGTTAGTAAGCAGAAAGTTAGCGTGAAGGGTACAGTGTATCGGATATCGCATTGCTCACCTCTCCTTCTAGCTTCTCAGGCCTGGGCGGTTTCCATTGGATGATGGATATTGTTAGTAAACAGCTTTGTGGTAAATAACACGTGAAAAGTCCTCGTTTGTTGCGCTTCCGAAGCAGAAGTGACAGAAAAAGGCGACCATTGATTGGTTCGATAGTTGGGCTTGAGAGACTCGTGTCCTCCACGTTCTTCACATATTCCACATATCATTCGGACTCGGATGGTTATATTTCGGTTGATTGATGATCATTTGTTCAATCATCAATATTGCATCAACGATGGAGTGTTGCGCGGAGCTTTCGCAAATATCTTACTGCGAGGCTTTCCAAAACTTCTAGTGGGTGTGGTATACGCGGGAATGGGTATAAAGGAAGGTGAAACGTCCTCCTTGGTGATCAAACACGAAAATTTGTTCAACTCGGGGAAAGGGCACAAGCAAAATCGGAGTAGATGAACCAGGCGCCAGGTGGCAGGGACAGAGCACAGGTCCAGGTCTTTGCAGGATGCTAAATTCGACGTCGTATGATGGAAGGAAGGAGGGAAGGCAACAAGAGCACCAACGCGGGGACAAAAAATCACGGAGATCTCGATATCATATTTTCCATCTGTGACTACCGAGCGCAGGCAAAAAGAGGCAAAAGTTAGGCAAAAAGCAAAGCTTAGGAAGATGCTCGGATTTGGAAGGAAAGAGAAAAGGTTTGCCGTTTACGTGAGTAGAGCCTCATTTTCCACAAGGCGCACTGATGCCGGCATGCCGTGATTTCCGTAAGGCCGTCCTTTGATGCAGAATTTTTTTTTTCTGTGATTAAGAAGAGTTGATTCTTTTTGGGAGCAAGCTCTGTAGTTGCTAAATCCAGGGATCTTCCCTCTCCCTCTCGATAGAAATGTACAGTAGGTAATATTTCGACTCAGAGCACAAAAAATCCCAGAGGGTGTGCGCGCCAACCGGTGTAATCGACTGTTTGGTCACAAGTCAAGCTCCGTGCCTCCGTCAGGGCAGGGTTCCCAGATTCGAGTGTAGATGGTCAGATTTTCGTGTCCAGATGAGTGTTATTTACCTGATTCGTTCGATTTCGGTAATTGGACACGAAATTCAAGGTGAAAAAATTGGTTGAAAAATGAAGTCTACCGATAAGTACCGAATACAGCGCGAGTCGCGTAGATAACTTTGCTGGAGAGTTGAGCGATCCAAAGTTTGTTATACTCTTTGATCTTCCTTCCGCGTTTTGGTCGAGTCACTGTCAAAAAGAAGTTGAAGCCCGGGGAACGGAGGGAATTTATGAGAAAGAAGTTTTTGTATATAAATTTCTCCCCCCGCGTGCCGATCATACCGCAATTGGAATTTGTGTGATTTTGTTTCGATCAAGATTTCATGGGGTTATACAAAACAACTCAAGTCAACAAGGTTCTTGATCATTTCATTTCTTGACTCTACTCTTGTTTTCTCTATTCTGTTGTGTTGAACGAAGATGACCTCGCATTCTCAATACTCTCCCGTTGACGCGCCTGGTGCTGCGCGTACGTCGCAGTCTCCTTCAGACGATGGCTCCAACTATTACCAAGGAGATGCAGTAAAAGAAGAAGGCACGTCGTGCAGTGGCTGCATACATTATTTTTATGTTGATATCTATTCTAGACGTCGAAACCAATCAGACCCTGACTTCGCAGACACTCAACGCCGATGGAACACCAAAGCGTCCAATGAACGCGTTCATGATATTTGCCAGACGTCGCCGGCCTCAGGTTTCCTCAGAAAACCAGTCGATGCGCACAGGAGAAATCAGCAAAATTCTCAGCAAGGAATGGAATACAATGCCCGCAGTGAGTGCCTTCAATCCTCTCCTAGTTCGCTTTATTCAGGTAAATCTAGCATGACAAACAATTCTACCTCGATCGTGCCAAAGAACTCAAAGAAACCTTCAACTCAAAATATCCTGACTATGTCTACCGGCGACGACCTAATCACTCTCGAAAGCGCAGAAAGACTGATGCAGGTGTCCATTCCGTCGACGGCTCAGGAACGCCTGATACAATACAAGACGAGGGGCTACCTAGAGCACCGTACGATGATCGTCACGGTGGTAGCTTACATCCTCGACCATCTCTACCTTCATATGGAAGCTCGGATCCGTATGGACGCGAATCTTCGCGTCATCCATATTTGAATGCGGACAGGCCCAATCACCATCACCATTCTATGTCTCCACCTATTAACCATAACGCTCCTCTTCCGTCGCCGCGACTTCCCGGTCAATCAAACTCGATTCCCGCCCTGCACTCGTATCTATCTTCTCAAAATATTCCTTCAGCTGGTCAGTCGCACCATATGTATGGTTCTTCGTCTTCCCATCACTCAAGTCACGGAGGAAGCTCTTGGGACCATCCGCGTCTCGACACTCCGGGAAAGCTAGGCAACGATAGTCGTCTTGATTCTTCCCATGGCAGATCATCTTCCGCCGGTTCCAACTCTATGTGGCCTGGTCCCGAACGTTCGTCGTCTCGCGGGTACGCTGGTCAATCCGGTTCGCCTACAAGTTCTGGACCTAGCTCATCTACAGGTGGCGGGGGCCATGACAATAACTTTAATTTCCCTACGCTTAATTCCCCATTTTTTCCTACGCCATCCCAAATGTTCAATTCCAACTCTGGATCTTCAGCCTCGTCTGCCGGCGGCGGTAATTCTTCCACAGGAGGAGGTGGGAGCGGAGGTAGTGCATTCGGCGCAGCCTCAAATCAACTCCCGCCTCCAGGCGGTTTGAGTAACACTCGTAACGGGTATGATCATCGTTCCTACGCCCCATCGCCACCACCACCTCTCAGTGGAACCTCCTTTGCTCAGTCTGCCTCCCGACACGGACTTGGTACCTCTAATGGGATAGCCTCCGGAGGTCTAGGTGGAATCGGTAGCCTTGGTAGCTTGAGTGGTTTAGGGAGTGGAGGCAATTCAGGTTTACCGAGGAGCTTGCCTCCAGTACAGAGTATCCCTGGCTATTCACAATCGGGGTTGGGAAACGGAGGCAGCGGCGGCGACATAGGTGATATTTGGTCGAGGGGGACCGTCAATGGACCTTAGATGGCCACACCATAATTTCGACACATGATCGAACATCATTATGAACTTTCAACTTATCTATACTTCGTTTCTGCTGCAGTTGGTCTCTGATTTCCATTATTCTCTTGTTCCGTCTTCTGTCTGATCAGTCTCCTCATTCCGATGTGTATATGGTACGTGTGTATAAGGTATTCCTTCTGGCCTTTGATTCCGGTCTCATGGGTGTATTTGTTGTTCTTATTCTTCTAATTTTCAATGTTCTACACCCTCGCCTCCTGCCACTCTAAAATGCACGACCTACCCAATGCTTCTACTTCCTACTCCACCTTCAGTCCGTCTCCATCTCCATCTTTCTTTTTCTTCGCTGGATCGCTCAGTCAGTCAAGGCTTGATAATCGACACCCACAACGTCCATATTACTCACTTATAATTCTACTACATATCTACCATTAGCTTACGATGTACAAAGTTTTCTTCTTGCTTTACCTTTTTCTTTGCTATCGTCTACGCTTTCTGTTTCCCGTCTTTTCCTACTAGTACTGTTTGCTGCTGTTTCTGCTTATTCCCCTTATGCTCCTGCTGTAACATAGTCCTGCACACATATAGACAAAATTCTTCAGATATTTGTAGATATTTTTTTGGAGATGAACTTTTTCTTTCGATGTAAATGTAGATGCGGTTTTTGGAAACACCGCTCATACCGGAAACCACGGATACCATGGGCTGAACATGGACAGAACGACTCACGGGGTGGTCAAATGCTCGATCCAGTGTTTCCACTCCACGCTCATGCTTACTGAGGACCTCAGACTGCACCTGTCTTTTAAACTGTTTCAGCGGCGCAGCAACCGATTATTGGTGTATGATTTATGATAGATGAACGCTGGATGAACCAAACATGTTTATGGAGAAGCAATGATGGTTGCCGGTGATTGGTTACACTGATAAAACCAAAATCATGATCAGTAAGCTTTTTCATTCTTCCTTTCGTGCTAAGCTCTATCATGTTTGTTCTTACCCCTGGGCCCACGCAGCTGTTTTGATAAGAGAAGTTCGACAACATGACCCTTAACCTCGTACAATGCATCTCTCAGGTAGGTAACTCGAATGTCGGCGTCGGCGATGGGTTTCGGTGGTGTTAATCGAATCGCACCACTTCCGGTACTAGTATTTTCTCGTCTATTTTCTCGAAAACTCCGGTCTGCTTCGGAATACGGTTTCGGTGCCACTGCGACTTCAGCGGCATGCTACTAACCGCAGGTACGTAAATACTGTTCCCGAGCTCACTGCCAGTGCAGTGCCGGTGCAGAATTATGGTGGTCTGGAAGTAGAGTGTTTTGGAGATGTGTTCGAGATTGGTCTGATAACGCGAATTGCCGTAGCAATGAATAGTTATAATGGGATCGACTCGAAGCGGACATTGCTGTATTCAGCTTATACTCACAATATGACAATGTACTTGGCTCAATAGCTGACGAAATTCTGAATTCGAGGTACAATTTGTTAGGTGAGTGTATACGCAGTACATTCCAGTTCTCCAACATGTACCCATACAGCTTTTAAGCTTATTGTACTGTTCTGTTGACTGCACCGTTGATGAGTATCTCCGTCAGTTCACACAGAGATCGTTTGTCACTCAAGCTCTCAGTGGAGATGCCCTGCCATACCTGCCGCGAAAGTGAGGAAACTGTCCCACATGATTTGACCTGTGCGCGCAAAGAATCTATGCTAGAAGGGGAGCTGTTCATCAAGGTTTCCTGAGCCAATCAGTACTTCATCTTTGGCAAGCAATGTCGAGACACATGATAGTCATAGTCAAGTCATAGTGTGACATTTTTACGCAACAGGTGCGGCGATATAAAATAGCTGTCTTGCCTCCTTATGCTGTGTTCCAAGGCAAGTAAAGAGTCGGTCAGAACTCGCCGGTTACCACAACACAGGCGTAGCACTGACCCCAAGCTGTGGATGTTGACAACTCATCACTGAGAACTCTCAGACCAAACTGAAGCCTGGAAACATAACGTATGATGGAGAGGTTGAAGGGGACAACGTTGTGTCGGGCACGAGAGGGGAAGCGCTCGACTCCTAGCGTGGGTTCAAGTCGTCGAATCTTCCCTGGTAAAGTATTGTGATGTCACGTCTTCCTAATGTTATTCGTTCATGGAGAAGGGAATCAAAGCGCTCATGTGATGACCTCGATCCTGGTACGGGGGGGACATGTAGAAGAAAAATCAAAATCAGGTAAAATCTATGGCCGAAGATGACTGTGCACAGGCACTGAACGGATGTTGAAATGGTTTGGGATTGCTAGTATCTAGCGCTTTGACCGCTCGGCAGAAAAGGATGGATAACTGACATCAGAAAGACTTCGGTGGAAGAAACGTGTTGGACAAAAACACAAAAAAAAAAACATCAAAGGACAAAAATTACGGCTTTGAGGTTTTTGTCCTATCTCAACTTGAGATGTCCGCGATTTCTCAAAGCTAAAATGGAATCAACTATGAGTCAGGACCGTTCAGAACTGTTCAGAACAGTATAATGATATAGCAGATCATCAACTTCTAGCGTAGAACCTGATACACAGGCTTTATATTAGTTCCGGATGCCAAACTCTATCGACATTCCATCGTGGAATCAGGAGAGAGATGTACAATTTTTAGGCAGCTCAGTACTCTAGTGCGTTATGGGAAGATATTGTCTGTAAGCCACCGTTCCCTAGGCTGGTTCTATTGTAAAACGTCAAGTAGAACTATGAGCTTGAAGGCTGGGTATTTCTTAGGCAAGTAAGCATGACGAAACCCAGCCGACATTGTCGAGACCTAAATAATGAATGGAACGAATCATATGGGATGGAGGCACCTAAATTTGCGTACAGAAAGTTTGAGTACATCATGCTATCTTGACGTGAGCAAAATGAAATGCGAGCAAAGACTCAGATACTGCACTAGGATCAAAGGTGACTAAGTTCTCTAGAGTGATCAACGCTCACTGGAAATCATAATCGAGGTTTCCATCAGTGGGTGAGTCGCAACCGTCGTGAATATTGCAGTCTTGTGTGTCATAATAAAGAGTCATATGTTTTGTAGACTTTGAGATTGATCACTGACTTAGACTTCTCCATGGCGATCTTCCATTTCCGTTGAATTTTTTGATATGAGAGCATAGTTTAAAGACGAGAATGCATACCTTCGGATCATGCAGTCAAAGACAACAGTTCTACTTAGCAGAGAAGGCTAAAATAATTATCAGACCGGCATTATATTCCAAAAATGCCCGTACAGGGAACCAAACAGAGACGAGCTTGATTATAAGATGATTAGCAGTGACCAAGCTCTATTATTATTCATCAATGAAGGATACTACAAAGGTTGACTAGCTGATAGAGCTGAATGTGGTGGCAACGGCTCTGTTGGATCGTGTCAGCAGTCGACGCAGTTCTGGGAGTAGTTGGCGGGGAAAATCATTGATCAACAAGGAAGAAATTAGTCACCTGACGCTGCCTGAAAGTTACGTTGAAGAACAAATGTAAGATTGTGCTAATCTGGAAGCGTCCATTGGAGAGTTGATTCGGGGGCTTCTCAAAAAGGCAACCCATGAGAGATTGTATGTATAATGAAGGAAGCTATCAAGCTCACCATCAATGGCAGATTCAGCCAACCCGCTGTAGTCTTTGAAAGATGAAGATCAAGAGAGTAAAGGTAGAGGTTCCGCAGGTAAGAAATAGAGAATGAAAGAGCAGACACTCTGTAGCAGTGAAAGTCGATGTTCCCAGTGGGATGTCCAGGAGCATTGATTCACATTCCGAATATACTTGTCACGGTATTCTAGTTGGATCCAAAGAGAGGTTTAAGTCTGATAAGGAAGGAGACCAGAAGCTACTTGTACCTAAAATTTCTCTAGGGCTATCACTCAACACCTACCTGAGTTCTGAAGCCGTAGATGGAAGATTGGAAGTGGCTGATAAGCACAAGGCACTACACTAATCGAAGCCTTTTCGGTTGCATAATAGTAGAAAGGAATGGAGAGAATTAGAGAGCTGGACTTGAGCGCTTCATCCTCTCTCTCTCTTCTATGGATCCTGAGAGGAAGAGTCTATCATTTATACTTTCGGGCTTGAATTCTAAGCGCATAGCGATTGCAAATCAGCGCTGAATTACAATGTTCACTCATTCTGTACTTCTCCCATTTCTCGACTCTGAGGATTGTATCCTTTACCACCTCCAAAAAACAGACACCATTATTTCGTCTCCCATGGATACCGATCGGGCGCCTCGCCGAAACAAAGGTGATTACTTAGGTTTCATAAGGACTCGACTCTTGTTCGCCAATGACCGGAGGACATCGCCCGAAGCAACTACGGAGTTGATTTATGCTAATCTATGATGAAGGATACCAGAAGCTGTCTATATTACACCCCAAATACTGGTCTATTTCCTTTTGAGCTCCTCATCGTCATACACAGTGAGCTCAACACTGTACACAATGAGCTTGACATCATTGTCTACAGTGAGCTCAGCTGTTACGAAAACATTCTTTTCTATTATTCTTTTTCTTTTCTTTTCTTTTCTTTTAATATTTCTTACTTAAGCACTATAGCGTTTACACCAGCGCTCATTATATTTTCATTTCCATCTAGATTATACACAGCAACCTTATTGTTCTTACATTGTCATTTCATCTATGTGCAACTCTCTTGTGCCTGTTGGTTTGTTGACAGGGCATCGTTATTATTGTCCCACCTCCACATTTCTTTTATATTGTCTTACTACTTACTCATTGTATACTTACAGCTTTACTTATGGATATGAGCAACTCATATTTTATAATCTCATGGTTACAGTGCAAGATACTTCCCATGGCTTCATTTCCTATACATATATAAGATAGAGTATTTTGTAGTTATATTCTTTAGCTCTATTCTTGTCTATACTCCTCGGAAGCTAGATGTTACAAAAGCATCTATTTTCATTATTCTTTTCCTTTTCTTTTATTTACTTACCTAATCACCGAAGCACTTACACCAGCACTCGTCACATTTTCATTTCTGTTTAGATTACACGCATCAATCCCGAAATAGTAGATATTTTACAGGATGGAAGAGAATCATACGCCGATGTGAAATGTATAGCAAACTGGTTTATGGGTACTCTCGATGCAGCTGAGATGGGCACCCACTTTAAAAACCCTCCTGAGAACCTGGTGCTGGGGCCATGGCATTTGCTCTGTTAAGGAGCTCCTGGAGCTGGGCAATCTGGGTGGAGAGGTCAGGCATAAGTGGGGACGGAGCAGTGGGGGCTGGAGTGGAAGCGGCAATTTGGACAGGTTCGTTGGGGAAGAGGGTGAAGGGTGTCAAAGAGGAAGCAGAGACTTGTTGATGGCGGGGTTGTTGGTGTTTACCCCGGCCACGTTCTAGACCCATGAACTTGTCTTGGCAGACTGATTCTAGGTGGCCTCGTCGTCCACAGTAGCGGCAAACTGTCTCCTTGTATGAGCAGTTCCTCTTTTCGTGACTCTGCGAGCCACACCCATAAAACCTTCCTCTCATCTGAGCCATGAAGCTTTCTCTGCTGTTACCACTAGTGTGCATGGCATTGACATCCATAGCATGGGAGTTGGCAGGGGGGGAGGAGATATGGGAGGTGCCTGGATTGCTACCTGTCATGGTAGGATTGTGCAGGAACACATCCACTGAAATTGCTCGCCTAATAGCCTCCTCCAGGGTGGGAGCTAGTCCCTGGGCTATATTGACCACAATGAGATTTTGTCGGATCTCTGGGTTGAGGCCGCTATGGAAGCGTTCTTGCAGGTCGACGTCTGAAAGTCCGGTCCGATCACCAATGTCATTGAAATTCTGTGCAAATTCCACTACCGTTTGACCTTTTGCCTGCCTGAGATGCTGGATTGCATTCCGGGCCTCCATACCTGTGTCAATGGATTCAAATCGGAGGGTGAAGGCTGTTTTGAAGTCTTCCCATCGTCCATTGAAGGGTTGTTGGTTATGGCTGAATTCTAGGAGGTACGGTGTGGCCCAGTCAGCAGCCTTGCCTGAGAAGAATCCTAGCGCTGCCTTGATCAGCTTCCCTTCGTTGCTGCTCAAATCTGGTTGTTCCATTGCCCAGCTTTGATACTGAGCAATGAAGCGATGTGCTTCTGCACTACTAGAGCCTTTGAAAAGCTCAGGCTTATTCATACTGGACTTGGCTGAGGCTTTGTGGAGGTTGGCCATGAGCTGGGCCACCTGCTCAATGAGCTGTGCCATGAGCTGATTGGTGTTGACTTCGGGGTTTGACATAGTGGGTGGGGGTACAGTTGGAGCAGGGGTTAGGATGGGTGTGATCACGGTACCATCAGAAAGATTCTCTTCTTTACTGATGGAGTTGGCAGCGGTGTTTGGACAGGGTTGAGAACTGCAGTCAGCCCAGGAATTGCTTTTGCTGCTGTGGATGTGAGTTTGGTCTTTAGTGTCAAAAGCGTGTGGATAGGCCGAGCAGTCAATAGCTTGGGCGGACAGGCTTGGTGCGGCAGCGTCTGTAGATGTAGTGAAAGCAGAGCCTGCAAGGATAACCTAATCGGTAGGCTATCGGTGCAGTAGGGGATCTTGACCTAATGTCACAAAGAAGTGACGACAGTGGCGGAGCGGAGCGGAGACTTGAGCGGAAGCGGGCAGGTACTGGTCCTAATGACAAAGTTATATTGATAATAAATACAAGTAAGTAAAAGGCATACCTGGTCCCAACGACAAAGAGGTCAAGATAAGGGACCAGGTTGTGGGGACTGGCTTATATATACAAGGTGGAGTGTGGGAACTATGAGGTAATACTGTATAGCTCAGGCACAAGGAATGGAACGGAACTAATAGAACAGAATGGAAGGTTCTGGAATGATTATTATAGGTAGGGGTGTTTGAGTGGTGTATCGTAAGAAAAGGAAAATAATAGGAGGTGGCTCACTTTATGACAGTGCCTTCTCCGCAGCTCATTTATGGAACTGCGATCCGCTGGACGACTTTTACAAGGAGGCACTAGGAAAGTATCCCAACAAGGCAAGCATTGATTCTGTCGAAGATATGAAGTTGAGGAAAAAGATTGATAGGATAATCATCCCTTGGTATGTGCACTCTACAAAATTTCAGCAATGTTGAAGTGCATTGAGTTATATCAGTACATTTGTCAATGAGCATGTTGAGTGATATCAGTAGATGGTCAATGAGTGTGTTGAGTTATATCAGTACATTTGTCAATAAGTGTGTTGAGTTATATCAGTACATTTGTCAATGAGCATGTTGAGTGTGGTGACGAAGGGAGAAAGCACAGAGGAAAGCACAGGCTCAAGCACAAGCCGAAGTGAGGAGTGGGGCTAGCACCACACACAAAGGCTGAAAGAGATAATGATCAAGACAGCAGCGATAGCACGAGGGCCAATCGCTAGGGTCGCACAAGGAAAACTAGTTCCAAAGACCAAGTAAATATATTGAAGATAAACGATGATACAAGTACTAACCTAGTTCCAAAGACCAAGAGGTCAAGATGGGGAACTAGGTGTCAGCTTACTGTACTATATATACAAGTGTCTAGCTGAGTAAGTGACAGCGCGGGAAGTTGATAGAAGTATGCGGAATGATGTAGAAGGATGCAGAAGAGTGTAGCTGGATCCAAATAGTAACAAAGATAAAGGAAGAAGGAAATATAGGAAAAATGAAGTACCGTATCCTGTGTAGCACGTCACAACATTGAGTGATATCAGTACATTTGTCAATAAGTGTATTGATCAAATATTAAGTGATAATGAGTTATACCAGTGAGATATCTGAGCTTTTTATGTTGAGCAGGTTGATCAATAGTTATAGGTCACATTATACTTGTGTTGAGGAATCAATCTTATTGGTGAGTAGTTACTGGCTTCAATCCTTCCTTTCTTTTCCCTATGATGACTTTATTCTCTTCCCCGTCCTACAAGACCATGCTGAGAGACAGAGGATCTGTTTGCAAACAGATAATGTGTCCTTTTTGGATGCACAGTTGTACTTGCCAGTGCCATTTAGTCTGATCTTGTGTTCTTTCATCCTGTGGACCCTTTTGTGAACTCTGATGAACTGATGAAATTTTTCTTTTAGATTCAATGCTCTTTTTTTGAGGGGAGAGGGCACTTTATCTACAGAGTTGGTGAGTTGGATTTACTTTTCTCTATTTATGATGAAAATTTCCATACATTCGCAGTTTCCACTTGAGTGCCCATTTAGTACTCCCCTAATGTGGAACACTCATATTCCCCCTCTATATCATGTTGAACCCAAAAGGCATGTGTTGAGTGTGGGCCACCTCCTTTGGAGATGTGCTGGTGGAAAACAGGGGTTGGCACTATGAGGGTTCATAATGACCTTCCTTTGGATGTCTGAACTTTGCCTTTCTTATTGGTTAGTTGCATTGTACTGAATATTTCTCATTGTAGGTTTGAATAGGGACTGGTTATCAGTAAGGAGGTGTTATAAAACTAATAGGTATGTTTCTTTTAAAAGTAAAGTGAAGTCCAAGATTTCTGTGTTGTGTACATTGACAAAGCAGTGTTAAAAGTAGATTGAAATATCCATTGTTATTCTACAGCTATAAGAACCTAAATATAAGTCCACAGGCATTTATTAGCCTTCGCGCGTTTACCCCTCCTCTTTTTGTTACCGTTCTCATCTCCCTGGTCAGCCGCCAACTTTGGCTTCTTGATTTTAGAACTAGACACGGTGGGCTTGGAATCGGAACCGGACGCGGATGACGGTGTGGATTTAGATACAGAGTGCGGGTTCGTATTTTGGCTTGGAGCATCACTAATGTTCGAAGATCCCTCCTGGGTTCGTTCGGGCGTGCGTTTCCGCTTCCTCCCGACACCCAAATAGGCTTCACCGCGGATCGTAGTCTTGCCTTTCCCGCTCTTCTCTTTAGATTTGGGCATGCTCGGGCGGGAAGTCTCCTCTTCAGATTCCCAATCCTCCGACTCCAGATTCCCCGGCATCGCTAGCCTCGGCCTCTTGATGACTCTGGAAACATCATCATCACCACTAGCGCTAGCACGAAACTTCCCCTTCATAACCCGTTTCCTGCATATCGAGCACCTGCAAGTACCCAGACACCGATTACAGACCCAGTCATTCTTCTCGTGGTTGAACGTCACATCCTTGTATCTACGAAGAGAAAGAAAGACCATTACAATGAAAAAACATATTCACAAGTTGAAGAGGGGAACAACGTACGTGTAAGTTATACACCTCACGCAATATCTCAGGGCATGTTTATTCGAGCAGTGCATTTGAAGCCTATCCGTGTTTTGTCGACACTGATGACATCGGTACGAGTCTTTGCCTCTTGGCCAATCTGGGCGTCTCCGTTTCGTCTGCTTGTCATCGTCGTTTTCGTCATCGAGTTGGATATGATGCTGATCCTGGGGATGAGAGTCCAGTTCCTGGCGTCCCACAAGTGGATCCTCTTCAGTGGTATGCTGAAAAAGGTAGATAGCAATCAGAATATTATCCCGACGTAAAAAGCTAACGAAAGAGAGAAACGAAAACACGGGGAAAAAAACTCACCACACTGCACACCCCAGACATTCCGCGTTTCCTTTTCTTCTTCCCATCGTCGTTGCCACCATCGGGTTGGATACTACGATGTCGATCCTGGTGAGAATCGAGATCCTGGCATTGAACCTCTTCGGAGTCTTCGGTGGTATGAGCCTGCTTTTTAAAATCAGGTTATTATCCCGATGTGAAGAAAAAGAAAACACTGACCCCACTGCGCTCATTCCCCACTTCTTCCACCCAACCCATTCTCAACGCCTCAATAAGCTCCTTGATCTCTCCAATCGTCAAAGCCTCCAAGCCTTGATCATACTTCCGCAGCAACGCCGAATGGGAAGAAGGGAGAATAGTATGAGGTCCCATAGTTGACGTTGATCCTTGGGAAACTACTTGAGATGCTACAGGAGCAGCAGACGCAGACGACCCAGGAGTCGGAAGGGAATTGATGATACAAGAGCTGGAGGCACTGCTGGGTTTCCCATCCTTCTCCAAACCTAACCCCGAATTCCCCAAACCCAACTCATAATCATCCGGCTTCGGCAGATCGATGTCCAACCTGGATAACCACGATAGCCTCGATGGGCCTAATACACTTGTTAAAATTGGGTTCCTAGAGACCTCCGCGGAAGGAGAAGCAGGCGAAGCCTTCCTCTTCCCAAGAGATTTCTTCGATGCTTCCGGAAATCCAGGAGCACGGGGAATTATCACGCAGGTATCTTCTGGGGCCGTAAGAGGGACGGGGGAAGCAACTACAAGAAGCTGAGCCTCATCCAAATCCTCGAGATCATTATCGCGATCGACACTACCAAAACTCGGTAACGTTGATGATCTCGAGCACGATGGACTTGGAAGGCTCCCAGAGACCCGCGCAGAAGGAGAGGCGGAAGCTTTTCTCGTCCCAGAATATTTCTTGGATGCGGAAGGAGAGCCAGGAGTACACGGGATTGTCAGGCGGGGACTTGTTGGGGCAATATGAGCAGGATCACTACAACTTTCACTCTGTGAATAGGCTGTAACGGGTGTAGCGATGAAGTCGATATGAAGAGTATCCAATTGACCCGATTCGTCCTTCACCTGTTTGTAATCACTACCTCCATCCTCAGGAAGTGATGACGACCACGGGGGTACAAGCTCATCGACCTCACCAACGGGTAACCCTCGCACACTCGCCAGCGACAATGCCCGTCTCGTCTCTTTCGATTCGCACCACGTAGAAGTCGAGGCGTTTGTAGGGGACGAAGGCTCGAAGGCTCGGAATTCGCCCAAGGAGTTTTCGTATTTCACAGGTTTATGATTGTCCGGGAGTGCAGAATCGTCTGGGTCGTCCTTGGACTCACTGAGACTCGGAAAGAGGGTGGATTCATCGGAAGGTTTTTCGTGTTTGGCAGGGTTATGTATGTCGTGGCGTGCAGAATTGTCAGGGCTGTCCTCTAGATTTGCGAGGCTCGACGAGGGGGTGCATTGATTCTCCTGTTTCACAGGTTTTGGACGCGTGTCCCGACGTGCAGAAACTTCAGGATCATCCTCTGACTTGAGCTTGAGACTCGACGAACGGGCTACGACTTTCGGACGAGGAACTAGGGTCGCGTCGCGTGAAAGCAGAGGAGGAGCGACATGTGAGAGGAAGATGCACTGTGCCTGCGCCTGTGCCTTCGTACGAGTTATAGGGAAACTGCAGGTCCAAGCGACATTTGTTGGATGTTGGTGTCAGTACTGGACTCGAAGGTGGCGTGAAAAGGGGGGAGCTGGGATCGGGGCCAGCAGCGCACAAGGTCTACAATTCAAAAAAAATTAATCGGACGTGCATCTCTGGAACGGATCAATTTTTTCTTACAGTGTTGTCAGTTAAATGCGAAGATGATGGTATTGTTGACGAGTCGATATTCCTAAGATATGCAAAAATTCCCTTTACTCCGCTAGTCAATGTCTTGGACCTTACCTCGATGGTAAAGTCGTCAAAAGCGTGGCAACGTTTCAATAGATCATGGACTGAGCATTTTCCTTGCCAACTGAGATGAACGCACGAGGAGTGGGGCCAATCGTAGTCGTGAGAATTGAATATTTGAATCCTTACGCAGTGCCGTACTTCTCTGTAGGCAGAGACTCGAGCCATGACGAGACTCCGTTCACTGTTTGTTTGGCCGGTAAGACATCGCGAGTGGAATTGCAATATTCAGCGAAACTTGAACTGAGATCCGAGCGGGGACTGGGGAGAGCGCAGACAGAGCCAGAGGAGCTAGAGTCGGATGATTCACTATCATCATCTCCAGGGCAGCGAAAACTGCGAGGTTGGGGAAGTGTCCAGGCCATCCGGCTGCGAACAACATGATGGTGTGATTCTCTTGAGACGACCTGGGAGCTATGCATGATGGAATGGAAAGGATATACATCCAGAGTGAATGTAGGAAGACTGTCGTACGGATAATCAAATTTCTGGAAGGTGGAGGTTTGTATATCAAATGAAAAGAGTGGTATCTGCTTGGGCTGCCCAATGGTACTGGCGACAAGTCTGTACTGGTACGGCTGAATGGGAAGGATCTGGAACGAGTTTACAAAACTAAGTGAACATGAAAAAGTTAACTCGTACATCAAAACACCGCCGTCGGTCGTGGACAGAGGTGCTCTTTTCAAGGTTGTACT
This sequence comes from Lentinula aciculospora, assembly GCA_028011355.1. Classification (NCBI taxonomy): domain Eukaryota; kingdom Fungi; phylum Basidiomycota; class Agaricomycetes; order Agaricales; family Omphalotaceae; genus Lentinula; species Lentinula aciculospora. The sequence goes on from JAOTPV010000087.1 coordinate 200,556, forward strand.
GGCTAACCTCCCATATCGCACTAACTGTTCCTTCCGTTGGAATCAGAGTTATAGCATTGTCAGAAAGCAACTGAGCAATGTCGCCCCGTACTAGGAACATTGGAAGTTGATCAAACTCGACAGATATCGTGCTCACCAGATATGTAGCCTAGATCGCAATATTTGTCTTGTTCAAGCTCTCCCCATTGAAGTCCCCAGTGATACTCGTGTTGAGGCGTCTAATGCGAGAAGGTAAGGCATGAAAATGGGAGTCACCACTGCTGACTGACCCGCATATTTGACTTGTAGAAGCAAAACTCTTGGACAGGCTGAAGGTCTTCAGCATTTGAAGATAGGCAGAGCGAAGTTAAAGATATTGAGATCGACATGGTGGGAGAAAGAAAGATACGCGAACACGTGACAAACCTTCGCTGTCACGACTCACGACACACCACTTATTCCGCATGATAAAAGCGATAATGGTATACATCCATCCTGTGAGGTTTAAAGAGTAGCTGGGGCATGGCACACATGAGGAAAACTCACCATCTTCCAAGCCATCCTACGCGTATGAATACTACAAAGAAGAATTGAAACTCACCTGCATAGGCACAGCGATTTCTTCAAAAATGAATATTCGAATGTTAAAGTCCCTCTGAAGAAACTGTTCAGAGTAGCCGACGTTGGGATCTACTATGTATGCCAGTGTGCTGGTGTACACGAAACTAAGGGCCAGTTGTGAGCAAAAATGAGATTGTTTCGAATAAAGCCTACATGGAGGTGGAATAGTATAGCACAGACTCCCACCAGATTGACCCGTTCTTAGACTCCTTAGGCGCACCCGACGACGCAGAGAGGAAAAATTACGAACCAATGCACAGTGCTTTTCACTTGGCTCAGCATTATTCTCTTCTCCTGTGTAAGACTATCGTGAGCGCTCAATCCTCAGGTGCACACTAACTGGTGTGAACGACTCTAGATTAATTTTACCTGTAAGACTATCGTGAGCGCTCAATCTAAGTAATCGTAAGTAATAGTCTACAGGCCGGAATAAAGACCACTTACCCTCAGGTGCACACTAACTGGTGTGAACGACTGAGGGCAATGTATGTATGTATGGCTATTTAATATGTATCTGTATCTACCTCGAAACGAGTCCGTACGGCTAGCTATCGGACGGAAGAAATATTGAAACGTGTATCGGAATGAATAAAATTGTTAAACACAAGTACGATGATGAGGGTTTTTTTTCGTTCCGGCGTACGAGAGAGCACTGCCCTTAGCGTCCGTCGGGACTTCTCCCCTCACCCGCATATTCTCGACACTCCCCTAGTCCCGGAGGACGTTCTCCAGCCCCAGTAGTCTGACCTGAGTACGATGCGTGGTGGTCCCCAAGGCCTTCGTAAGGACGTTGTCATGAATCGATCTTTTTCCATTATTCTTTTCTTTTATTATTCTTTTTCTTTTCTTTACTTATCTAATCACCAAAGCGCTTACACTAGCGCTTATTATATTTTCATTATCATTTAGGTTACATGCGTCAACCTTATTGTTCTCGTGTTGTCGTTTCACTTAGGCGCGACTCTCTCGTGCCTGTCAGTTCATTGACAGGACGACGTCATTATTGTTCCGCCTCCATGCTTCTTTTTATATTGCCTTATTGTTTACTCACCGAATACCTACAGCTTTACTTATGGATACGAGCGACTCTTATTGTAGGTCCTCACGGTTACGGTGCGAGACGTCTCTCACGGTTTCATATCCCATTTTGTATATAAGACTAGATATTTGGTAGTTATATTCCTTAGCTCTATTCTCGTCTATTCTCCTCGGTAGCTAGACTAGTATTGGGTTGTTTTATCCATCCTCTTGCTCATCGTCTATCGTGTGACGCCTGGTTGTCTCTTGTGAGAGCTAGCGAGTCGCTGACAGACGTCGGCCATGTTCTCCTCTGATGAGACGTATTGAATCTTGATTTCACCTTTCTCAACCAGGTCACGGAGATAGTGGTATCGTATATCGATGTGCTTGACGCGCTGGTGGAATTTCGGGTCCTCGGAGAGTGCAATAGCTCCTTTGTTGTCTGCGTATAACTCAAATGGGAGAGGAGAAGGATGACCGAGTTCCCTGAGGAAGTTATGTACCCATTTTGCCTGTTGGGCTCCTTTACCATAAGCAATGTACTCTGCCTCTGTAGTAGACAAGGCGACCACATCCTGATGCTTTGCCATCCAGAAGACTGGACCTCCCGCAATAATCGTCACAACCCCCGTCGTAGATCAACAAGTGTCAACACACGCAGCATAGTTCGCATCACAGTAGGTCTTGGGTTTAAGTCCCTCTTTATGTCGGTGATAGGTTATCCCATGGCCCTTCGTTCCAATGATATATCGACAGAGTAGGATGAGTGCGCTCCAGTGAGCTCTACCAGGGTTCTGAAGAAATCGCGACAGAAGGTTCGTTGCATAGGCTATATCGGGACGACATGCGCCCTGCCCAAATTGAAGGGCTCCCAGGAGCTCAGCATAGGGTTTGTCCCGCATGAACTCGCGGTCTTCATCAGTCTTTGGTGATTGGTCCACAGATAGGGTAATCCCTGGTGCCAGAAAAGTTGCCTTTGGTTTCAGATCTTGAAGGCCGTGTTTGGTGAACACCTGGTCCCAATAAGCCGGCATGGATAGAGTTGCCGAATGATCTTCCTTGTTGTGAATGAGCCGCATCCCCAAAGCGAACTGGATGCTGTCCGTCTCGTGCATCCTGAACCTATCGCCCAGCTCTTTTTTGGCCCTCACCATCTCTTCCTTTGAAGACGAACCTCCTAACGTATCATCTGTATACGTACCTGTCATCGTCTCCCCTGACTCTGATTCCCTTCGTCTCACACATTGGTCTGCACGAGATCTAGTGTACCCCAAGTCTTTATATGCCTTATCCAACGTCTTCCACCAGTTTCTCCCAGCTTGCATAGTCCCATATAGGGACTTCTTCAGGCGCATGACTTTTCCAGCACCTCGTCCTTCGAATCCCTTGGGAGGCCTAACATATATCTCCTCATCTAATTTTGCATTAAGATACGCAGAGGAGAAGTCGATTTGCCAGATGTTATAGCCTAAGGTGACCCAGACAGTGATGAGGATTCGGAGGGACTCCAACCTAAGTACTGCGGCAAATGTTTCGAAGTAGTCTATGCCTTCTGTTTGTTTCCCACCGTTTACGACCAGCCTTGCCTTCTCGTCGACAATATTTCCTTTTCCGTCGAGTTTGTGAGCAAAAACCCATAATGGGTTGAGGATCGTGGCACCTGCCGGAGCTTCTTGGAGAGGACCAAAAACTTCAAACTCCGCCATTCTCTTCTTTTCCTTTTCTATGGCTGGGCTCCATCGTGTCGGTTCCCCCATTGCTGACGAGTATGATTTAGGTACGGGTGGTAGACCAATTGCAGTCAGAGCTGCATTGAATTTAGCCCCTACCTCGTCAGGAAGGACCTCTGTGAGTAGGGCAAACAACATGGTCAAGTTCCCTTGTGGTTTTGATGTTTCGTTTGCCCATTCCTCTCCACTCCCTTTTGCTATCCTTTCTCATTCGAGGAATTCGTGAGTGTTTGCTGCTTTATTTGATGGGATTCGGACACGATTTGATCTTTGCGTGGTAGGTTGATTTACCGCTGTCTGATTTTCAGTATTGGTTGCCTCAGGGTATTGGATTGTTGTTGAGTTGTCGGCATCAGGTTCTGTGATTGTAGGTCCCTCAGTAGATTCGGTTGGTAGGAAAATATCATCCTGACTTTCTCTCCCCTCCTCTCCAACCGAATGTATCGGGTTAGGTATACACTCATCAAAATCTGCATCCCGACTTGGTACAATACGGCCCGACGAGGTGTACAGGAGATAGACGCCTCTCTCTAGGTACCCCACCATCCTGCCTCTGAAGCCTCGCAAGTCGAGTTTCCCCGGAGTTCCGTTGACAATCGTACCCCATGCCATGGCTCCAAACGGGTGAAGGTGAGCCATAGCCATCCTTCTACAATACCATATCTCAGCTGGGATCTGAAACCCAGTGCGTGCGGCCGGCAGGAGATTGTCAGTGTAGATGATGTATGCGCAAGCATATGCCCACAAGAAGGACGGGAGGCCTGAGTCCTGAAGGATGGTCCGGACACGATCAAAGGTGATACCATGCTTACGTTCAGCAACACCGTTTGCAGCTGATGAATAGGGTGGAATGACCTCAAGTTTGATCCCATTCTCGTCAGCCCAAGTCTGCCACAGTACGCTATTGAACTCCTTCCCGCCGTCGATCCTGATGTAGAGAAGTTGCTCCCCAGTCTCGTTTTCAGCCCTCGCTTTATACGATTTCATCGCCGCCAGTGTGGTGGTCGATTCCTTATTGGCCAAGTAGAAATCTCTGCCCATTGCCGAATGACCATCAACGATAGGCATTGAGTAATAATACCCTCCGATCACACGAACACGCATGGGTCCAGTCAGATCAACATGGACCCGCTCCAACCTTCTTGTCTCACGAGACGTTACTGCATCGAAGGGACATCTTTTCGCCTGACCTAGCTGACAACTATCACATTTCCCAAGTTTTTTATCCACCGGTCCTACAACATCCATGCCATCCACGAGGCCTTTCTCAATCATCATCCGTATCCTGGTCAGTCCTGCATGACCAAGTCGACGGTGCCACGTCCTGAGGTCAACGGGCTTCACTAGGGACCTCCCTTTCGCTACCAGGCTCTTTGACTGGCTACCCTTCTCGTTTAGACGGTACAATCCCCCTGACCCATACCCAGTCAGGAAATGGACACCAGAAGGGCTGTAAAACTTTGCCATGCCCTTTCCAAAGAGTATATGATATCCGTGCCTGTCCATTTGGGAGATTGAAACCAGATTGTAGGAAACCTCAGGGACATGGAGAGCATCTTCGAAGGTAAGGACAACATCGCCTTTCTCATTCGTAAATGTCTTTCTGACTTGGCCATAGCCCAGGATTTTCAAAGAGGTAGAGGCTTCAGATGATCATGCCATCCGAACGCATGGTGTGTAGGTGATGAAGTCATCTCTGTTTCTGAAGAAATGGTCTGACGCTCCCGTATCCGCATAGATTTCGTTCCCGTCTCCCAGGTTTGACTTAGCAACCAAACCGTAATATTGAGTTAGCTCCCCGACCTCGGGTATAGGGGTCCCCGGTGTCGTTGCCACATTCACGGTTGACGATTCTGCGGATACTTCCCTCTTCCCCTTCCACCAGGAGGGGTATTGACCTTCCTTCCCTCCTCCCTTCCTAAAGCATTCTTCTGCCAAGTGACCGGATTGCTGGCAATTTCGACACTTCTTGTCAGGGAACCTCACCGCATTAGCCGACATCACAAGTTGTTTCTCCAAGGTTTCAATACGAGAGGTCAGGTATGCCATGGAGTTAGCCTGAGGGAGGCGATCCCCAGGTACAATAGCGTCCGGCCGATTCTCAGATCTGGAGTATTGGAAGGAGATATGCTGTATAATGGAGGACGATGAGGGGAAAGTCATAGGATTTGCATTAATGTTCTGCATTATGGTGTCGAATGAGGCAGTCGGGAATGCCGCCAAGATGATCTCTCGAAAGACACTGTCCGGGATATCATTTCCCATATCGACTGCTTCCTTCCGCAACTCTCTCATTGAGCGGAAGAACACATCTATAGTTTCATTGTCGCGGAAAATATAACTGCGCAGTTTTCTCATAGAGATCACCTTCCTCATATCATCCTTCTGGCCAAACTCTTTGACCAGCGCGTCGAAGAGGTCCTTTGCATCCAATGTGTCGACCTCGGGGACCAGGGATGGTAAGTCGACAACGAAGGACTCGATTACACCCTTCGCCCGATTATTGCGAAAGGTCCACTCCGGCTTCGAAGGTTTGTCTGAGAATACAAGGGTAGATTCTTTCACTGATGTCGACTCCGAAGAGGTGTCTGAGAATGGTTTCTTCACCGATCCATCAATATAGCCGTCAAGTCCCTGGTTTCGGAGGGATACTTTTATTTTCCGATCGATTGGCTTCCAGGCTACACGTATCCCACCGTCGAACTTCTGGTCTTCAGGGATGTCGGGAACAGGAGCAGGGATTCCGCCGTTGCTAGTCATACTTGTCTGTATTCGCTCAGTCGTTATTCAGGATAAATGTTCGTGGATAGTTTAACAGCAGGTGGGGCCCATAACCTGTAAGACTATCATGAGCGCTCAATCCTCAGGTGCACACTAACTGGTGTGAACAACTCTAGATTAATTTTACCTGTAAGACTATCGTGAGCGCTCAATCTAAGTAATCGTAAGTAATAGTCTACAGGCCGGAATAAAGACCACTTACCCTCAGGTGCACACTAACTGGTGTGAACGACTGAGGGCAATGTATGTATGTATGGCTATTTAATATGTATCTGTATCTACCTCGAAACGAGTCCGTACGGCTAGCTATCGGACGGAAGAAATATTGAAACGTGTATCGGAATGAATAAAATTGTTAAACACAAGTACGATGATGAGGGTTTTTTTTTCGTTCCGGCGTACGAGAGAGCACTGCCCTTAGCGTCCGTCGGGACTTCTCCCCTCACCCGCATATTCTCGACATCCTGTATTGTTTTGAATGACGTCCTGGTGGTTCTAACTTGGCGGCGGTAGCTGATATCGATAGAGATTGGTCTTGCCGGAAGCTTAAGCGCAGGTGTGGCACAGAGAAATTATTCGAGCTTGCAGCATGTCTTAAACGAAACAAATGGAGTTCTCAGAGGAGTCGAGATTAGCAGGGTAACGCTATTGTAACTGCGGCGAACTGCTAATAAATTGTTGATCGCGAGTTATCAACAGTAAACGTTTAAAACTATAACCCATCCGCTCAACATAGTCAATGATAGTCGATAGCCCTTGACGGAAGTAGTCTTCATGCGCCGAAGAAGTTACAATAGGTATATTCACACACGGAAATACATGTTAACAATACAGCGCTAGGAAATTAGATCTCGACACTCCATGTGTCCTCCTGTCTACAGTTGTTGGTATGATAAGTCTCGATTTCATCTATCATCCACATTGACGAACTCTGAAACATTGCCGAGTTTGATTCGTCATTCCACTGGTTCCAGCGCTGGACTGTCGAATGGTATGGGTATTGACTCCTCTGTAGGCAGAGACTCGAGCCATAACGAGACTCGGTTGGATGTGTGCTTGGTCGGTGAGACGCTACGAGTAGAATTGCAGTATTCAACGAAACTTAAACTGATATCCGAGCGTGGACTGGGGAGAGCGTAGACAGAGCCAGAGGAGCTGGAATCGGATGATTCGTTGCCGTCGTCTTCATCTCCAGGGCGGCGAAAATTGCGAGCTTTGGGGAATATGCGACTGAGAACAAGATGACGATAGGGTTCACCCGACACGGCCTCGAAGCTATGCATGACGGAATGGAATGGATATGTATCCAGAGTGAAAGTAGGAAGACTGTCATATGGATAATCGAATTGCTGGAAGGTCGATGTTTGTGGATCAAATGAAAAGAGCGGTATCTGCTGGTGCTGCTTAATGGTACTAGCGACGAGTTTGTACTGGTATGGCTGGATTGGAAGGGCCTAGAACGAGGTCACAAAACTGGTAGAATATGAAAAATTAATGCGTACGTCAAAACATTGCTTTCGGTCGTGGACAGAAGCGCTCTTTTCGAGGTTGTACTGGCTAACCTCCCATATCGCATTGATTGTGTCTTCCGATGGAATTAAAGTGATAGCCTTGTCAGACAGCAACCGAGCGATGTCACCACGTACTAGAAAGTTTAGAAAGATTAAAAATCGATCGAACTCGACAGAGATCGTTCACACCAGAGATATAGCCCAGATCGCAATATTTTTCTTGGTTAAGCTCTCCATATTGAAGGCCCCAGTGATACTCGTGTTGAGGCGTCTAATGCGAGAAAATCAGCCACGAAAATAAGAATTACCACTGCCGACCAACTCGTATATTTGGCTTGTAGAAGCAAAATTCTTGTAAAGGCTGAAGCGCTGAAGGTCTTCGACATTTGAAGATAGGGAGAGGGATGTTAAGGATATTGAGATCGACATGGTGGGAGAAAGGAAGGATACGCGAACACGTGACAACCTTCGATCTGTCACAACACACCACTTATTCGCATGATAAAAGTGACAATGGTATACATCCATCTTGAAGAGTTGGAGCGTGGCACACATGAGAAAGACTCACCATCTCCCAAGCCATCCTTCGCGTATTACATGGAATTGAATTCTTCAAAGAAGAATTGTACGTCCCACTCACCTGTATAGGTGCAGCGAATTCTTCAAAATGAATGACAAAGTACCTCTAAAGAAACTGTTCAGAGCGGCCGCTGTTGATGATCTCCCGACGCTGGAATCTACGATGTATGGTACACGAAATTAAGGGCCAGCTGTGAGCAAGAAATGAGTTCGTTTCGAATAAACCCTACATAATGATGGAGGTGGAACCGCGGGCAAATAACGTAGCCCAAGCTCCCGTCAGCTCGACGCGTTCTTATACTACCCAGGCGTACCCGAGGACGCAGAGAGGAAAAATTACCAGCCCATACACAGTGCTTTCCACCTGGCTCAGGATAATTCTCTTGATCATAAGAAGCAGGCTTCAAGTGGCGATGTTAATTTCCTACATTGCTTTGAATGAGAGGCAATAGCTGATATTGATAAAGATTGGACAGAGAGACCGTATTCGAACTTGCAGTATGTCTTAAACGAACTTCGGAGTCCGGCCCTCACGCATAAACTTACAGGGCAGGGCTAAGATCATAAGAGCCTTGGCCCCATAGTGAGTTTCCACTTGACGCTGAAGCAGAGCCCCAAATACTCAGGTTATCAGATCGGAGCACCTGGTCCAAAGGAGTCAGAATTAAACGTTACCGTAGTAAATGTGAACGAGTCCAGTGACAATTGTGGGTGATCTTATGAACAAAAGCCTCAAAATCGCTCTGCGGTGATATGCGAATAAGTCATTCATTGCCCGTTATTAACGGTAAACGTTTGGACTGTAACCCAACATGGTAACGCTCGGGAAACTCGACCTCCCTTGGTGTAACCAATCTTCATGGGTCAAACGGTCACAATATCTCAGAAGAGTATTGGTATTACACACGGAAAAACATGTTTACAATACAATGCTAGGAAATGAGATCTCGATACTCTCTGCAGCCGCCAAGATGAACAGTGATTCGATTCACCATCCACATTGACTAGTTCTGAAGGTTGGAATGATATCTGCGACACCGTCAGGTTTGATTCACGTATTCTAGTGCTGGTGGCAGTGTACCGTCGGGTGGTATGGGCAATAACTTCTCAGTAGGCAGAGACTCGAGCCACGACGAGACTCGGTTCGCGGCTTGTTTGGATGAGACGTCCGCGTCATGAGTAGAATAGCAATATTCAACGAAACTTAAACTGATATCCGAGCGGGGACTAGGTAGAGCGAAGATGGACCCAGAGGAGCTGGAGTCGGATGATTTGTCGTCTTCATCTCCAGGACGGCGAAAACTGCGAGATTTTGTGAACGTCCAGGCAGTGCGGCAAAGACCAACGTAATAGTGAGATTCACTTGATACAACCTTGGAGCTATGCATGATGGAATGGAAAGGATATGCATCCAGAGTGAATATCGGGAGGCTGTTGTATGGATAGTCGAATTGTTGGAAGGTAGATGTTTGTGAATCAAATGAAAAGAGCGGCATCTGCGTGTGCTGCTTGACGGTACTGGCGACGAGTCTGTACTGGTACGGCTGAATTGGAAGGGCCTAGAAAAAGGTTATAAAATCAGTCGAACATAAAACTGTCACATACGTCAAAACACCGCTGTCGGTCGCGGACAGAGGTGCTCTTTTCGAGGTTGTAATGGCTAACTTCCCATATCGCGTTTACTGTGTCTTCCGAAGGAATTAAAGTTATGGCCTTCTCAGAAAAAAGACGAGCGATGTCACCGCGCACTGATAATATTGGAAGTTGATCATGCCCGAAAGGGATTTTTCTCACCAGAAATATTGCCTAGATTGCAGTATTTGTCTTGGTTAAGCTCCCCATATTGAAGACCCCAGTGATACTCGTGCTGAGGCGTCTAATATGCGAGGTAATAAGTCACAAAAATACGAGTCCCGACTGCTGACCAACCAGCATATTTAGCTTGTAGAAGCAGAATTGTTGAACAGGCTGAAGGTCTTCGACATTTGAAGATAGGCAGAGCGAAGTTAAGGGCAACATGGTGGTTTTAGAAAGAAAGAAATACACGAACACGTGACAGTGCTTGAGCTTATTGTTCTCAATTGGCGGAGATAGCCGATATCGATAAAGATTATAGTTCTGAACCAGCTTCCCGAATTCACATCGAAAACTACAAAAAGGCACCTTAAAGCTTAATACCCTCAAATCCACTCCCTCAATGTTCCCGAAGCCATTCACCCTCAAATCGACTCACATTGACAACGCAGAGGAGTCTGCCAGCCCCGACAACTCTGACAGCTTCTCGTCTTATGCGCCACAAGGCCCGCCTTCTGAACGATCTGAACGTCTAATCACGTCCGTAGAAAGCAATATAAGGGACACTATTCCACGAAACGTACTATCAAAAGAAAAACTTGCCGACTGGGTCAGAATAAATGTTTATGCCGTTGCTCCCGATGGCATGCGATGTATTGTGAGCCTTGTGGAGCTACTTGCTACAAACCCAACAGATGTGGAACTCTGTCATGCAATTGAAGCAGCCATTAAAAGAAAACTGGCAAGAAGGCACATTTTTTCCAACTTTTCTTCATTTAACTGTTTATTGTTTAGCTTCGGACGAATGAGTTTTGTTTTGGATTGCAGCCTGGTACCCTCAGTTTCAATAGCCGTTATAATGTGTTTCTACGTACGTTCACCTAGACACTACATGCATGTTAGGTGCTTATTTATCTCCCGTGTAGTCCGTGTTGATCTCCACAAATGGTACGATCATGGGGGGATTATTTTTGTTCCCGTTGAGGACAACATCCTTGATTCTATCGAAAAGCTAGTAGGGCACAACATATCATGTTTCGCAGATCCCAGCAAACGTAAATCTTTTAAGGATGTTGAGGTGAATCCGACCAGTTTCTTCCTGCGTCTTTGTTCATCTTTCTTTCTCAAATATACTTCCAGGTTCTCAATCGAAAACGCTATAAGTACCGCCTTGTTGTGCTTCATATGGAGCCCAATTCCCGAACCATCAGTCGTCAACAATTGGTCAATGGCAAGGATACTGGGACAGCCTCAGTTCACTCGTATCCTTTCCAAGATGATTGTTTCCAAAACATTGAAAGCCATTTAAATCCATGTTTTGCACTTGCTCATGCCTGTCACCAAATCAACAAAGGCTTGGCGAAAAAAAAATACACGCTGAACGATTTGAACCGGAGGCCTGAACTTAAGCGAGTCCTGGAAATTACAGAAGGGTGGGAGGATTATGAAGTGGTCCCAAAGGAGTTCTTGAATGCAAAACCCCCAGTGCCCAGGCCTCCGACACCAACACCGTTGCCCTCAGGCTCAGCCCGATTAAAGAAGCAGGGTTCAGCACGGCCTCTAGGCTCAGGTGAGTTTGCTTTATACCTTGCTGATTTGTTACCTCTGTCCTCATGCACATGATCAGCCACAGCCTCTCGCGCTGCCGGAAAGGCCCCCCCTCTACATCTGCGCTTGAGCCAACAACAAAGCTCTACTTCGAGATCGCAGTTCCCACTAGCGAGGCACTGGCACTGTCTGGAAATCAGAACCTGAAGCGCGCGCTTTTGGCCCTTTTGTCGAAAGATGACCTTGATGTGACGGTTACAAACGTCGGAAATCAGGACCACAAAGTGAAACGCGCAGGCATCAGCACTAGGGCATCATCTCGTGGGGAGGGATCGGCTTCAGCGTCAGTATCGAGGGCAGGTAGCATCAGTGGTGCGGGGCGTCAAACTGTAGCTGTGGAAGAAGGTAGTACAGTCAATGAGGTACCGCTCCCGAAGAAGAATAAACAGGACATTAGGGATTCAGGTTCTCGATCCCCTCGTAAACGGAGATTAGAAGAGTTTAGTGATGATCCCTTCTCTTAGATTGTAATGTTCTTGTGTATCTATTATTCACGATAGTATTCAGACCAACTATGTCATTACTGCAGTCGTCTAAATTTCCAGAATTTCTGGTATCTGAAACTTGGTTCAGGTAGCGAAGCTGCATTGAAGCAGAAAGGGAAAATGATGAATGTTCTGATTTGCGAAGAACTAAAGGTCTGCGTTGAGCGAGTACTACGAGATGAAGAAAAAGTACGAGTGTAAGCAATGAACAAGGGTAACTAGGATTTCGGACGGCAAAGCCGAACCATTTGCCACAGAGAACCGACATCCATCTTGGCTTCTCGGGTGCTGGTTCTAATTGTGTGATCATCTGCCAACCTCCACTCGTCCTAGACCTCACCCACAGAATGTTGCTAAACAGGTATGTGAGAGGACGAAGACAGAACATCTCAAAGAGTGTGAGTGCGGAGGCATGATGAAAAACGACGATGAGGGTAAAGCAATATGATCAAATTATGTTTTGTACGTCGTAACACATGTTATCTCTTCGCAGCCGATACACGAGAAATCCTCTCGTGAGGCGTCGAATTTCACATCGGGATATCTATAAGGAATCGACGGATAAGTAAAAGAACGCTCAGGGAAAAATGAAATACTCACCGCTGCATTATGCATAGTATACCATAGTTCAAACTGCACCCAGTATCCTCATTTTTGCACATCATGTATACTGGCTTCCTCGTACGACACTAGTGGCATTGCGCTTGCTCTGGCGGTGGAGAATCGACATCTGGTTCGATTATTGAATCATCTCCCGCCCCCCATGCGTCCTGAACTTCGCATAGGAAAGATCACCAGTGGCCTGATGCGTCCGGCCGCGCTGCAGCTGCAGATGGAGGTAGTACAGCGAGTGAGCCTCCTCTGCCAAAGAAGAATAAACAGAACACGAGAGATTCAGGTTCCCACCCCGTAAACGAAGATTAGAGGAGGTTGAAGATCCTTTCTAGACTGTAATCATCTTGTGTATTTACATATAATTCAGAGGCATTATTCGAACGCCCTTTTAGCGCTAGGAAGTGTGTAATGTGTAGCTTCGAGACCATATCTAGTGCGCCTGGGAACGAACATTAGGTCTTATCAAAGATAGTAGGTGGTAACCCCAAACAAACGGCGTACTTTATGAGTATTGGATAGGACATGACAGGAACGAAAGTCTCGAAAATGTTCCGCGGCGACAGCCCGTTGCGAACTGTGACCGGCTGCAAAGACTCGATACGGTTGCATGTGGTATGTATTGACAAAATCTAGAAGAATTCTGGTATATCCGAGAAAGACATGTTAACGACAACGAGAGCCCAATACACGCCGCCTAGAAGTACATTCCGGACTGAGATGAAGAGTCCTGATTTGTTTCATCATCCTCCTGGATAAGCTCTGAGATCTGAACGATCAAACTATATCTGTGATACTGTTGAGTTCGATTCGTCGTTCCATGGTTCCTGCGCCGTATTCTCAACTGGTATTGGTAATGGCATCTCGGAAGGCAGAGACTCGAGCCACACGGAGACTCGATTCGAGGTTCCTTTAGTCGGCAAGATGCCATGAGTGGAATTGTAATACTCAAGAAAGTTTGAACTAAGATCTGAGCGAGCACTGACCACAGTGCAGATAGAGCCAGAGTCAGATGATGAATCGTCGGCGTCTCCAGGGCTGCGAAAACTGCGAGGTGCAGGGAATGTCCAGGCCATACAACTGAGGGTAATATAATAGTGTGATTCACCCGACATGACCTTCGAGCTATGCATGAGAGAATGGAAAGGTTATACATCTAGAGTGAATGCTGGAAGGTTGTCGTACGGGTAGTCAAATTGCTGGAAGGTAGATGTTTGGGGATCAAATGCGAAGATCGGTATTCCCTTGTGTTTCTCCTTGTGTCTCTCCACCGTGGCCGGAACGAGTTTGTACTGATATGGCTGAATTGGGAGGACCTAAGGCCCAGTTTATCAAATTAGTCGATCCGGTAAAAATGAGACGTACATCAAAACACCGTCGTCGGTCGAGGATAGAGCTGCTCTTTTCGACGTTGTATTGTGTGACCTCCCAGATAGAATTGACTGTGTCCTCTGATGGAACTAATGTTACAGCCTTCTCAGAAAGAAGCTGAGCGATGTCACCGCGTACTAAAAAAAAATTGAAAGACGATCAGAGTAGATAGGAGCTGTGCTCACCAGAAATATCGCCTAAACCACGGTATTTAGCTTCTTGGAGCTCTCCATATTCAAGACCCCAGTGATGCTCGTGTTGAGATGTCTACTCCAAAGATAAGTCATGAAGGAGGCCATATATACAGCAGCTGACGGACTAGCATATATAGCTTGGACAGAGAAAATTGCTGAACAGGTTGGAGATCTTCAGCATTGGAGGATAGGCAGAGCGAAGTTAAGGGTATTGACATTGTTGGTGGTTCAGAATAAAGATGTTACGCGGTCATGTGACTGCACCATAAAACCAAAACATTTCGTCTTGTACAAGGAGTGTATAGCAGTGCATTTTCAGTTTAACAGAACTCTTTGCCTTGCTTGGGGCACGGTATACACAGGGAGAGCACGTTCAAAACAATGATCAATGCAGTGTGATACAGTGAGGTGAGATCGATGCTCCACATGTCCAGTTCCATTTCCGATGGACGTGAAGAGTCCTGATTTGTCCTCTTCAGCTAGCTCTGGATCTGAACGGCTGAGTTTGATTTGGCACCACTGTTCCCTTGGTGAGCTGTCGAGCGATATTGGCATTGGCTTCTCTGCACTGTGTACTATGTAGGAAGAGACGCGATCACACTGATGCAGATAGAAGCAGATTGGGACGATCCAGGGCGGCAAAAATTGCGAGGTTTGGCGAAAGCCCAGCCCACACGGCTGACTGTTTCTGTATTGTAATCTTCTTGCGTATCTACCATTCGAATTAGGAAGGATAACACAAGGGTTTCAGACACAAAGCCCAGCCGTTTGTCGTGGAGAATTGACATCCATCTTGGCTACTCGGTCGGGTTCCGGTTCTAGTGATCAACCTCGTCCTAGACCTCACCCACAGAATGTGCGGAGGCATGATGAAAAACGACGATGAGGGTAAAGCAATATGATCAAATTATGTTTTGTACGTCGTAATCGCATGTTATATTACAAGGCTGTAAAGTAGGAGTAGGTAAACGTGCCCAGAAGTCAAACCCCAACACAAATACTCTCTCTCTTACTCGGAAGAAGGGGACGCGACAACAGAAGAAAGCAAAGAAGAATTTATTACGCGGCACGATCCAAGCGAAGACTGGGGCGTTTCAGCCGTATCCCTCTGAGACGCCACGTCGAGATCTTCTTCAAGGAGGTCCTTGGTAGAGACGTACGTATCACCGCGCTTCTTGCAACATAGATCGCAGTTGCATATCTCTTCGCAGCGGAAACACGAGAAATCTTCTCGTGAGGCGTCGAATTTCACATCGGGATATCTAGGAGGATATAAGTAAAAGAACGCTCATCGAAAATTAAATACTCACCGCTGCGTTATGCATCGTATACAATAGTTCAAATTGCACCCAGTATCTTCATTTTTGCACGTCATGTACACTAGCTTCCTCATACGGCACTGGTGGCATTGCGCTTTCTCTGGCGGTGCAGAATCGACATCTGGTTCGATTATTGAATCATCTCCCGCCGCCCACACGTCCTGAACCTCGCCTACAAATGCTCTCTTACTCGAGGGAGGAGGTTTAACTGGACGCGAGACAAGACTGGTACGTTTGGGCGTAGCATTCTTCTGAGAAGGGGCGCTAATGAGGGCCTTGGTAGGGAAGTACCTCTCGCCGCGCTTCTTGCAACAACTATCACAGTTGCAAATATCTTCGCATCGGAAACATGCGAAATCGTTTCGGGAGGCATCGAAGTCCACGGCAGGATATCTATAAGGTGGGCGAATAAGTAATATAATTAGCAAAAAAAAAAAAAAAATGAATGAAATACTCACCGTTGGGTGATACATCATATACAATACCTCAACTTACACCCAGTCTCCCCATCGTTACACTGCATGAAAATTTTCGTTGTCGGGCTGCGGCACTGGTGACAGAAATACGACACATCTCCCTCAGGCCACTGTGACCGTCTACCCGGCCGGGTCGTCGTCGGGCCTTTCTTGCTCTTCTCTTTGGGTTTGGCGACGCTCGGGTGGGGCGCAATATACATCTCCTCTTCGGATTCCTCCTTCTCGGAGTCTCCATCCTCCGACTCCAGATTCACCGGCATCGAGAGTCTCGGCCTCTTGGTGACTCTCGGATAATCATCATCGTCACTAACGCTAGCCTTCCCCTTCCCTTTCTTCTTCCTAGTAACCTTAGTAACCCTAACCCCAGTAACCCCATTCCGTTTCCTGCAAATCGAACAAGCGCAAGCACCAAGGCAACGTGGACAGACCCAGTCTTTCTTATTATGCTTGAACGTCACTTCCTCGTACCTACAAAAGAAAAGATCATTACAGTGAAAGAAAAAAAAAATGAAGTAAAAAAGATCGTACGAGTAATTAATACACCTCACACAAAAGTTCAGGACACAGTTATTCGAGCAGTGCATGTGCAGCATATCCGTCCTGCGTCGGCAATGGTGGCATTGATACAATTCATCACCTGTTGGCCAAGTGGACTGGTGCGCGCGTTTCCTTTTCATCTTGTCATCGTTATTTTCGTCGCGTTGATCTTGGTGATGAGAGTTTTTGCGTCGCACGAGTTGGTTCTCTTCGGTGGTATGAGCGGGCTGAAGAAGGTAGATAGAATCAGATTAGTATCCCGATGTAAAAGAGAAAAGAAAAGGGGAAAAAAAAAATAATACCGCACCTTCTCCACACCTGACACGCGTTTCTTTTTCTTCTTCTTGCCGTCGTCTTTTTCGTCATCGCGATGATCGAGGTCAAGGTCCTCGCGTCCCACAAGTAGGTCCTCTTTGGTAGTACGCTGAAATGGTAGATAGTTTAAGATTATTATCCCAATATAAAACGAGAAAAAATTGCACCTTCTCTACCACAGACGTTGCACGTTTCCTTTTCTTCTTGCCATCGTCATGTCCGCCATGGCCATCCTCGGGTTGGATCCGACGTTGATCCTGGTGATGAGAATCGGGATCCTGTTGTTGATCCTCTTCAGCGGTACGAGCCTGCTATAAAAAAAAAAGTAGATAGGATCAGATCATTAATGCTGATGTGAACAAAAAAGACTCACTCCACTCCGCCCATTTCCTAGTCCTTCCACCGAATTCGTCCTCAACGCCTCAACGAGCTCCCTCATCTCTGCAATCGTAAGAGCCTCTGCTCCCTTCTCATCCCACTTTTGCAGCAACCCCGAATGGGACGGGAGAGGAGGAGGTCCCGAAGCAGTAGATCCTTGAGAAGGCTGAGGCACAAGCTCCTCTGAACCCAAACGCAAATGCGGAGTCGTCGACTCCATGCCCAGCGCCAGCTGCCCATCCCGTTTTGACGACGACGAAGGTAAACCAT
The DNA here is from genome assembly GCA_028011355.1 of Lentinula aciculospora. Lineage (NCBI taxonomy): Eukaryota > Fungi > Basidiomycota > Agaricomycetes > Agaricales > Omphalotaceae > Lentinula > Lentinula aciculospora. The sequence goes on from JAOTPV010000087.1 coordinate 218,136, forward strand.
TCTTTGTGGAGGGCATTCGGGAGGAGTGTGTATGATTTTTCGAGGTTGATGGACCTGCAACGTTGAAACTGGAGGAGCCCTTGAAACGTGATGAAGCCGATAGAGCAGAGCTCCCAGGAACACGGGCGGAAGGAAAAGTGGCAGTAGATGCCTTGGCTAATGACGAGGTGAATGCGGACTGGGAACCAGCACCAGCGGCGACAGGACGCTGGGTTGTCGGTTTATTGGTTTTCGGGATGGGCAGTTTTGCACGCTGTGTAGAGGGCGGCGTAGATGGTGTACGGAGAATAGAAGATTTGGCAAGTTTTGGTTTTGAGGAATGAGATGGAGGCAATGCTGAAGTGAAGGCAGTAGTCGACGACTTTGTAGGGCGCCGATAATTCGAATCCGAATCCGAGTCAGACGATTCAGACGAGATATTGATAGCTTTCTCGTCTCGCTCCCGTTCGTGATCACTACCTTCGAACGAACTCACGCTACTCGCTGTAGCATGCTTTCTTGGCCCTTTTCCTTTTCGTATTCCCTTTTCTGCCCTAGGCCGCACTGAGGACGGGGATAACGACCACGCGGGAACAAGCTTTTCTTTCCCTTTCGCATTGTGGATAGATAACACCCGTCCATCTCCTTTGCTCGGATTGGCATGTTTGAGCGTGGTGCTCTTCTGAGAAGGCGCCTCGGGAACTTCAAAGAGAAGTTTGGTAGGGAGGTAGGTAGCACCACGCTTCTTGCAACATAGATCACAGTTACAGATGCCTTGGCATCGGAAGCATGTGAAATCTGTTCGTGCGACGTCGAATTCGGCGTTAGGATATCTATGAAAGAATGAGTCAAAAAAGAAAAAACTAGCAAACGGAAAACTCGCCGCTGGGTTACACATCGTACACAATACTTGATTTTGCACTTGGCGCCTTCGTTTTTACAGTTCATATAGACTCTGTTCGTTGATCTGTGGCACTGATGACAGTAATATGTCACCTCTCCCTCTGGCCACTCTGTGCGTGCATCAGTAGAGGTAAGGGCAGAAATAGTCGTTAGCGCCTCTTTACGGCGTTGAGGGCCCAAATCCACGCTCGAATCAGTGTCTTCCGAGTCAGAGGAGATATCGAGAGCAGAAAGGATACTTGATTTATCCTTCTCATCCTGTTCATGATCGCCTGGGAGCCAATACTCCTCGAAGGATTCGTCTGCTGTAGCATCCGGCTTTGGCTGGGAAAGTCGCGCGGAAGACGGGTACAATGATAACGACAACGGGGGTACAAACTTTCCTTTCCCATTTCCAAGACGTGGTCCCTGTCCTTCGTTCTCGCCGCTCGCCATCGACATTGCCTGCCTACTCTCGTTCGATTGCCGGATCCACCGGGTATTCAACATCCTCACAGAGCCCGAATTCGTCGCCAGATTATCCTGCGCAAGAGGATCATTGTCGTTCGTCTCATCCTCAAACTCGAGCTCAAATAAGCCAGGAAAAGCCATGACATCCCATTGTCTCCCGACATACAACGTCACCATCTCATCGCCATGAGCATCTTTCTGCAGCGCGAGCACATCACCGGGAATACGAACAGGAGACGCCTCGCGCGACGGTAATGATACGGGTTTTTTCTGTGCGACGGGAGTGAGCTGCGGGCCATCTGCACGTCTGGGCTTGCGTGAGGGAGAATGAGTGCGGATTTCGGTTTGAATGGAAAGAGGCTGCGATGGACGACTTTTACCACGAGTGGCACTGGCACTTCCCCGCCCTCGGCCTCGGCCTTGGCCTTGACCTCGTCTAGGGAGAGTCTGGCTTTCAGTGTAGTAATCGCCGACGACGGCATTGTGCGATGTCGAGGCGTTCATTGCTTCTTGAAGCGACAGCGCGAAAGAATCCGAAGATTCCTTGCGTTTAGAGCCCGACGTTGGTTGTCCCGAGCTACGGCCATTGTTGCGAGTCTCACTGGGTGTTCCAGACGCGCTCATCGCCGAACGCAACTAGCGTCAAGGATTTTTTTTTTGCAGCAAAAGTTTCCAGGCCTATTCGTGAAGAAAAGGAAAGGGTACGATACAAAAAAAAATATGGAAGTGGTAGAATCGTGGGTTTGGCGTGGGAAAGGGTTGAATGGAAAAGTCCACCAATCAAAGATCATCATCTGATCATCAATCCACGCTGCGCGCTTAAAATCCTTACCAAACTGAAGCCCACTCAGAAATCACAACTACTTATGGTACAAGTAGCTTATTCTGTTCAACGCTCGTAATGCAACCTTATCAAGTGCTCCTCCAGGGAAAGGACAGAAAAATTCAAGTGAGGACGCTGCCTGCGTACACGGGTCCGAGTCCAAATACCTGGGTCCTGGCGCATAGTTACCTGGCACTGGGATACGTTGCCAGTCCTTCTCTACATAATATTTCTTGACTCTAATGGCGGGATTCAGGTCTTGAACGTTCAGTACCTCAGGCCTCAGTGCTCAGTGCTCAGTACCAGTGGCTGCCTGCCTAATTTGTCGCGATTGCACAAGATAAAAACACATTCTTCGACGTCAGACTACCAGTACCTGCCTGAGATCAAAATTAATCGATTCAGGTAGCTAGCAACTCTCATTGTGTTGAATTTTGAGCTATAGAAACTTTTTAAACGTTTGATGGTTATCAATGATAGGCATTACGCTTGGACGGTCGCCTCTGCCTCTCGTACTCGCTCACCACCCTCACGTAAAGAGAAGATGTGGCAAGCATGAAGAAAAAACGCGTGAGTTTCCTTCTAATTCTCCTTAAGCATTAATATTTTAAGTTTCAAAGGTCGTCAGGCTTTACTTCTCCATATTGACGACTGTCTTCCCCTCCTTCCTCAACAACCACTTGAGAAATACTAATAGCAAGCGGCCTCATCGGAATATTGCTTCCGCCGATATTATATCCGGTACTGACAACGCCACTTGTCTCTGATATCTTGGCCCACGCGAACATTGATCAGCATAAAAGAGATTCCTGCGATCGATGGAAAGACATCGATCGCAAAGAACTGGATGTCGGCTTTAAGCAGGTAAGAGATGAAGAAAAATATCGTCCAGGCCCTGGTTCGGTGGCGAGTTCAAGCAAATACGGAACAAAAAAAAGGGGCGACACTTACGTATAGATAGTAGCACTCTCAACAAATATCGCTAGGACTTTCTGTAACAAGCAGTCAGCTAGTGCTTCTATCACCGACCCAAGTGGAAACATACTAGGATGTTTGTGGAAAGTCCATGACTATAATTCATCCGGTCGTGCCGTATTAATGTCCAGCAAATCAGGCCTATCCAGTACTTATTAAGACGCCAGGAACTCAAACAAGTAGAAAGAGCACCGTACCTGTGCAGTAGATATTCGTACTAGAGGTGAGCTTAGGGTTTCAACACAGTTGCGCATTCCAAGTTGATCGAAGACTTGCCATAATGAGAACACACATTGGCTTGTGATCCATCGCGCAGCTGCGAATTTAAAGACATCCGTACCGAGGGCACGTCGCGTAAATTGGTATGTTATACCGACATTGCCTTACTTGGGTTTTGGAATGAGTCTTAATACTACGAAAGTTGAGGAACGGACGTACCAAGCAGTCCAACCCCTAAGTCATCATAGGGAGCACAATAATGTACAACTTCTTGTCGGTTACAATCCAGAGACGGTAGATCTAATAAATTCCCCGGCGTCGGGGTCGAAACACGGGTGCGTGGGAGATACTGACTACCAGGATATCCACAATCATGAGAGCAGCACATAACAGCCCAGTCTTAACAACATACGTAGGTTGTGCGAGATCATTAACGAAATGAGCTGGTCCAAGTGGGTCCTTAGCTGTGATAAATGCCTCAAAAAGACGGATGAAGGTGATGATCCAATGCTAGGCGATTCAAGTCTCAGGCCGGTTTGGAAAACTTGAACGCTGGTGACCCAACGTACCGCGGTAACTCACATGAATATCCCAATGGATCCAACCACCATCGGGGATCGAAAGAAGGATAGCCATGAAGGACAGCGGTTGTGGTTTGACTTGTTTGCAAGTGGACTATGCCTTAGTACAATGAAGATAGAGGATGCAATAGAAAGCCCGAAGAAGATACCATAGGCAAAGCTCTCAATTGGAACTTCAGCAAGGAAGCCATTAATGCTGGGAACTGGGGCCATAATTGTTTTAGAAAAACGGAGTTCCTTGCATTTAAGGTGCACTGACCGTCGACTGATCAAAGTTGTGATATATTTAAAAGTCATAAAGCTATGAGTTTCGATATTGGGAACAAATCAAGCATGGCGCTTCTCATCATGATGATTTACGGTTTATTCCGAGTCTTAGGGGTTTATTACAGCGAAAGTGTTCGCCTCCGCGGCTCTCCTTCTCGACTGGAGGGGCTTGAGATTGTATACTCGTATGTTTGCCCACTCCTCATTATAATTCGCTCAAGGGACTGACTCGGGGCCACTGCAAAAACCTTCAAGGTCTTGATCAAAGAACGCTAGTAATCATCAATCAGCTCCTATCTGTTCCGTAGCATTATTAGGGCAAGGGATACTGGCTCTGAGTTGCTTTGGGCTGTTCTGGAGAGCTCCGTGGCAGTCCACTGTAGCCAGAGCCACGACTAAATCCAGGCGTTGCAGGGGTAACGGCCCTTTTTGAGCTGTATAGGTATATCACCTGGGCAAGAAATACCATCTATATATCGGAACGCCAAACCTTGCCTGACAACTTACTCCATGATGTGGGAGCTGTGGCGTGCTTGTGACCAACATTCGTCCATACTTTGTCCATAACTTCCTAGGCGTCCCCTAGGCCGTAATAAAATCTTTCTCTATTTGGGTTGCGTAATGAACAAATTCGTTTCTTTCTCACGCAACTGAATGAGAGCTCATGATGGAAACTCGGCAGTGGCCTAGTGAGCTGATAGAACACCAGGAGACCATCGTCAGAGCAGCTTGGTAAGAGGAATGATGATTTTTCGAGGCTGAGCAACCATGATGCATGACCGTCCAGACTTGAAGGAATGACGCGGTAGGTAGAGACGGTAAAGCATCTCCCCAGGTGGGAAGGGCGCCGGCAATGTCCTGTCTGTCAGAAAATCCCAAGGTCCTTTTACCGGAAAGGGTACAATGCAAACGAAGCTTCCAAGGGTCAAAACCAAACCAATTGAGGGTAGAGCCAAGGTCGCAAGCAAAGAAAAATCCTCCGCATCAACTAGGAGAAACAGTGTAGCTATCATTTAATTATCGCCGCGTGTAGAAAGCAGCAACCAATCTGGAAAAATTGGCATTAGCCATTAGAGATACTAAACTACTTTTCATGACAGGCTTGAGTAGCGGTTAAGCCCTCTCAACCCTCGGGCATCGGTAGAGCACAGTATACATAAATGATGTGCTCCATCACTCCAGCAGTTCTACCTCGTATGAGCTGTTCAGAGCCATGCAAAAAAAATGAATACACTCAACGTCAATGTCAACCATTGCTTGCATGCCTCCGATCATGCCTTCGGCGTTCGCACCGCCTGGCAGAATCAGTATCGACCATCCAGCTCGGTATTTGAATCATGTCAACGACCTCTACGTATCTACTACATTTGGTACCAAAGTTCCAGGTCCATCTTTCATTCTATGATCTCTGACATCAGCTGATACCTTCATTTGCAGTACGGATATCGAAGACTGGATGTCGACTGTGGAGCTGAAGCTGATCCTCGGTGCGTTTCTGTATTCCTTTGTAGCCATTAGCAATGCCTCTATACGTCGGTCGACCCAACACCAACGAAGTGTGATGGTCAAGTCTCGGCAAGCACATGAAATTGGAGCCTTTACAGTGATTCGTGGGTAATGGCAAGCTTCCACATGCGCATCTCCCTGCCCCCCCCCCCCCCCCCCCCCCGAGTCACATAATCATTCAGCTATGTAGGTTCATTCTCCCTATACTGACGCGTCTACTAACCCGTTCGCAGCATTTCGGCAATAAAGTCTCGCGACTTGCTTTGTAGACCTCAGAGAAAATCGCGTCAGGTCTGACATACTGAGATCATCAAGAAAAATCGTGGAATCTGTCAGGGGCTGCCAGATGCCGCACACCGCACACTCTGAGAGTGAATAGAGCAGAACAGGCAGAACAGATGCCATATGTCAGATACGATGTGACTGATACCGACTTTCCTTACTCACCCATACCACGCTGGGTTTCAGTATATCTAACCTGACGCAATTTTCACTGGGGACGACCTTACAATGTGGTGGTAGTGTAACCGACGTGGTCCCACCTAGGAGCCGGGGAACCGCATGAGGGCGAGTGGCATTAACTCCTGCATTAAATAAGAAATCGCTAACAGCAGTTGTCTACGCATGTTTAAGAAACAGCCCTAGAGTGATGAATGATGAAAACCAGGTCTAGGCCTTCCGCAAAAGGGAGTGCTGATGCAGCAGCTCAAACTGTGGTATTTGGTAACGCGAGGACCAGACTGTGACCTAGAATAGCAGCTCCAGCACTCGGTTGCCGCTTGATATAACCATGGGCAACAAGCACCCAGTTCATAATAGCCGCCTGCAGGAGGAGTCGGTAGATATAGAATGACGAACGCGAGGGATGGAGAAGCAGTATACTGCTGCTGGACTAGGCTTACTTCGATGCATCGTATTCAAAGCTTGTTTCTCGTTCGTATGTTTCGGAACTGATATAAACTGTCTAGTATATCAGTGCGTATTACTTGACAAACAGCTTGGCCAGCTCAACGAAATCTCCTACAACGACATCCACCTCGCCTCCATCCGCCTTATTCTTCACCTCTCCATTCAGCTCATCCCATTCCTCGTTCAATCTTGGTACATATATCGTTTTCATCCCCAACTTTTGCGCAGCACGAAGATCAAATATATGTGAGGCGACAAATGCTACCTTGTGTGGTTCATCGGAGAGGGAAAGGTGAGCGAGAGCACCCTGATATGTGATAGGATTTCTGCAAAGGAGATTTAACGTTATGCTTGAATTTCGGATACGCAACGAAGCTTGAAGCATCCATGAAGACTACGACGTACGGTTTATATGGACCAAACATATCACTGGAAAATACAACATCCCATGGGAGATCCGCGTACTTGGCCATATCGACGAGGAGACGGAGGTTACCGTTAGATAGTGTCGCGATGATGACCTGTTTCTTGAGTTCATATAATCCTTGAACAGTGTCAGGCCAGCCTGACGTCTAGACGATTAGGGAAAAATACAATCGTAGAAAACATAGAAAAAAAAGACCGTTGAGGCGATGCCAAACTAGATTTAGATGAACGCGAGCATCTTCGTCGAGGACTTTGCTAACATGAGTCCACTGAGAGGAAGAAAGAAGACTTTCGAGGATCTGTTAGGAGATAAAGGTGAGTATTAGATTTCACGCGCACAGGCTGTATGTATACTAACCTCTCGATGCAAAACATCGAGGTTATGGTGGCCACTTGCGCCCCAAGCAATTCGGCGACTATTCAACTGGTATGAACGGAAAGATAGCGATAGCGAATCGAGAAATCGATGTACGCAGTATCAATGTACCCAGTCCTCCAATCATTAGCAAAATCTAACCAGTCCTTGGCCATATCTGTCCAACGTTAGAAATGATAAGTGCTGAATACTATACATACATCGAAGCGAGTATTCCTTTCCCAATTCTTCCAGTTCGCTCGTAACTGAAGTTCGCCAGTCTACCACTGTGCCTAATACATCGAAAATCAAAGCTTCGACGTGTTCTAAGCCTGGCATGGGCATGCTGCTTCCAGGGTGTCGATGAAATCAAAGGAAAAGTACTGAAACCAACGGATTACACAACTTTTGGTCACCTGCCTGAACGCAAGCTGCTTCCACCACATATATAGTATTAGCCGTTTCTCTTGAGTACTTGCGTTTTGCTCGTTATTTGTGAGTACGCGAAAGACGAAAAAAGTAAGAAAGATTTATTAAGGGCCTGGTCTAGTTGAAATCTGGAACATTGAAGTTGGGCACAAACGAAACTAGAACGCAGATAGGCGCCTAGGCGCTTATAACAATAAAAGAGATCGGTGTAAGCTTTTCCTGGGTATAGCTGTTGAACGTTCTGAACGTTCACGTTCAGCGATGACAAGGTAAGATCTACCACCCCCGTGCAGTCGTACAGGCGTACAGGTGAACGGAGTGATCTTTTCTAAGTAGTTATTCTGTGTGTCGTGACTTCTGTTATCGCTGATAGTATATCTGGCGCAGAATGACGAGTATTATACGCCTGTTTTTGCAGGTCTTTGTTTTATGGCACTAGGCCTATTTTATGTGCTCTCAGAGTTATGAACATACGTGAATACTCGTTTATTTCGAGTATGAGCGTTTGGCGCTTAATTGATGGTGGTGGTACATGGATTCGGACGTTGGTTTCGCCGCTGAATTTTGTTCGCCCCGCTGCATTTCACGGTCTATCATCCTATGCGAAAGTCGACAATCACGGCACTAAATAACGGCCAAGGTTACAGAACAACCACCAAGATAGCATTCAAAGACCCGGATTTCAAGATGAAACAAACCGCTAAAGTTGTGAGGGTTAAAAGTAGTACAAATCAAAGTACTCAAGAAGCGTAAATAAAAAGATATGTAAACCCAGGTGGAAGGAAACACAAGATAAGCTTGGCAGTAATGGCAATATAAACACGTAAGAGGTCAATGTAGACAGAATACAGATAATCGAGCGGGGATTTGGCGAATTATCTATCAGATTTCAGTCAGCAGCGCATCACATATAAACTAATGATTTGAACTAGCCTCTGCAAGTTCTTGGGTGGCAACTCTAATGGTTGATTGCCTTCAGCCCGCTTCTTCACCCTTTCATCAGAGATTCGGAGAGCCCTCTTCACTATTCGTGAGTCTAGAACAAGTTAATTACCGCGCGGATTAGGATAAAATTAGCACCACCATCATAAGGCCAAAGCATCTTTCCGTATCGAAGTGTATTTTGTGGTAAAGCCTTTGATGCAACCCAGCGCCTGATGTGTTCGTAAGTCTTGGGAGTTGGAGAAAGGTCCGGTGGAGGTGCATTAGGTGCAGTGAGGATGACTTTAGACGTAAAGAGGCCTTTAGAGTCCGGATGGTTGTACCGATTGTTTATGACAAACATTTCAGGACTTCCAGGCATCTCTGCCAGTAGTCGGTGGGTATAGTCCCAAGGGCCAAGGTCATCGAGGGCTTTGCTTTCAAACCGTTTCTGGGCTTTACACCACAGGATGATCTGCTCTTCGGACAGGACAGGCCCAGCCACCCAACACCAAAAATCCTCTAATTCGGACATGAAAGTAAGAAGGAAAGGTTGACAAAACATCACATGATTTTTCGGATGGCGCAAACTCGGACTGATCAGATAATGGACCTATTTACGTTTCTTAAATTCTTGTTTCCTGTAATCTTCGAAAGATCGAGAAGATTGAGAAGGATTAATGTAAGCTTAAACTTGCCCTAGAGCATTATTCTGGCGCATTTAATTTCTCTAGGTCCGAATCAACACCTCTTTCTTTTGAGTACATCTGGCCCAGTCCTTTGTCTTTCCTCAAATACAAAATTTATCCTCTACTTCGAAACCTCCACCTTGATGTGGTGAGAACCATCGCTGAATCGCTCCTTTTATTATGGTAACAGTATGTTGTGCAGACTACAAAAACCCAAAAGTATCTATCATATGCCACTTTTCACCAATACGTTCAAGATCTCATGATTTATTTATTATACTCAGTAAGATTAGAATCCCAGCCAACCATGAATCAAATCGGATACTTACTACCACCTCCCGGAATGAAGTAGTTGATTTGTGGGATGGGATGCAGACAACATTGAAAGGTCTCAAGGAGAATACAGTACGAAACTGTTTGGTATGCCTCACAATATTCGATTGAAGAACACACTAAGAACTATTCTTTCCAGCCAGATTGGTTATTCCACAGTCTCGCTGGTATGGGCAGCGATACTATAAGCTTAGAAGCCCATGTTGATGAACTAGTCAGCAATCTCCTCCGACATATTTACCCAGTGGAGGGCTACTTCAGTGTGGCGCCCCAGGCTCGCCACTTAGAAGAAGCTCCATGGTACTGGGAGGATCCCTCACTCCTTGCTGCAGATGATACTGAACACGACATCGATGGTGTTTCTCGTCGTTCGGACGATGTATACAGTATTATCCTACCTGCTTAATGAAACCCGGACTGCTATATCAGACCCTGTCTTTTAATAAACTTTAAGGCGCGTGCTGCATGGTCACGTGGTGGTTACTCCGTTTATTTAATTTCGTAAGTCTTAAAGCCAACGTGGATTCTCTTTCTCTGCCACTGCCATGCCCCCTCGAAAACGCCTCTTCTGAGCTAGACCTCTCAGCCCTTGACACGCACGGTAAGGTTTTAACCCCCATCCTCCCCCCGCTGTTATTTAGCACGCGTCGTTAGGCGACCCCGATTTTGGGGACGCCGAAGGCGTGTTTTTTTTGCTTTCTTAACCTCCATTGGTTCTTAATTGACGCGTTTTACTTGTTTAGGCTTTTGTCAAACGCGAAACAAGCGCAAATTTAACCTCCTGTCCAAGTATGACTCTTCAGAACCCCAATTCCTAAGAGTCATGATTGGATCATACAATGTTGACCATGGGCGCCAGGATTGAGGTGGCTTCACCTGTTTATCTTCACACTCCAGATAAACCTCCCGTTCCTTCGAAACACTCAGTTCGACTGGTTGGAACCGTGGAGAAAAGTCATCCGCAGGCTGGAGAGGAGCAACTAAAGGCCGCACTGAAGCTAAACTCACGATGACGTTGTGGGACTATAGTTGGAGCACAGTAGCTGAGGTGGGTCTACTGCTGAGCTTGCTGTGCTGTTCATGATTATGACTATCGCAACAGCTCTGCGACGACTCTTCCTAGGAACACGCCCTTGCGTACCCACCCCACCTCACAGGTGTCATGAAACGATCTTTTTTCATTATTCTTTTCTTTTATTATTCCTTTCCTTTTCTTTTATTTACTTACCTAATCACCAAAGCGCTTACACTAGCGCTTATTATATTTTCATTATCATTTAGGTTACACGCATCAACCTTATTGTTCTTGCGTTGTCGTTTCACTTAGGCGCAACTCTCTCGTGCCTGTCAGCTCATTGACAGGACGACATCATTATTGTCCCGCTTCCATGCTTCTTTTTATATTGCCTTATTGTTTACTCACCTAATACCTACAGCTTTACTTATGGATACGAGCAACTCTTATTGTAGATCCTCACAGTTACGGTGCGAGACATCTCTCACGATTTCATATCCCATTTTGTATATAAGACTAGGTATTTTGTAGTTATATTCCTTAGCTCTATTCTCGTCTATTCTCCTCGGTAGCTAGACTTGTAGTTGGGTTGTCTTATCCATCCGCTTTTTGCTTTTTCGCCCTCTTGCTCATCGTCTATTGTGTGACGCCTGGTTGTCTCTTGTGAGAGCTAGCGAGTCGCTGACAGAAGAATAGAGCTTCTACCACACACCACCCGTCACAACAAACTTTTACAAACTTGCCTAGGATTCAACATGCCGTTGGAAACTAGTTTTCTCGATACGTTACACATTTTCATTTTTACCAAACACGCTCATCTTCCTTCCTATAAACCAACATGACTGATCGGTCAATACATGCGCCCGACCCAGCAGAAATCGCTACCGTTACTCCTAGTCCACGCCGGGTGTTTGTCAATACACCAGGAAACTACGATGGCGATCCCGCCACCTACCGACCATGGCGACGACGAATGATGGCTTACATTTCTGAGTTAACGGAGACGAAACAGGTCGACAACTCCCATCGTGTCACCACCATCATTATGTCCTTCCTGGTTGGAGGAAAAGCCAATGAATGGGCCCAAGTTTACTCTGATGACCACTTCGATATCGACAGAGGGACATGGGACATCACTGGGAAGCAGCTCATTGATGATATGGACAGGGAGTTCATGAACATCGCGAAGGAGAAGGAAGCCCGCGACAAACTAACTTATATCCGACAGGGGAAGTCTTCAGCTGGTGACTTTTTCAAAGAGTTTGAATTGTTACTGAAGGATGCCAGATACAAGAAGGATGAGTCGCATGTCCTTACCCTAGCGGAGAGAGCGGTTGATCACACACTCCTATACAACATCATTAAGGGACGAATGGAGCCCTTTGAAGACTACAAGGAGTTGAAGAAGGTAGTCACAGGCACTGATAACGTAAGGCGGCAATGGGCCGAACAGAAGAGAGGATACAGGTATGCGGGGTGGTGGAACACTAACCCACAGGGACAGAGTCATGGACAGTCGTCCACTCAGCAGAACCGACAGGAGCCAAAAGCAGCTCCGAGGGCAGAGTATACTGCAGCGCCGAGAAGAGATGCTACCGGCACCACGTTCAGAGGAGCGGGCAGGCCGATGGACATCGACCAGGCTAGAGAGAAGCGGTTGTGCTTCAACTGTGGCGAACCAGGCTACATGAGCAGGAACTGCTCGCACAAGAGAAAGGCGGTAGTCCGAGGTATTATGCTAAACATGAGTGAGCAGGAACAAACGGACTTCATTAACGATTTGGGTTTTCCAAAGGCTCCGCAGTAGATATAGGTCTGCAGGAGCCTTCGCACACGGACATTTCGGAATTTGTTGATAATGGCGTTGATTATGTAATCAGTACAGGTACTAAACAGAAAAACACGTCCACCTTCATACACAAAACCGAAAAAACTGAAAAACCTATACGGTACGAACCCGACACTGCTGAATGGCTAACTCAGAGAGTTAGAGAAGATCAAGTCCCAAGAGCAGTGGGATTATTACGAACTTGGATGCCCTTTTCCCGGGAAAAAGAAGCCTCTGAAGAAACCGTCATGGACATATGAAAACGGAACTGGAAAACAGCAGTCAATGCCATTTGGAGTCTCAAGAACAAAAGAAGTTATGTTCGCGGGACACGTGGCAAAAGTCTGAAACTTCCGGCAATACTCGAAACACTGGAAGATAGTCGACAGATCGTCACAGAAGGACTTCTTGACAGTGGAGCTACCGGTTTGTGTATTGATTCAGATTTCGTCAAACGACATAACCTCATCACGGAAAACTTACCAATCAAAACACCTGTCTACAATGCCGACGGTACACTCAACGACTCCGGATCAATAGAGAAGTACGTCGAGATCCGGATGACCATTGGTGATCATTCAGAGATCATCCAGTTCGGAGTAGTAAGTCTAGGAAAGAATAATATCTTTCTAGGACTAGACTGGCTGCGACACCACAACCCGAGTATTGATTGGAAAATGTCTGAACTGACATTCGACAGGTGCCCCACAAGATGCGGTTACAACCCACATTTTTGGACACCAGAGGATACCCATTCTAGAGCAGCATTACAGGAAGGCGAACAGCTTTTCCTATTCGACTGGGACAGGTATGTTCACGAGCAGGTACAGTCGAGGAAGTGGACGAAGGAACAAGCTAAGAAGGAAACAGCCGAAGAATTCGACACTTCCAAACCCTACGTCGAACAATACCCTGATGTCTTCAGCCAGAAGGAATTTGACCAGTTGCCACAACGACGTCCTTGGGATCATGCTATCGATCTAACACCAGGTTCCAAACCTTTAGATTGTAAAGTATACCTGCTAAACCCAAAGGAACAAGAGGCACTCGACAAGTTCCTTGAAGAAAACCTTCGAACTGGACAAATCCGACCTTCGACCTCGCAGATGGCATCCCCCTTTTTCTTTGTCAAAAAGAAAGATGGCACCTTACAACCGGTACAAGACTATTGTAAACTGAACGAGATGACGGTTAAAAACCAGTATCCACTTCCTCTCATTCAGGAGTTAATCAATCGTTTAAAAGGCGCTAAAATCTTCACGAAGATGGACATCAGATGGGGATTCAACAACATCCGCATAAAGGAAGGTGACGAATGGAAAGCAGCTTTTTGAATTAACCAAGGGTTATTCGAACCGACCGTTATGTTCTTTGGACTCACTAATTCTCCTGCGACATTCCAAGGTTTCATGAACCATATCCTGCGAGATCTTGTTAATAGAGGTCATGTTATCGTTTACATGGATGATATACTGATTTTTACCGACGGTATAGAAGAACATCGACAAATCGTAAAACAAGTACTCGACATTCTACGGGAGCATAAGTTGTTCCTTAAACCCGAAAAGTGTTCTTTCGAAAAACCGGTTATCGACTACCTCGGCATTATTATTGGTAACGGAACTATTCGCATGGATCCAAAGAAAGTACAGGCTGTTTGCGAGTGGATTACTCCCCACAAAAAGTGCGACGTTCAGCAATTCTTAGGATTTTGCAACTTCTTCAGGCGCTTTATTCGTGGGTTTAGTCTTATCGCAAAGCCGCTGACACAGCTTACTGGAAATGGAACTTGGAAGTGGGAGAAACTGCAAGAAGATGCGTTCGAGGAGTTGAAACACCGTATTTGTGAGGAGGTTGTTTTATTGATTCCTCGTAACCAGGGACAATTCCGAGTCGAGGCTGATTCATCTGATTACGCCAATGGTGCAGTTTTATCACAGTTTGTCGACAATAGGTGGTATCCAATCGCTTTTCATTCACGTTCCCTCAACGAGGTTGAGCGTAATTACGAAATCTATGATAAAGAACTCATGGCGATTATGGACTCACTTGACGACTGGCGACAGTATTTACTAGGTGCGGAGGAACAGATTGAAATTTTTACGGATCACGCAAACCTCCAGTACTTCAAGAAGCCGCAGAAGCTCAACTGACGGCAAGCGCGCTGGGTACTGGAATTAGCGGAGTATAATTTCGATCTTGTTCATAAGCCTGGTAAATCGATGACGAAAGCTGACGCCCTGTCGAGGATGACAGGTCTTGAGACGGGGGACAAGGACAATGAGAACATTGTTCTCCTGAAACCGGAATTTTTCATCCAAGCTCTCGACCTATTGGCTCCTGAAGATCTCCTGTTATCAGAGATCCGAAAAAGTAGAAACCAAGTAGACCGAACCGTACAGGATGCCCTCGCTGCAAAAAACCCAGAGTGGACTGAAACCAACAAAGTCATTACATGGAAAGGGCGTGTTTATGTACCAAAAAACTGCCTACTCTGATCTAAAATAATCACTCAGTACCACGACACGCCGCTAGCGGGACATCCTGGACAGTATAAAACTACGGAATTGATTACTCGAGACTACTGGTGGCCAGGGGTTACACAGGATGCAGGGAAGTACGTCGAAGGTTGCGAGAAATGCCAGGCTACGACGGCTCATTGTACCAAACCGGTAGGACGACTACATCCACACTCAGTTCCATCGGAGCCTTGGCAGATAATTGGTACCGACATGATAGGAGAACTACCAGAGTCAGGAGGATATAACACTATTTCAGTGTTTGTTGACCATTTTTCCAAAAGATTACGACTTGTTCCGTCACACACTACAGTCACATCAGAGGGAATGGCAAAAATCTATCGGGATCGTATTTTCTCTATCCACGGCATTCCACGAAAAATTATACATGATCGAGGACCTCAGTATCATTCTCGTTTCATGAAGGAACTCTACCGTCTTTTAGGAATAGAAGCAAACTATACCACGGCGTATCACCCACAGACCAACGGCCAGACAGAACAAACAAATCAGGAGATAGAACATTATCTCCGTTTGTTCATTAGTTATCATCAAAACGACTGGCATGAGTGGTTACCACTTGCAGAGTTCGCCTATAACGATCGAGTACACTCTGCGACGAAAGTTTCCCCCTTCTATGCTGACAACGGTAGACATCCCTATAAAGGTACGGCACCTCAAATGACTTCAGACAACCCCACAGCACAGGCGTTTGCAGATGGAATGAGGAAGGTTCGAGATGAAGTAGGAGCGGCCTTAGGAAAGGCCAACGAGGATATGAAGAAGTTTTATGACCGGAAGCGAAGAGTTGGAGTAGAGTACAAGCCGGGTGATAAGGTCTGGCTTGAGGGAACTAACTTGTCAACAGACCAGCCGATGAAAAAGTTAGGAGACAAACGGTTTGGACTGTTTACAGTTCAGAAGAAGATAGGCGCTAGTTCCTATAAACTAGACATCCCCTCCACGTGGAAACATATCCATAACGTTTTCAACGAAGTCCTCCTGACCCCTTACAGGGAACCACAATTCCCTTCTCAACCATGGAATACTAGACCACCTCCTATCGTTGTAGGAGAAGAAGAAGAGTTTGAGGTCGAGGAGATTCTTGACTCACGAAAGGTAGGAAGGGGAATTAAATACAAAGTCCGATGGTGGGGATATGGACCGCATGAGGATACTTGGGAACCTCGGTCCAACATCACACATTCCTCCGATCTGTTGAAGGAATTCCATGACAAAAACCCGACCAAACCCAAACCCGCCACTCTAAGTAGACTCGAGATTCCTATTTCCTTATTTCCGACTGAATTATTCCGCCCTATGCCTCCGCCAGACACCGAAAACATGCCATCACAATTACCCTCCGAAAATTTCGTTAGACGACAAGCGCTTCGTGGAACTCGCGCTCTAGGGAGGGGGTAATGTCATGAAACAATCTTTTTCATTATTCTTTTCTTTTATTATTCTTTTCCTTTTCTTTTATTTACTTATCTAATCACCAAAGCGCTTACACTAGTGCTTATTATATTTTCATTATCATTTAGGTTACACGCATCAACCTTATTGTTCTCGCATTGTCATTTCACTTAGGCGCAACTCTCTCGTGCCTGTCAGCTCATTGACAGGATGACGTCATTATTGTTCCGCTTCTATGCTTCTTTTTATATTGCCTTATTGTTTACTCACCTAATACCTACAGCTTTACTTATGGATACGAGCAACTCTTGTTGTAGATCCTCACGATTACGGTGTGAGACATCTCTCACGGTTTCATATCCCATTTCGTATATAAGACTAGGTATTTTGTAGTTATATTCCTTAGCTCTATTCTCGTCTATTCTCCTTGGTAGCTAGACTTGTAGTTGGGTTGTTTTATCCATCCTCTTTTGCTTTTTCGCCCTCTTGCTCATCGTCTATTGTGTGACGCCTGGTTGTCTCTTGTGAGAGCTAGCGAGTCGCTGACATTCTTGTTCGACTTTACCATTCTACTTTTCTACTGATTGGTAGTTACCATACAAACCCGGAAACTATCGGAACACTTTATACTATCCTATTCATCCTAGACCTCATGGAATCTCACCGGAACAGTCTTAACACTTGCATAGATATAACAGACCCTATATACAAAAGTGCAAATCTAATCCTTCTACTCTAAAACAGGTCAGGGCGCCTATTACTTAATATTACTAAGATTACTTAACTTCAAGTAAAGAATTAGTCTGAGTAATCAGCTGTCATGTGCCAGCACTTTGGGCTCTTGGGTCCCTACACCAGTGCTTATTCTCAGTTCTATATCAATATTGATTGCCGAGAAGTCCACCTATACACTTCATATGTGTACATGCATTTGGAGTCTGTCTACACGTTTTACACCTCACTTATAGCCTTAAGGTGTGATGATTCTTTCTTCCTTCCCCCTTTCATTTTCTCTGCCAACTGTAACTCCTTTCTACTTTTCTGCCCTTTATTTCCACAGAAATGTATGCTATTTCTATTGAATTTTAGCTTTTCAATTAGTTTTGATCTACTTAAACTTGCAGGAATTCTCCTCCTACTACTCCTGAACACAATCGGAATGCTGAGCATGCACATGAGAGAGAGTTCCGAGTAATGCACTCTCCACAGCACTGGAGACTACCTCAAGCATCTCATAACAGACCTGAACTTATTCCTTTTCCCTTCCCTCAAGCCTCTGGGGGCCTCCCTGCTAACCAAGTGGATAATCCATTTGAGGTTGTTAACCACAATGGTCAAGAGTTTCAGTTGACACAGAATATTGCTGCACAGCTGAGGAATCTGCCTCCATTGGTTCCTGTAAGACCAACTCAAAGTAGAAGGGGTAGAGGGGTAAGTTTTATTCTTGACTGCTTTTGCATCTTGACAATTGACTATCTGTAGACTGGACCTTCCAATGCACATCCTCAGCAGAATCAGGCTCAGCCTCAGGTAAACATAATGTGTTTTTTTTTCCTTTCAAATAGCTAACTATTACTTTTGATCCATCTTGGCACTTGACTGTCTGTAGGCTGGACCTTCCAATGCACCTCCTCAGCAGGATCAAGCTACTGGGGTTGGTCAGCCTCAGGTAAACATAAATTTTAATTAACTGTTCTTTTCTATTTACTATTTTGCCTTCAGTATCAACATCTTCCACAGCATTTGCAGGCAATGTTAGCTTCTGTACCTCCACATCCTGTGCATGGTAAAAGAAGCAATCAATATGGAAGAGGTATGGACTTTCCTCCTGCTCCTCAACAACCTGCTTTCCCTTTCCCTCTTCCTTTCCCTCTTCCTCTTCCTGTCCCTCTCCCTCATTTTCAACCTTTTCCTCTTTCTCCTCTACCTGCTTCTCCTCCCCAAGTTATGGACTATGAGACTCCTCCTGTTCCTTCCCCTTTGCCATCTCCTTCTCCTCCTCCTTTTCCCCCACATCAGCCAGTTCCTGTAAATCCTCAGAATCTACCTATAGCTCTGAGGCCAGTTCAGGATGATGGAGTTTACAATGAGCTTTTCTTGGGCCAGATGGACAAGGAATGTCCAAACTGTCATGCTTTACATTGGGAGGCAGAAAGGCGCAAGAACTCCTCAAAGTGCAATCCTAAATTTGGTAAATGCTGCCAGTCTGGAAAGATTATACTTCCATTTCTCCAGAGGCCTCCTCTTGAGCTGGAAATGTTATTTAATAGTCAGGATCATAACTCTAAGCATTTTTTGGAAAACATCAGAGCTTATAATGCTGCCTTTGCATTTGTATTATTGGGCATGAAAACACAACCCCAAAATGATCCTGAGCTATCACAAACTGGACTGCGGCAGTTTAAAATCAAAGGAGAACTATTTCATAGTTTGGGCTCCCTCCTGCCAGAGGTGGGCAAGAATCCTGTTTATGCTCAACTATATATTATGACTCCTGAAACTGCCCTGGAAAGGCGCATGGTGAACAATGCCCACTCTGGATTGCTTAATCCTATAATGACAGTTCTTGATGATTGCCTTCAAAGGAACAACCACTTCTTCGAACTGTACAAGACTGCCCATGAGCATATAGCTGATGAAGAACAGACAAATCCAGGGTCTGCAAATCATACTGTATGTGTTAGGCTTCACTTTTTGGACTCTACAGATTCAAGGAGATACAACTTGCCTACTGCAGAGGAAGTTGCTGTTATTCTTCCTGGGCCTGGTGAAGCTGCTGATCATAGAGATATTATTCTGCAGCATAAAGCAGGACCCCTTAAGAGAATAGTAGAGTATAATCCTGCATATGCCCCACTTCACTATGTATTGCTTTTCCCCAGAGGAGAGTTAGGTTGGCATAAAAAAATTCAATATGCTCATGGTAAAGGAACTAATCTAAATGAAGAGGATGAAACTGAGACTTCCAAGAGAATATATGTTTCTCAGATGGAATACTATGCTTTTTGTCTTCATCAATGAAAAACACAGTTTGAAAGTTCTCATTTGTTTATGGCCAAGAATTTATTCCAGCAGTTCATAGTTGATGCATTTGCCCAAGTGGACCCCCAATATAGGAGGAAGGTAGAATGATACGCTGTCCAATATCTGCAACATCTGTATCTGTAGCCTGTACAGCATCAACTAAACCTGAATATAATTCTGCTCTAAGCTCTTTTTGGTGCCATTTAAGCCAGGACAGTCGCTGCTGGCTCAAGACATATGTTCCAGCTGTATCAAGATTCAATATCCCTTTTGCATCATTTTGGAAAGCCAGATCTCTTTGTGACTATCACAGCTAATCCTAATTGTCCTGAAGTCAAGGCTGCACTACTCCCTGGGCAAACTCCCAATGACTGCCCTGATATCATAGCCCATGTATTCCGTGAAAAAGTTCGCATTATACTGAACCTGATTGACAAAGGGTGTTTTGGGAAGTGCAGGGGTCGGGTGTACACTATTGAGTTTCAGAAAAGGGGTTTGCCTCATATTCATATCCTTATTTTTCTCCATCCAGAAGATAGATTTAAAGAGCCCCATCATATAGATCAACTTATATCTGCTCAGCTACCTGATTCAAACTCTCACCCAAAGCTATTTAAGTTAGTCCAAAAGCTGATGATTCATGGTCCATGTGGAGCACTCAATCCAAATGCCTCCTGCATGAAGGATGGAAAGTGTTCAAAGGGTTTTCCAAAACCTTTCCAGCCTGAGACTTCCCTTTCTGAAAATGGCTATCCAGTATATGCTTGGCCAGACAATGACAGAAAGTGCAAGAAAACTGTCAATGGTAGAGACATTGAGCTTGACAATACATGGGTGGTTCCTTATAATGCTTGGACACTCATGGAGTTGGAAAGCCATGTTAATACTGAATGCTGCATTTCTATCAGGGCTCACAAGTATCTTCACAAATATGTTTACAAAGGTCATGACCGGGCAACTATGCACATTGGTTCAAATCAGGATGAAGTGCAGTTGTATTTAGATTCACGTTATATTTCTGCTTCAGAAGCCAGTTGGAGATTGTTTTCTTGTGCTATGCATGAAGAAAAGCCTAAAGTTACAAGGTCAGCTGTGCATACTCCTGGAGGTCAGATGGTTACATTTGATGCAGACAATGGACAAACATTGGAAGAGATTGTTAATGCTGCAAGCACCAAGAATAGCACACTCATGGGATATTTTAAAGCCAATGCAGAGGAAGAGGAGAGAGTTAGGGAGGATCCAGCAAATGCTGTAACAACAGCTCGGTCTCTGCTGTATCAAGAATTTCCATCAGAATGGGTTTGGAATAAAAGCAACCACAAATGGACAGTTCGCAAAAAAGGTGACCCTGCTGTTGGTAGAATGTACTCTGTTCATCCAGCTGCTGGGGAGAGATTTTACATCCAGCTATTATTAACAGTTGTCCGGGGGGCCACTTCCTTTGCCCATCTTCGAACATATAATGGTGTTGAATACCCAACATTTCAGGAGGCATGTCTTGCTCAAGGCCTTTTGCAGAATGACTCTGAGTGGAAAGACTGTTTGGAAGATGCATGCCATATGCGGACAGGATCATGCCTTAGATCACTGTTTGCAACAATTTTGAAAGATTGGCACCCTGTGCAGCCAGGATTATTATGGGACCAGTTCAACCAGTATATATGTGATGACCTTGAACAGTACTTATTCAGTAAAAGAATTGTGGATAATCCAACACCAGAGCAGGTTGAGGATTATGGCCTATATCTTATTGACAAGATTCTTTTCCATGCAGGAATATTTGAGGGAGTCAAACAGTATTTGGGAATGCCAATACCCAACTATGAGTTTTGGTCTCAAGTGGAAGGCAACAGATTGATTGCTGAACAGCTGGACTTTGATGCTGAAGAGCAATTGCAGAAAGGAACAGAAAACTTATCCAAGCTCAATGCAGGCCAAAGGCATGCATTTGACCAAATCATGAGTGCTATCAGAGAAAATAGACCCAGGATGTTTTTCCTACATGGTCCTGCTGGAACAAGCAAGACTTTTACTTACAATACCCTTTGTTATATGCTTCGGGGAGAAAGAAAAATTGTTCTCTGTTGTGCATCATCAGGAATAGCTGCACTGCTACTTCCAAAGGGTCGGACTGCACACTCAACTTTTAAGATTCCAATTGAAATTTTTGAAGGAAAGGCGTGTTCTGTCAAAACAAATTCTGATTTGGGGAAGCTGTTGCAGGAGACTGCTCTAATTATATGGGATGAAGTTCCAATGCAGAATTGGTTTTGCCAGGAAGCAGTAGATCTAACTATGCAAGATCTTAAATCAAGTACCACACCTTTTGGGGGAGTGACTGTGATATTTGGTGGAGACTTTCAGCAAATACTTCCTGTAGTGTGTAAAGGAAGGAGGGAACAGATAGTTGGTGCCAGCATTCAGCGATCTAGGCTTTGGCGGGACATTGAGATTTTGCATCTAACTGAAAACAAATGACTTAGCAGTGGAACAGAGGAGGACCAGGCTTATGCTGAATGGCTTTTGAAAGTGGGTCATGGTTCAGATAATGATGCAGAGAGTCAAATCAAACTGGATCCCACAATGAGATGTGGAGATAGCATTGATTCATTGATTTCCACTATCTATCCCAGCCTGGACTTGATTGACCCTGAACTGAACAATGATGCATGGTTTTTGGAACGTACTATCCTATGCCCCAGAAATGATGCTGTTGATAACTTGAATATGAAGTGTCTAAATGCACTCAAAGGAAACATCCACACCTATCATAGTGCTGATAGTGCTGTAGTGGATGAAGATCCAGAGAATGATCTGCAGTATCCTGTAGAATATCTAAACAGTATCAATGGATCAGGTCTACCTCTTTCCAAACTATCTCTAAAAATTGGTGCACCCATTATGGTGCTTCGAAACCTTGATCCAGTGGCAGGTGTTTGCAATGGAACACATGCAATCCTTACTAAATGTACTGCAAGGGTATTGGAAGCAAGAATTCTGGGAGGTGATAATGCAGGTATAACTTTTCTAATACCACGGATCACCATAATACCCTCAGACCTTGACTTGCCTTGTATCCTGAAAAGGCGCCAGTTTCCTGTCCGGTTGGCATTTTCAATGTCCATTAATAAGGCACAAGGCCAATCTGTTAGAGTAGTGGGATTGAATCTTCAAGTGCCTGTGTTCACACATGGTCAACTATATGTTGCTCTCTCCCGTAGTACAACCAAACAGGGGGTGAAGGTCCTTTTTCCTGAAGGTATGCTTTTTTCTTTTCCAATTTTCTGATAGTTTGGATCTTGAATATTTTATTATTTCAGATAATAATGAATGCACTACAAAGAATATTGTCTACCCTGAAGTTCTTCTGGACCCACATTAGCTTTTGCATTTTACAAGTATTTGTTTATATAATTATTGAGACATCACAAAGTTGAATTCCCACACCCATCGCGAAGCAACAGGTCAAGCAAAAGGCTTGTCTACAATAGAATCATGTGTCAAGGGTTATGACAAACAAGTCTGTGATAGATACAAGTATGGATGCTAACTGAATATGAGTAATTGAGAGGATGTCAGTGGCGGGTTGTAACCAAGTATGGGACCCAATGAGTAATGTAGAATGCATAAAAGAAAGTAAAGAAATAGTATACTAAAACAGCTAATCACAGGACTCAAGTGCCTGTCATGAAGTGAGCCACCCCTATCATTTTCCTTGCTTTATGATACACCATCCGAGCTCTCCTACCTACAATAATCATTCCGGAACCTTCCATTCCATTCTATCAGTTCCGTTCCATTCCTTGTGCCTGAGATATACAGTATTACATCATAATTCCCACACTCCACCTTGTATATATAAGCCAGCCCCCACAGCCTGGTCCCTTATCTTGACCTCTTTGTTGTTGGGACCAGGTATGTCTTTTACCTATTTACTTGTATTTATTATCAATATAACTTTATCGTTGGGACCAGTATCTGCCCGCTTCCACTCAAGTCTCCGCTCTGCTCCGCCACCATTGTCACCTCTTTGTGACATTAGGTCAAGATCCCCTACTGCACTGATAGCCTAGCCCCTACACTGGAGGAGGCAATCAGACAATGTTATATCTATGCAAGCTAAGTCTTTACAAAGCTTTGCGAACTATTCCGCTACTTAGATATTACTTATAACCTTTAACCACTATGCAATTACTTCGCGAAGGAATTCCGATGCGAAGCATTTACTTTTATCTCTTATCATCCTCATCGGATTTACACTATCCCTTTTATATCCCTTCCTTTGTTCTTTACTTACGAGCTAGCCAATTCGGGCATGGCATCACTTCGCGATCCTGATTTACCTTTAGTATAAAGCTACGGTATCGAATAGGTAGTTCTTCAGTTTAAATATCAACCTTGATAGCACTTCGATAGTGATACCAATTAATCCTCTCTATCTGTATCATCGTTTTAAACCTCCTCGCTGTCAGTACATTCCGCGATAGTCATCGCGAATGGAACACGTTTACTTTCTTCTCTTATGGACACGCGAAGTGTCGAGGACTCTACTAATAGTGGAGTCAAGGTCCGACTACTTAGTCTAGGATCATTTTACCTCGCGAAGTATTTTACTTCGTATTTTCCCGCGATCATCCCGCGATCATTCCCGACGATCCCTTTGTGCACGATCATAACAGACAAGCAATCTCGGTGGATGTATTTCTGCATGACTCCACCATGACAGGGCGTAATCAGGGCACCTCTCATACCTCCTTTCCCCCTGCCAACTCCCATGCTATGGACGTCGATGCCACGCACACCAGTGGTAATAGCAGAGAGAGCTTTGTGGCCCAGATGAGAGGCAGGTGTTACGGCTGTGGTTCTCAAAGTCATGAGAAAAGGAACTGCTCATACAAGGAAACGGTATGTTGTTACTGCGGGTGACGAGGTCACCTAGAGTTGGTTTGCCAAGACAAGTTCATGGGTCTAGAGCGTGGCCGGGGTAAACGCCGACAACCCCACTGTCAACAAGTGGCAGCTTCCTCTTCAACACCCTTCACTCTCTTCCCCAATGAACCCGTCCAAATTGCTGCTTCTACTCCGGTTCCTATCGCCCCATCCCCAGTCACTCCTGACCTCTCCACTCAGATTGCCCAGCTCCAGGAGCTCCTGAACAGAGCCAATGCCATGGCCCCAGCACAAAGTTCGCAGGAGGGTTTTTAAAGTGGGTACCCATCTCGGCCGCACCGAGAGTACCCGTTAACCAATTTGCTATACTACATTCTACCTCCGCATACGATTCACTTTCCGCCTGTAAAATACCTACTATTTCGGAATTGAATTCCAATTCATCACACTTCCGAATTAATGTGAAACTAAGAGGAAGGAATCACAGTATAGCAACTGCGGCCATGATTGATTCTGGGGCCACTGCCCTATTTTTGAACCAGGAGTTTGTCAACTGCCACCGTGTAAGGACCTTTCCACTCAGGAAACCTATTGGTGTCTTTAACATTGATGGGTCTGCCAACCAAGCAGGGCAAATCATGCACTTTGTGCATCTAGCCCTGACTGTTGATAACCAAGAACGGTGGACAGACTTGCTAATAACCAACCTGGGAAGCGAAGATCTAATTCTGGGACTCCCTTGGTTATGTAAAGCCAATCCAGATATTGACTGGGAGAAAGGACGACTCTCGGTCAAACCACAACAGACAACGATAGAGCAGGTGGTAGATCAAGATACTGCAGAGGAAATCGAAACAGTCATCACTCCTGAATCCCCACCGAGCATAGCAGAGGAGGAGGCAGAGGATTCGCCTATACACTGCATTCGAGCCAATTGACAAACCTGACGTGCATGGGTGAAGTCAGGCATCCTACAGGAACAAACAGAGGAGGTCTGGTGTGCGGCAGGGCTCACCTACTCCCAACAGCTAGCGGAACAGGCCCACAAAGCAAAACCTCTGAAAACCTTTGAAGAAATGGTCCCAGAACCCTACTGTGACTTTGAAAATGTATTTTCCGAAACTGCATCAGAACGTCTCCCAGAACACCAACCTTGGGACCACGCCATTGAGCTGATCCCAGGGGCACCTGAAACCATGCGCACAAAAGTCTGGAAGCAGTCTGCCAAGACAAGTTCATGTTGGAGTTGACCCGTGCACCCAGTGCGCATGATACCTAAGACCGACGGCTTTCTTTATCTATTACTTATCATTGAACCCTTATCATCATCGAACCCCTATACTGTTCCTCCTTTATATGTCTTCGTGCCAACAGAATGTACCTCAGTCGTTTCACTCCCATCGTTGTGCGACTGAGGTTCGTGTCCATTACTACTTACTGTTTCTCTCTTACTTACAGTCTCTAGTAGCTCTTACAAATATTCTCTGTCTTTCAGGTAGTTACTTGAGACTCCAATAGAGTCGTTTCACTCCCATCATTGTGCGACTGAGCTCTTACAAATATTCTCTGTCTTTCAGTTCATGGGCCTGGAATGCGGCCGGGGTAAGCATCATCAACCCCGTCGTCAACAAGTTGCTGCTTCCTCTTCAACACCCTTCACCCTCTTTGTCAGGAACAACTAACACTACGAGTAACCCTTAGCGCATAGGCACCTGTCATAGGGTGCTTGTGTCCTGTGACTAGGTGCTTAGGTATACTATTTCTTCGTTTTCCTTTACGCATTCTATGTTACTCATCGGGTCCCATACTCGGTTACAACCTGACACTGACATCCTCTTGATTACTTATACTCGGTTAGCATCCGTACTCATATCTATCACGGACTTGTTTGTCATAGCATTTGACCTACGATTCTATTGTAGATTAGATTCATACTTTTGTATATAAGGTCAGCTAAGGTTGTTATATCTATGCAAGCTAAGTCTTTACAAAGCTTTGTGAACCATTCCACTACTTAGATATTACTTATATCCTTTTACCACTATGCAATTACTTCGTGAAGGAATTACTCGTTATCTCTTATCATCCTTATCGGATTTACAATATCCCTTTTATTTCTCTTCCTTTGTTCTTGACTTATGAGCTAACCCATTTGGGCATGGCATCGCTTCGCAATCCTGACTTACCTTTAGTATAAAGCTACGGTATTGAATAGGTAGTTCCTTAGTTTAAATATCAACCTTGATAGCACTTCGATAGTGATACCAAATAATCATCTATCTTTATCATTGTTTTAACATCCTCACTGTCAGTATGTTCCGCGACGATCATCGCAAATGGAACACATTTACCTTTCTTCTCTTGCGGACACACGAAGTGTCGAGGACTCTACTAATAGTGGAGTCAAGGTCCAACTACATCGTTTAGGATCGGTTTACCTCGCGAAGTATTTCCCTTCGCATTTTCTTGTGATCATCCCGCAATCATTCCCCACAATCCCTTTGTGCACAATCATAACAAAGGTCTTGTAGTGACCTTAGCTTTGTTATTCAACTTGACTTCTGGGTTTACTCTTTGAGACGTCTGAGACACTTAGCCGTTTGAGGTTTTGTGTGTCGACATCGACCTCTGACACTCTTCCCCAATGAACCTGTCCAAATCATGGCTTCTACTCCAGCCCCCATCACTCAGTTCCCAGTTACTCCTGACCTCTCCACCCAGATTGCACAGCTCCAGGAGCTCCTGAACAGAGCCAATGCCATGGCCCCAGCATCAGGTCCTCAGGAGGGTTTTTAAAGCAGGTACCCATCATGGCTGCATCGAGAGTACCTGTAAACCAGTTTGCTATACATTCCACATCTGCGTATGATTCTCTTCCATCCTGTAAAATATCTACTATTTCGGAATTGAACTCCAATTCATCTCACTTCCAAAATAATGCAAAATTAAGAGGAAGAAATCACAGTATAGCAACTGCAGCCATGGTTGATTCTGGAGCCACTGCTCTATTTTTGAACCAAGAGTTTGTCAACCGCCACCGTGTAAGGACCTTCCCAATCAGGAAACCCATTGGCGTCTTTAACATTGATGGGTCTGCTAACCGAGCAGGGCAGATCACACATTTTGCACATCTAGCCTTGACTGTTGATAACCAAGAATGGTGGACAGACTTGCTAATAACTAATCTGGGAAGTGAAGACCTAATCTTAGGACTCCCCTGGCTATGTAAAGCCAATCCAGATATTGACTGGGAGAAAGGATGACTCTCAGTCAGATCACAACAAACAACAATAGAGGAATTGGAAGAGCAAGACATGGCAGAGGAAATTGAAACCATTATCACTCCTGAACCACCACTTGACATATCAGACAAGGAGACAGAGGAATCGCCCATACACTGCATTCGAGCCAACTGACAAACCTGACATGCATGAGTGAAGTTGTTATGATCGTGCACAAAGGGATCGTCAGGAATGATTGCGGGATGATTGCGGGAAAATACGAAGTGAAATACTTCATGAGGTAAAATGATCCTAGACAACGTAGTCGGACCTTGACTCCACTATTAGTAGAGTCCTCGACACTTCGTGTGTCCACAAGAGAAGAAAGGTAAATGTTTTCCATTCGCAATGACTATCGCGGAACGTACTGACAGCGAGGATGTTTAAAACGATGATACAGATAGAGGATTAATTGGTATCACTATCAAAGTGCTATCAAGGTTGATATTTAGACTAAGGAACTACCTATTCGATACCATAGCTTTATACTAAAGGTAAGTCAGGATTGCGAAGCGATGCCATGCCCGAATGGGTTAGCTCGTAAGTAAAGAACAAAGGAAGGGCTATAATAGGAATAGTGTAAATCCGATAAGGATGAAAAGAGATAACGAATAATTGCTTCGTGTCGGAATTCCTTCGTGAAGTAATTGCATAGTGGTAAAAGGATATGTAATATCTAAGTAACAGAATGGATCACGAAGCTTCGTAAAAACTTAGCTTGCATAGATATAACAAAAGTCAGGTATCTTTCACAAACAAACAGAGGAGGTCTGGTGTGCTGCAGGGTTCATCTACTCCCAACAGCTAGCGGAACAGGCCCACAAAGCAAAACCTCTGAAAACCTTTGAAGAAATGGTCCCAGACCCCTACCATGATTTCGAAAAAGTATTCTCCAAAACTGCTTCAGAGTGCCTCCCTGACCACCAACCCTGGGATCATGCCATCAAATTGATCCCAGGTGCACCTGAAACCATGTGCATGAAAGTCTATCCAATGTCATTGAATGAACAAGGTGAACTCAACTGCTTTCTGGATGACAACCTCCACCCCTCATTGCTCATCACCTATTGTGTGATGCCTGGTTGTCTCTTGTGAGAGCTAGCGAGTCGACAGGTAGGGAAAGTAAAATTAGGCAAAAGAATTAAGTTGAAAATAATGAAATTGGTGGAGAGAATAGAGTAATGACTAAGCATGAATGTTAAGCTAGAATCCTATAGACAGGATCCTAAAGAACATATCATTCCAAAGGATAGATTGAAGTGGACCAGTGGATCCCAAGATTCTGGCAGAATGGTTTTGGCCAGCCCCCATTATAATAGAACACACTAAATATGGATCATGGGGCATGAACCGATTTGTTATATAAGTAGGCGCGTCGGTTGCCGTCGGGTCCAAACCTATTGAATTCGCAAGCTAGAGGAGTGCCACAAATTTGTCCTCCGACGCCAGCTGCGACGGATGAACCTTCAATCTGTATCTACATAAAGGGAAGATTCTCACAACTTACATGGTTAGAGCTGGTCTCTATCTATCACGAAAAGTTACAACATTCAATATGCACAGACTCTCGATCACCTCGGTAATTCACCTCGTCGCTATCGCAGTATTCGTGAACAATGCCTACGCTTCCTCCATCCGCGGGTTCCATGTTAGGGCCAAACCTGCACAGTCATCACCTCCTTCTCCCTCTGCCACTGGAGGATTTATAGCTGGGATGAAGAACTTATTACCGACGGGGTCAGGGCCCGAAAAGTTTTCATCTTTGAAACATTTTACAATTGGATACGGTCTCACGGTGAGTTTCTGTGCTAGTTCGATCCTAATATCTCAATCTGTTCAACTTAGGAATATGAGAATGGAGTCGAAGCTCCACTGTCACGAATCTCAGTCATAGTCGACGGTATCAAAGATCAACCGCGCTTCAAAAATGATATTTTCCTCGTATCAATCCCAAACTATACGTTCAAAGAAGTACGTCTCAGACAAACATCAGAGCTTACCTGGCAGCTTAGACTGATTCAAACCTCAGAATAAATCGTTGGTGAGCGACTAAAAAGGAATCACAATTTTCTTTGCTGATTCTGTTCCTCCAGTGTATGGTATATACCTCATCCCATGGGATGAAGAAATTCAAAAGTCTCCCGCTGGTGAGTCTGTCAACCAACCATATAACAGTGATGTGGGTAAATGGACACATGTTCTTTAGATCTACGAGAAGAAAGAGATCGATAGCCCACCACCGGCATACGAGCGTCAGCAGTCATCATCTCAGACAGGCACACCATCGGTGCAGAAACAGCTTATCACTTTTTTTGCTGCCAAATTGTCGTCCGAGACTGCTACGACCACGTACAATGTGATCGTTATGCGCATCGATGAAAGCCACGTCAAGGAGGCAATGGAACTTGACCTACGTACACATTGTCTTAAGAAAGGTGTGCCCACTACTTCAATATGTTTGTGCTGGATGATTTACTGATAGTTTTCGCAGGAGAGAAGACACCCGCCACCAATCTTTTGAGGCTGTGGTCGGTAGCTGAATGGGATAGATATGGAGTGAAGGACTGGCCTTCCAGAACAACCTCTTATTCAGACCCTGGAGAGGTTACTATACAGTCTCTCGCTCAACGTCCCCTACCCGCCTCGCCCGCGCCCCACTCTGGGTCTAACACCACTAGCTCGCTTTCTCAGCACCCTCAAGCTCCTGCACACCCCCAGACCAGTCCTGTGAATCGTCATGCCGGCTCTGAGCACGGTGGAAAATCTTGAATCGTGAATTGGTCGGGCCGGAAGATGTAGTTGACTATATTCGTGATTCGTCGTCTTTGTTTTGTGTTAACTGGATGGGCGGTGTCCTATAGCACATGGCTTGTAGCTTTTACTCCTTTATAACTCATCCTCCGTGCAGTGTACAGTATCATTCGTCCTCTAATTGTTCCCTATGTATCTATCCATGCTCTGGATTTACAGGCTAAGAAGGAAGGCCCGCCGCAGCCCGACGTTTGATGCGCCGGACAGTAGATGTATATGCAGGGGTTCAGAATAGTGTGTGTGAAGTCTACACACATTCTTTCACTCTCATTCCGAGATTCTTCCGCTACTTTCTCAGTTTTTCCGTGAAACCTGCATAGCTCCATAAAATCTCAGACTTTTCGACCTCTACACCTACGGACTGCGGCAATCCGCAATACCTCTTTACAAAACATCGCTCACAGCAAATCTTTTGATTTCTTCGACGTATAGACGTATTTTGCAGCATATATAGCACATCCATCATGGCTGAACTGTAAGTTATCTAATTGCATCTGGTTGAGTGAAATTTCATCTCCTTTTATCCAAGCGGTGATTTTCTTGCGCTCATTGCAGTAAGTCTTTTTGACGTTTCATCTCTCATATACTAACCTTTTCTCTTCCCGTCTTTTTATATCTCCCTCTGCGACCGCCAAACGGTCTCGTCCCACTCCTCTCCATCTGAAGACAATTGTAATTTTCGCGGGAATCGTATACGTTGTATATACTGTTGTGGGCTCGGTATCGGAAGGGGTAAAGTCCACAAAAGACAAGTACGTCTAGCTTCAATCTCAAACATAAGCATGCCAACTGACTGATCAAAAATTTTCCTTTGCTTCTTCCCCTTGCATAACCGTCCTGCCCTCGCTATGTGCTCCTATTGATCCAAAAACGACTGTGATTTGACTTGGCTCGACCGTCGTCTTTTCGGATTCCAACATATTTCGTGCTTTCTATTTTTGATTCTTCACGCGCAGATTAAAGGAAAAGGGATACGAGATATCGGACAAGGGAATGTCGGTAAAGACGTCGAAGAGAATGAACAGGGAAGACTACGTTGATGCGACGCAACGGTATGTTTTCAGCTTGTCGTTTACTCGTTTATGTTCGTTAACGTGCAACTTCCTTTCTTTCTCCATTCTCATTTCTCTTCATAATTCTTCCTTTTCAATATATGACGCGCAGAGGATTGATTCGAGCTATGGGAGCTTCCTCTTTTGGAACAAATTCTAATGGGACCGTTCAAAGTCCTGCCTCCACCTCACCCTCCGCTGCATCGGCTAGCCTTTCAGCGCCGACGCTGAAGCACCGCTCGAGTTCCTCCTCAATAAATTCCACTTCTTCAGGGAAGAAAACCAGCCTCTTCGGGAAGAAAAGGCATGACTGATGAAGATGAAGCTTTCTTGAACAGCTCGAAGTGGCAAAGAGGTTGTTGGTCGAGCAGATGGTGAAAGCAGATATGAAATGCAAGGGTAGGGACGGGTTCAGAGAAAATATTCATTGAACGAACTTACCGTATACTCTGGATTCACTCATGTATCGTTCAGCCCTCCGCCAACGAGCGTCTCGTTTTTTTATTCTTTTCTTTATTTCTTTACTGCTTTTTTGTACGCTAAAATAGTCAGGCAAGTACATAGGAAGAATGGTAGATATCGGCGTTATCTTTCGCATTGCTTCTTGCAACGGGCCAAATTGAGATAGAGAACTTCAGTTTCCGCTGTGATTGCAACATTATGCTTTCGACTTCTCCGTGACCTGCTTCTGCTCCTGCTTCACAACCTGTTGCACCGCACTCAACAGCTTTTCATGCGCATCCTTCACCGTAGCAATAACACCATAATTCTCCCCGAGGGTCCTACCGAGCCCGAAATCAAGAGGGCGGCCACGGGAGTCGGTAATGATTCCACCAGATTCGGTGACCAAAAGGGACCCAGTTGCATGATCCTTTAAGATAAGGAATGACAATTGGAAGCTAGATTAGTTTCATTTCCAACGTCTTGGATGGTATTACACTTACCCAAATCTTCTCCTTATATCCGACTCCGGTCGGCATCCTCATATACGCTCCTCCATCTCCTCGCGCTAGACACCCGTATTTAGCCTGGCTATCCATCCGAATCGGAGACTGTGTCAATCCCAATATAGCGGAAATGCGGGATGTGGTTGAGTGGGAGGAATGTGCGGCTTCGACTGACTCGAGGAAACTGAAGGTAGATGGTGTGTACGGAGGCATAGTGAGAGGCGTCGGGTCCGCACCGGTAAGTTTCATCTGTGGGTGATGAGGATATATACGCCGTTTATGAAGCAAGATGGACACACCTGTTGAGCTCCTTGCCCTCTGACGGCAACGAACAGGCATCCTTTATCCCCGTCCGGTTTCGACAAGTTCAAAGGCAGATTTGGACATCCCAAAACACCAACTTGAACTTGCGCGTCAACGATGAGAGCAAGGCAAACAGCATATTGCTCCCCTCGCAGAAAGCCTTTTGTTCCGTCGATTGGGTCAATGGTCCACATTCCTACAAAAATTACTGAGTTCAATAGATGTTTTGAGATTGTAAGCAAGAACGACGTACTTCCACTTCTACCACCCTCATAATTGCCTCTGTCGATTGCGTCCAAAAGCTCGTCAGCATTTTGCTCCGAGCCAGGTCCGATTCCCCACTCTGCAATGTCCCCAATGCCGAGCTCAGCTGTCAATGCTTCGTTTGCAAGCTCGACGATGCGATTTCTGAGTGAAGCACCACTGTCTGCCCGTAGATCCGCTGCGTCTTCTTCTCCAACGATTGAATCATTGGGAAATGCACGGTGTAACATAGAGCTTATGACTGCTTGTGCGGAATAATCACCAACTGTAAAACAGATCAACGATTTGAAATCGATAAAGAAAAAGCCTGTTCTTACCTGTAACGGGCGAGTTGTCTCCCTTCACTAAGGTCTCATTCTTGACCAGCTTGTTGAATACCGAAGACGTCAATAAGCATGCTCGCCGTACAGCAGATATTGCGAATTGTTTTTCGGTAGTGTATGGGAGCGACATTATCGACCTGTGAGTGGTCGTAGAAATAAAAGAAAGACATGTAGGAGCTGAAAAAGACTTGATAAATGAAGAAATTCGACAAATCATCAATCATCATGGTGGTTTTCTCAAGAGCGTGAGTTCGACGTCAATATGGCTCATTTTTATGCGCGAGAGGGCCGGGAAACCACTTTCCACTTGAAACTCTGGAAATCCTGTGCATCTGAATGATAATATCCAGCTCTTACAGCTTACTGCGGCTTACAAACATCTTTCTCCAATCTCGTAGGCGATGCGGCTGTCTATCAGGAAGGAGCGCAACAACTCATACAGTACAGTAAGATCATTTATGATCTTGAACCATTGACTCTTCAGATACTATCGACGTTCTCGGAGCATCGCTTCATTTTTGCAGCTGATACGTTCCTGGTGAAATGCATCAGGCTGTCAAATTTGGAGTTCGACCAAATGGAAGTGATATCTTAGCTACCGCTTGACAGGTTCTTGTTCGACTACCTGCAATCAGGCGGCGGGTCCAGACAGCGTCCAGACAGATTGTTTATGCCGAAAGTGCATACTCCGCCCTCGGTGGAGAGTAAAGAAAAGGAAACGGAAGGAAACAGGACGCCACAGCTAGCTTTCTTTTGAGAGCAATAGAAGATTTTCATCCACATTTAGAATCTCTCGATATTCTCAACTCCCTATCGAGCTTCTCTCTGATGTCGGAAGTTGATTTTGGATTTTTCGACTAGTCCATTACGGATGATCATTTCGGGTAGTCGTTCCCTCGGTTGAAATTTTATTATCAGCAGCCGGTAACATTTATACACATGAGCTATTTGAACGACGATAGCAAGCAGGGCTCACACGCCCTTGACGGAGAGCGTGGATAAGCAGTACGCCCTTCGACTAATCATTGAACACCGGTACAGCCATCTGATGCAACTGGTGTTCCTGCCAATGTGTTTACGCTCAGGTCCTATTCCAAAGTTGGTCAGTATGTATGTGTGTCTTCATATTTCCCCTTATGTAATCATGTAGTCCTATTTGACTGAGGTGGCAAAAAAATACATGTGCATCGTCTGCCAATCAGATCATGCACCGGAAGAGAAATAGCGATATTGGGTATTCCCTCTCCCATCTTCCTTCAGGTTAGCACGTCCCAGATTCTGTGTCCGTCCAGAAGAAAGTGCTTGACCCACAACCGATAGGCTAGAATCCAAGAAGTACTGGATGTACTCCACGAAGACTTAGTGCCGATCTTTAGCCGGAACTCTACCATCAATATGATATCCATGAACCCTCCGTGATTCCGACCAGCAGTGAACTGAGAGATCCATACCCCCGTCTGAAATTGGATCAATCCCGGCTGCAAGTTGAATGTTCTACGTAACCTGTTGGATCAAAGTTGAATCGCTTTCTCCATAGTATAGAACCTGGTATGGGTTTACTCTACGGTAAGTTATTTTCATCAAGTCTTCATTTAACCGCACTTGAGTCTATCTAGCCTTGCAAACTATTATTAGAGGTAAGATGGAATATTATATAGTACGCTTAGGCTAGTCAAACCCGGAGCTCTGAAGAGCCGACTTCGGTCTAAAAATGCAAGACAGGATATAATTGTATTTAGTTCCCGGAGCCCTCCGGGAATTACTCAAAATCTGCTTCTGAATCGGTTCAATCCATGCTTGTGGGATTTGACCATATGTTCAGAAGGTGGTGACTGCCAAGCTACGAAGCCTCTTATCTATTCCCGCGTACATAAACCGAAGTAGAAGGGAAAACTAGCTCCCGTCCTTTGCTTGCTGGCTACCGTCTCTCATGTCGTTAGAAGACAAGCAGGATTTCGCGGACGCTGAGAAGGGGCTCTCTGCAGCCGAGCTCGGTATTTATTATTGCTCTCACTCCGTTCTATGAATTTCTCTACTAAATTCTTTCTTTCAGAGGCTGTCGAAGCAATTGCCATCCCAGAGTTCGATGATCCTAACATCGACAAGGATGCCGCCATCGAGGGAGTACTTGGTCAGTGTTCTCACCACTCCTTTTGACATCTAGCTAACATGAAGACATGATAGAGGATGATTCTCCCTATCCTGAAGTCCGGTCTGCCGTGGCAAACACAGACGATCCATCCATTCCGGTCGGAACCTTGAGGTCTTGGACCATTGGGTTCGTTTGGGCTAGTTCGTCTGTTTTTATTCACCTTATACATCTTTTACCCATAATTTACATCCCCTAGTTGTGATTCCAGTGAGCCTCAAGATTATAGGAGATGGTCGATAGGACAGATTGCTGATTCATTTTTTTCTGCTAGGGACTTAATCAATTCTTCTTCTTCCGATTCCCCTCTGTGACAATTTCCGGTGTACGTTGTTATCATCTCGATTCATCTAATTTGCAAATGACATGTTGCTCAGCTCGTTGCACAACTGCTTGCATTCCCTATTGGCCGTGCATGGTCAAGATTCGTCCCTAACGTCAAGGTTTTCGGAATGGCGTTGAATCCAGGGCCTTTCACCATCAAGGAGCACGTCAGTGACACTGTACTTCAATACTGTCAACCTCGTTTGATGTCCCTTCTTAGGTTCTTGTCACGATAATGGCGACAGTTGGTTACCAAAGTGCTTACGCTACTGACATTGTCGCTGTTCAACGGGTTTTCTACAACCAAGTATTCAATTTCAGCTACCAGTGGTTCATGGTTATGTCCACCCAGCTTATCGGTTTCTCTATCGGCGGTATATGCAGGCGATTCCTTGTTCAACCCCCTTCGATGAGTGAGTTCATATGATTTGTTTGATTAACCGAACTATACTGAATATCCTATCCTCAGTTTGGCCGACGGACTTAGTTACATGTGTGGCTGGCTCTCTTTGATCTTCATAGCATCTCATCATCTCAACTTTTTTTTCCAACTAGGCGCTCTGTTCAACACACTTCATTCTACGCAGTACGCAGGGATGGGGACCCGAGGAGGTATCAGCCGAGAAAGATTCTTCCTTTTTGCATTCCTTGGATCGTTCTCCTGGTATTTCATGCCCGGATATCTCTTCCAGGCACTGAGTTACTTCTCCTGGGTCTGTTGGATTGCACCAAACAATATCAAAGTGAATCAGATGTTTGGGGTATGTTTATTGTTGGTGAAATTGGATTTCAGCTGAAAATATGTGCTATCAGTATAGATCTGGTCTGGGAATGAGTCTCCTTACCTTCGACTGGGCTCAGGTATGACTATTCTCAGTTACTTCGGGTTAAACACTTATGTTACGTTTGTTCAGATTGCATACGTTATCTCGCCATTAGCTACGCCTTGGTGGGCTGAGGCTAACGTTGCCTTTGCATTCGTATTCTTCTACTGTGAGTACTTCACGACAACGTACAGCGCTGTGCTGAAATAGATTCTTGCAGGGCTAATTGCACCCATCCTATATGTATGTATGCTGGGCCTCCTGCGTTAGCTCTGAACTTACTTGCATCGCAATAGTACACCAACACTTGGAATTCTGCCTACCTCCCGTATGTTCTACTTCCTTTCGACTCTGGCCTGAGCTATATTATCCGATAGGGTCCTAAACGATGGTTCTTTCAATCGAAATGGAACGCCATACGATGTTTCTCAGATAGTTAACCCTGATGGATCCTTCAATCAGGCAGCATACGAGGCCTACAGTCCGTTATATCTGTCGGTTACTTTTGCAATGTCTTATGGTGAATACTATGAAGGCATATTTTTCCAGGATTTTGTGGACTGATATATCTTTGTGTTTAGGATTGTCTTTTGCTAGTGTCACTGCGACGTTGACGCATACATTGTAGGCTTGGATAAAACTTGAACACAAGCGACATTTACTTACATTCGGACTTAAGCCTTTTCTACCGCAAGCAAATCTGGCATCAGGCCCGCCGCTCCATCCACGAACAGGCTGATATTCATGCTAGACTTATGGCGCGTTACCCACAAGTTCCCAACTGGTGGTATATCATTATCTTCTGTGAGACGGTTTTCCGATCCTTATCTTTGTCTCCACGTCGTTGACCAGACGCTTTAGTGGTTATGTTCACATTCGGAGTGATTTCGATCGAAG
The DNA here is from genome assembly GCA_028011355.1 of Lentinula aciculospora. Lineage (NCBI taxonomy): Eukaryota > Fungi > Basidiomycota > Agaricomycetes > Agaricales > Omphalotaceae > Lentinula > Lentinula aciculospora. The sequence continues at coordinate 255,771 of JAOTPV010000087.1, forward strand.
TGTGGGACACACAATTCCCCATTCAATACTACATCCTCGCCCTTGTGATATGTCAGTACCTTTGGACTACATATGTGTCTGATTACACTCACACTGGTCTTCAGCCTTCTTCTACACCGTTCCTATCGGTATCATCCAAGCGATAACTAACCAACAAGGTACGACTGGATACTGTCCTTCCCACCCCCTGATTATTGACCTCCTCGTATTCTCCAGTTGGACTTAATGTTATCACGGAACTTGTCATTGGCTACGCTCTTCCTGGCCACCCAGTCGCCATGATGATGTTCAAGACGTGGGGATATATCACAATGGCACAAGGTATGGCTCCCTGCGCGGGAGCAAAGAAAAGAATATCATTCATGTCCCAATCTACCTAAAATAGCTTTGCAGTTCACTCAGGATCTCAAATTGGGCCATTATATGAAGATTCCTCCGAGAACAATGTTTGCTGCTCAAGTTATCGCTGCCGTTATCGCTGGAACCACTCAACTGGGTGTTCAAGCATGGATGTTCACGAATATCGTGGGTATATGTGACCAGGACCAGCCTGATGGGTTTATCTGCCCTTCGACCACTGTGTTTGGCACGGCAAGCATCATATGGGGTGTGATCGGTCCGAGACGGATCTTTTCGCGCGGAGCGACGTATTATGGTTAGTTAGCTCAGATGTCACTCGAGAACAAAACAGTAATTCGTTCTTCAGGGCTATTGTTCTTCTTCATTGCAGGATTCCTCGCCCCCCTCGGAGCTTGGCTGGTCAGCTTGAAATGGCCCAACAGCTGGATCCGCTATGTCAAGTACGTATTACATCGTAGAATCATTGAAGATGAAGAGCTCAGCTCTGGTTTCTTACAGCTTCCCTGTCGTGTTCACTGGTACTGGCCTTCTTCCACCTGCCACTTCCATTAACTACGTCCCATGGGCCATCGTTGGATTTATATTCCAATATGTCATTCGCCGCAAGCACTTTTCGTGGTGGACCAAGTACAACTATGTGCTCTCCGCCGCTATGGATTCTGGGGTTGCGATTGCGACTGTTGTGATTTTCTTCTGTCTTGAGTTCCCTGATGCTGGAAAGATCGGGGAGAATACTATAGCGACGTGGTGGGGTAATACCGTAAGTACTTCTGCGTCTGTTTGATCATCCCATCGTCGTATCATTTTCAACAGGTCTTTGAAAATACTGCCGACGGACAAGGATTATCGCTTCTCACTCCTCCTCCTGGAGGGTTTGGGTACGTCGCATTCTGGTCCCTCAGCGTCAAGAGGTCTCTAAACTCGTTTTGGCTTTCAGGCCGAATACTTGGAAATGATGGAGATTTCTTGTTGCTCGTGTATGTAATTGGTATATGGTGTGGAATACATAATTTGGACATCAATTCCAGGAAAAGAACAAGAGGTTGATTGACGGACGGCGTGCTCTCAAAATCGATACTCGCAAGGGAATTTCATTCTGAATATATATGATACAAGTGCCCATTTTGTGAACCTTCACAAATGCCCTCTTACGCGCTTTGGCTCGTATCTAGTAGTAACAAGAAAGTTGTTTGAGTAGAGAATCTTGAAACAGAACTCGGGAAAACGACTCACGGATCCTCCAAATATTCTACTTCCTCTTCATCCAACATAAAACCGGTGATAACATTCTCCTCTACCCTCCCAATACTAGACATCCCTACAATGGGACTAGAGACCTTTAGATTGACCCAAGCCAGTGCTACCTGAGTCATGGTCCAACCTTTCTTCTTCGCAATTTCCTCGACTCTGCCGATGATGGCTTTATCGGCGTCAGATAAAGGACTATAGGAAGGGCTAGATTTGGCCTCTTCAGCACGAGTGGTTGCATCGGCGTCGACTGGACGACAGAGTTTGCCGCCAGCAACAGGGGCCCAAGGAATCAGTCCAATGCCGTTGAAGTTGCAGTAGGCGTTCATTTCGCGTTCCTCGAGCAATAAAATTAAATAAGGACATTAGGTCACGAAGTTGAAACTTACTTCTTCTCGATACAATAGAGAGTACTCGTTCTGCATGCTCACAAATTTTGTCCATCCATGATTTCCAGCTATTTCGTTCATGCGCGCAAACTGCCAACACCTCATTGAGCTAGCCCCGATGTACCTGACTTTGCCGCTTTGCACCAGATCGTGCAATGCTTTCATCGTCTCTTCCACCGGAACTTTGGGGTCGAAACGATGGATTTGGAGGAGGTCAATATAAGAGGTCTTCAATCGTTCCAAGGACGCGTCGACGGCATTGAAGATCGCAGCACGGGAGAGACCGGATTGGTTCACGTATTGCGGCCAATCTCGCATTTGAGGGTTATAATATGTGCGTGTGCCGGGATCCGCTGCAACAAGACCGTTGCATTTGGTGAGAATAACAATCTGGTGACGAGGAATGTTGTACTATGTGGAATGAATGACCATAGTTCAGAATAAGCAGATAAATAAGTACCGTTTTGATGAACTTTGCCACTATTTTCTCCGATTCACCATTGGAGTATACGTTTGCGGTGTCGATTGTGTTGATACCACGATCCCAAGCAGCTTTCAGAATAGGAAGGGAGTTTTCTTGGTCCAAAACCCAAGACTAGTAGATAGAGTAATGAAGAGGTGGGAAACGGAACGAAACTTTAACTTACACCCCAAAGTGGCGATCCGTAGCTCATTGCACCAACCTAGTTCGAACGATATTATTCTTCCGCATGCAGTACGGCGTCAAAATGAATTCACTATGGGAACCGACACCCTCAATCCTGAAGAGCCTAACCGACGATATTCGACTGGGTTGGCCATGGTGGTGGTATTAGACAAAGAAATGATCCCATGAGAATCGTCTTACTAAATATTAAAATAACCTCAGGAGATCAGGAGAGAGGGAAATAGGCGCCTAGGCGCTTACATCGCTACCAGTATCACCGCGACTGTCTCGACATGCAACTACACTACTGCCACGAAGCCTTGATTATCTCTGCAGCGCGTTCCACAAAAACATACACTGGAACTTGCGTATGACTACACGTAACGAATGGCTGAAGATAGATTAGTCAACGTCCCGAAGATTGTCCGAAAGGTAGGGCAACTCACGAATGCAGACGCATCAACCACCCTCAAACCATCCACGCCTTTGACTTTCAGATCTGGATCAAGAACACCATAGCTCGCATTTTTCGCAGACATTGCCACCGTCCCCACAGGATGCGCCGAACTTGATGTTGAATTGCGGACGTATGACTCTAGTTGAGCATCCAGCTGCGTAGAATTCATGGTGAAAAAATCGGGGATACTTGGTAATCCTACAGGAGGTTCAAGAATGTAATCATCCCAAACTGAGGCATTGAGGAAGGTATAGAGGATTTTAAATGCCTCTTTGATGGCTGCGACATCGAAATCGACGGTGAGGTATCCTGGGTCGATGAGTGGAGGTGTGAATGGGTTGGAGTCGTTGACGGTAATGGAGCCGCCTAATTTACAATGAGCACGAGAAGAGGGGCATTTGGCAAGATGGCTCATGAGAAGCAGGAGAAACCACGACTGTGGTCATTGACAAATAATAACCAGTCGTTGGAGGTGTGAGAAAGTATCCGTTCTGTCATTCAAGCATCCAGCGAACACGAAGAGGACATTCGGGCGCCAACTTACTCCTGGATAAATTTCCAAATGAGGAGACGTCACTCCCGCAGAAAAATCTCCATAATGTCCTGTCAACTCCTCACTGACCCGGTAATATGATATCTGGTTTGCAAATGTATCACCTAGCGGACCAGCACCTCGGAAGACTCCCGGAAGCCTATCTTCTCCAAGCCATTCCGTTAGGGCTTCCTTCAGGACGGTATCATTACGATTAATATCATCATAAGTATTGGAGGTGTTGGCCAAGAATGCATTCGCAATGAAAGGTTGGTCGGAAAGATTTTGTCCAACACTGGGGAGGTCAATAAGAGGCGTGATCCCTGCGGCGGAGAGAGCAGTGGAGTTGCCAATACCAGAATTGAGAAGAATTTGGGGAGAGCCAACGACACCTCCGCAGATGATAACTTCTTTAGAAGCTGTGACTTGAATAAAAGTACTTGAGTCAACCAAGACGTTGGGTGATCAGTTATACATGATTAATGAAATCTGTCCATACCATCAGTGATGTTCTGAGTGAAATCTACGGTACGAAATGAGTACCCTGCAGTCGTGTTCCTATTTTTCGTCGGAACAACGCGGGCTACTCGTGCATTGACTAGTACGTCTAAATTGTCTCTCGATTCATCGGAAAGGTAGGCAGTCACAGAACTACTCCTACGACCTTTCGAGTCAATGGTTCGTGGCAACCAACCTACAAGACAGATGATAAAAGCTCCTTCGTGATGAAGATTTAGTGAAATAATCGTTTCGAACTCACCCAGTCCCAATGGCATGCCAGAGTTGACATCCTCATTATACGAATATACTCCGCCTAATTCGTGTGCTGCATCCAGGACTTTTGAGTCGATGTTCTGTGAGAAGCTAGGCAAACTGACATCGACCGCACCACCGATATAGTGTACGTCAGGGTCAAATTCGTCTGCGGTATTAGGATTGCCAGCAGGAGAAACTAGTCGTTCGTTCTGGGATGGGGAGCTGAGTTTTAAACAAGCAGAAACGCAATTTGAAGGATCCACGGACAAGAGCAAGGTACTGTTGAATATTATCCCAGGACCATCCATCATCTCCAGTAACTCCGGCAAAGCAGTTGAAATCATCTACAGAGCCGCGGGTGTAAAACATTCCATCTACAGGGACATTTGAGATCCATGCAACACAAACACACAAGGCATGGGACACTCACTGATAGAGCTAGATCCACCCAAGATAAATCTCCGTGGAAAAAATAACCACCGATCACCCAACCCGGACTGGACTGTGGTTGTAAGATTCCAGTCGTACTGCAGCATATTCCGGGTGCTGAAATATGGAACAGTAATATTGAATACACCGATGGAACTGTGCGAAGAAACAGCAACGATGTTTGCAGAAAATGAAATGCGCGTCTCAGTATCATATCAGAATGTATGATCAGAAAAAGATAGACGTATCAAGAACTGGAACCCAGCACTTTGATTGTGGGTCCAGGGCCGGGACTTCTGAAAAATAAAAAAACAAAAAAATTAGGAAAAGCGTCGACATACGATGTTGCAGCCTCGAGAACCAGCACATTGAAGGCGGAGTTCTCTGAAAGCCTGCTAGCTAGCGCGAGTCCAGCGGTTCCTCCTGAATATAGGATTGGTTCAATGATTGAATTTTTTTCAAGGAATTCATGATATACTCACCTCCCGCAATCACAAAATCGTACTCCTTCCCCAAGGGCAAGTCGCTGTACTGATCATAGATCACAGCAGAAGAGGAGATAATCAGAGTCGAAAGACACAAGAGGACTGTTGCTGCACAGAAGGATCTAATCCATGTAAAAGTCATTGTTAACGGTCGAGTATGCCGTTAAACGTGGCGTATTCTATGCCTATGACAGAAAGTGATAGGTTTTTCAGATACTTTATGAACTTATATATGTGTTCCGCTGAATTATTGAGTTTGGTCCTGAACTACTTGTGTGCCACAAACTGAACCTGGTGATAGCGGATGATGCATGATGTTGGATACGATATTCACATTTACTGGCGTAACGGCACGCTGAATGTAAGAACATCTGTTGAGGAGTGCGCTCAGAGCAGAAGTGAAAAAGGAGCAGAATGGAGAAACTGACTGATGATGAACCCGAAAATAGTGAAAAGACACAGGATCAAGATCATAGGCGGAGTCGGAGACTCACCTCCTCACAATCAATCTGAGTAATGTGATTAGTGTACAGAAAAATGGCTGGAAAAGAAAGACTAGAAGGAGAGAAGGAGAATCAACTCAAAGCTTACAGGTACAATTTAGTACAACCAAAATTGTGTTAACAGATCCTATACCAGGAAATGGCTTCCTGAGAGATCTGGCATATCCCGAAAGTTCTAGAAGGTCAAATGAGCTCCCAATATTGCGACATTTCAGTAACATTGAGGAGCAGCTTGGCAATGGAAAGCAAGGGTGAAGCACGCCAACCTCTCTGAAGCGTGGGATTTAAAAATGACCACTGAACTCTCACTGGCACCTGGTCTTCACTAGCAGTCTTGAGTTATACTTTACCAATATTTCACACCATGGGCAAGATCAAGCCGCAATATCTGGGGACGCAGCTGGAATGCAATGCTTACAAGAGACTCATAGTATGAGTCTCCGTGATCTTCCGGACTATTTTCTTGTTGAACTGTTTGCACTAAGTTCGTATCTGAGGACACGTCAAACAAACGAGGAACTAATGAAGAAGGGGACCTTACAGTATGTTGCCCGCTGTCTGTATCTCGATACTTGCTCTTGCTAACCGGCTATTCTGATTGTCAATAACTCACGGGCCAGCCAGTATCGAGGACTACTGTGGACCCTTCGATGCGTCTTATTGGGTGAGCGAAGCGAACCCATTATATTCTGAGGTTCCAAATCTTGCGTGCACAGCCACATGCACGTAGTGGCTGTGTACCGCGCTCAAGCGCTTCTTGCGGCTATGGCCGCACCGCACTTCCGTGATCTCACGCTGTCAGTGGGCCGTGCTGCAATTCCATGCGCACGTGTTAGGTTAATGCCTCATGTATGCTGCATGTCTTTAACATTTAAGTACTGTACGAGTTTGAGCAAATCCTTTCTATCTTTTCCAAAAAAATGGCTGGACCTTCTCGCCTCCAGCTCACACCTTTGAATGATGGAAGAACTTTGACTCAAATCATTAATGGTGAACCCCCGCCCAATCATGATAGAGGTTTTTAGACACTTTACATCAACCATACATGCTTTGTGACATATAATTTGTAGATATCTCGCCTCAGGCAGCTGATTTTGAAACAGATATTGATCTACAGGCTGTTAACCTCCGTATGTTAATGTTATCTTTCTTTTTCTTTGACTTGAGAGATGAATAAATACATTTCTAGCTTTTCCTTTTCCTTTTCAACATTCCCAGCTTGTTGCTGGAACTCCCATTCATTCCAACAGTGGAAGTCATTGTTGTATAGATTATACACAGACTCCTTCAACTCGTGAAAGATTGTCATCTAAGAGAATTTGGAGGAGAGATACAGTTATGGATCCACTGAGTCCTACATTTTCAAATCTTCCTCTTCTGATTGATATGCTTGTTGATGATCTAGATCTTCAGCCAGCAGAAAATAAAGATGTGTTTCCTCTGGGACTGTTTCAGCTGCCTCTATTTCCAGGTGGTGATATCCAAGAGGAAGAAAATGAATTTGACTTAGATCTTTTCAGTGGAATAATTCCTCCCCAATCTCCTGAGCTGCCCAGAGCTTCAGATAATCATAAGTGGTGCTCTCACAAAAGCCATTGGGTAGCAAATGAGCTGTTTGGAAATGGAGATATATGCAATGGCTGTCATTTAAAATTTCATGGTGAAACTTTGTTACTTCATGCAAGATATACAGATTGCTATCATGTTGGTTTCCTATGGTGTACCAGTGGGAGGCATTTGAGGCCTGAAGCAAAATTTGGTACTTATAGTACATGTGAAGATTGTAGGAATATGCAATGTGAATGTAAACAGAGGGCAAGAGAGCAGAATGCTAATTTGCCACCCCCACCTCAAGATGATGATAGAAATAATCAACCTCCTCTTGAACCTCATGAAGCTGCTCTGAATTTAAACCAGCCTCCTGAAATACAAGATCTAGACCCTCAGCCAGCAAATAGTGAGAGTGCTGTTTCCAACATTGAAAAGATTTATCTTTTGGCTGCTCATCAAGCCTTGTGTGGTGACGAAGGGGGAAAGCACAGAGAAGGCACAGGCTCGAAGCACAAACCAAAGTGAGGGGTGGGGCTAGCACCACACACGAAGGCTGAAAGATAAAATGATCAAGATGGCAATGATAGCGTGGGGGCCAATCACTAGGGTCGCACAAGGAAAACTAGTTCCAAAGACCAAGTAAGTATATTGAAGGTAAACGATGATACATGTCATGAATCGATCTTTTTCCATTATTCTTTTCTTTTATTATTCTTTTTCTTTTCTTTACTTATCTAATCACCAAAGCGCTTACACTAGCGCTTATTATATTTTCATTATCATTTAGGTTACACGCGTCAACCTTATTGTTCTCGCGTTGTCGTTTCACTTAGGCGTGACTCTCTCGTGCCTGTCAGTTCATTGACAGGACGACGTCATTATTGTTCCGCCTCCATGCTTCTTTTTATATTGCCTTATTGTTTACTCACCGAATACCTACAGCTTTACTTATGGATACGAGCGACTCTTATTGTAGGTCCTCACGGTTACGGTACGAGACGTCTCTCACGGTTTCATATCCCATTTTGTATATAAGACTAGATATTTGGTAGTTATATTCCTTAGCTCTATTCTCGTCTATTCTCCTCAGTAGCTAGACTTGTAGTTGGGTTGTTTTATCCATCCTCTTTTGCTTTTTCATCCTCTTGCTCATCGTCTATCGTGTGACGCCTGGTTGTCTCTTGTGAGAGCTAGCGAGTCGCTGACAATACAGGTACTAACCTAGTTCCAAAGACCAAGAGGTCAAGATGGGGAACTAGGTGTCAGCTACTGTACTATATATACAAGGGTTTGGATGAGTAAGCGACAGTGCGGGAAGCCGATAGAAGTGACTGGAATGTGATGGAAGGTTCTGACAAGTGATAGATGGAAATAAAAGGATGTGGAAACATGGAAAAGGGTTCAGGTAGTCACAAAGGTAAAGGAAAGAGGGAATGTAGGAGAAAACGAAATAAGTACCGTATCCTGTATGGCATGTTATGACACCTTGATGGATATTAAAATGGAGTACTGCAACTGTTGTAAAGAAAGATGGTTTGATCTGAATGTGAGAAATGAGAAATGTTCAAGATGTAGGAACAGTAACAAGTTTACGCCTGCTAATGCAATGTATCCTGGAGACTATCCAAATCTTCCTGAACTAACTCAAATGGAAGAAATGTTAATATCACCAGTTCATGCACTGGTTCAAGTTGGGCAGGTTAGAGGAGGACAATACAAATACTCTGGTCACTGTTGTAACTTTCTGCATGAAAACACTACTTTTCAAAATAAAGTTCCACTTCTTCCTGTCACGAAATGATCTTTAATCTTTTTATTAATCTTTTCTTTTATTTACTTACCTAATCACTGAGGCACTTGCACCAGCGCTCATTATATTCTCATTATCATTTAGGTTACATGCGTCAACCTTATTGTTCTCGCATTGTTGTTTCATCCATGCGCGACTCTCTCGTTCCTGTCAGCCCAATGACAGGACGACGTCATTATTGTTCTGCCTCCATGCTTCTTTTTATATTGCCTTATTGTTTACTCACCGAATACCTACAGCTTTACTTATGGATATGGACGACTCTGTCGTGACATATATGGGTATCTACTTCATTTTTCCATAAGCTTTCCTTTCCCACACTGCTGCTTACTCATCCATTTTTCCATAAGCTTTCCATTCCCACGCTGCCGCTTACTCATCCGAACCCTCATATATATAGTACCGTAGTTGACACCTAGTTCCCCATCTTGACCTCTTGGTCTTTGGAACTAGGTTAGTATTTGTATCTTCTCTACAGTCAATATACTAAACTTGGTCTTTGGAACTAGTTTTCCTTGTGCGACCCTAGTGATTGGCCCCTGCGCTATCACTGCTGTCTTGATCACTACATCTTTCAGCCTTCGAGTGTGGTGCTAGCCCCACCCCTCACTTTGGTTTGTGCTTCGTGCCTGTGCTTCCTCCGTGCTTTCTCCATTCGTCACCACAGACTCTTATTGTAGATCCTCATGATTACGGTGCGAGACGTATCTCATGGTTTCATATCCCATTTCGTATATAAGACTAGGTATTTGGTAGTTATGTTCCTTAGCTCTATTCTCGTCTATTCTCCTTGGTAGCTAGACTAGTATTGGGTTGTCTTATCCATCCTCCTTTTGCTTTTTCGCCCTCTTGCTCATCGTCTATTGTGTGATGCCTGTTTGTCTCTTGTGAGAGCTAGCGAGTCGCTGACACTTCCATCCCAGCTAGATGTAATTATTATGCATCACAGCACTCAAACCAGTACAAATAATCTTCAAGCCACTCCAGATTTCCATGTCCGTTGAGATCCTCTCCAGCAGTGGCTTGAATATCTAGCTGCTAATCACCCAACATTCATACAATAAGCTGTAACAATTGATCATGAGGCTCTTGAGCAATTACCAGAAGATGGTTCAATCTTTGATCAGCTGCATCATATAGAAACATATATTGAAGAAAATTTCAATGAGGGGCCTCCTCAAGGAGAAGATGAGAATGCTCAGCTGCCTAATGAGCCACTTTACTCTCATGGATTTGTTCCTCGTACTGTTCAGCAAAGAACTGAGTTGGAGTTACTAAGAGAAGCTGCACATAACAATGATCCTATTTGTCAGTGACTCACTAGCTCTCACAAGAGACAACCAGGCATCACACGATAGTCGATGAGCAAGAGGATGAAAAAGCAATGAGGATGAATAACCCAACTACAAGTCTAGCTACCAAGGAGTATAGACGAGAATAGAGCTAAGGACTATAACTACAAAATACCTAGTCTTATATACTAAATGGGATATGAAGCTGTGAGAGATGTCTTGCACCGTAACCGTGAGGATCTACAATAAGAGTTGCTCATATCCATAAGTAAGGCTGTAGGTATTTGGTGAGTAAACAATAAGGCAATATAAAAGGAAGCATAGTGGTGGAACAATAATGTCGTCGTCCTGTCAATGAGCTGACAGGCACGAGAGAGTTGTGCATGGATGAAACGACAACACGAGAACAATAAGGTTGACATGTGTAATCTAGATGATAATGAGAATATAATGAGCACTGGTGTAAGTGCCTCAGTGATTAGGTAAGTAAATAAAAGAAAAGGAAAAGAATAATAAAAGAAAAGAATAATAGAAAAAGTGTGTTTCGTGACACTATTGTTTTAACTGTGCCAGTAATTAGAGGAACTCCTATTAATGAATATACAGCTGAGAAATTTGCTATTGATGCCTTTCCAACCCTGTTTCCAACTGGAAAAGCTGACTTTAAAGCTACTCAATATATCAATGTAACAATGGATTAATGGGCTGCACATTTGATGAGACTGGATGGGGGATGGTTTGCATGTCATCCTCGATTTAGATACTGGGTATTAAATACAATCATGCGACATCAGGCTAAAAAGGATACCAATTGGTATCTTAAAACTCATCAGGATGATCAAGGCTTAACTGTTGCTGACATTCAAGAAATGACTGAAACCAATGAAATTGAGGCACTTGCCCAGCGGATTTCAAAATCAGCTGCCAAATTAAAAGGCTCTTGACCTTTTTGGTCCCTGGAATGTACCCATTTACATGCTCAATTCCGGTTCCCTGGATGCAGAACACCCAGTGTCTTCTTTACAGTATCTTCTGCTGATGTTCAATGGCAAGATTTGCATAGATTCATGCCTTCATGGATTGATGAAGAAGAAGGCCCGCACTCATATCAAACTAGATTGACAGATTTATATAATAATCCAGCAATTGCAGCATATTATTTCCATAAGCATTTTGAAGTTTTCTTCCAGGAATTCATTGTTCCAAGATTTAAAGTTAAAGATTGGTGGTGGAGATATGAGTGGCAGCATAGGGGAAGCTCTCATATACATGGATTTCTTTGGATGGAAGATGCACCCTCTATTAAAGATGTTGAGGCTAACAATCATATTGATATAAAAACCTTCATTGATTTTTGGGATCAACATGTATCTACTTGGAATCCAAATCAAGCCTGTCCACCTACTTTGATGCATCCTTCAGCCATGCGGTTTGATACTCTTGAGGATACAAAAAAAGAGCTTGCTGAATCTTTGAATCATTTTCAGCAACATACAATTTGCTGTCCTAGCTACTGTCAGAGAAAGAAGAAAGGAATGGATGATATATTCTGCTGCTTTGGATTTCCCAAAAAATTGAGAGAAATTTCTGAATTTGCATGTGATGAGGGGCGCAATTTTAAGGAAACAATCCTGGAACACTGTCATGACGCACCTACCGCAGGTCATCCAGGGATGCATGGTACCCTGGAACTAGTCAGCAGACTCTACTGGTGGCCTGGGATGCGCTCTTTCGTAGACAAGTACGTCGACGGATGTGACCACTGCCAATGCAAATGCCTAAACCCCCACCACTCTTCACACTTGCAGAAATGATCAATTGCTTAACAGATATAATTCTGCTCTGACTCTAGGGTGGAAAGCCAATACAGACTCCAACCCTGTTATCAATGAAGAAGCCACAGAATCCTATGCAGTAAAAGATGCTGGCAAAGCAGAACCCAGTTCAACTTCTTATAAAAGCATTCTTCAAACTACCATTTCACATTTAGAGCCTGAAACACTGGCACATGTAGCTTTTCAAAAAATGCTATCCACTTTTGTTGCTGAGCATGATATTTCAGGACAAGAAACATGTTACATTTTGTTAGGATGTCCTTTGACAGTTTCGTCATGGTTGTTCTGTTCCATTTGTGTCACTGTCACAAAGAGGTGACGACGGTGGCGGAGCAGAAGCAGGCAGATACTGGTCCCAATGACAAAGTTATATTGATAATAAATACAAGTAAGTAGGTAGAAGACATACCTGGTCCCAATGACAAAGAGGTCAAGATAAGGGACCAGGCTGTGGGGGCTGGCTTATATATACAAGGCGGAGTGTGGGAATTATGATGTAATACTGTATAGCTCAAGCACAAGGAATGGAACAGAACTGATAGAATGGAATGGAAGGTTCCAGAATGATTATTGTAGGTAGGAGAGCTCGGATGGTGTATCATAAGGAAAGAAAAATGATAGGGGTGACTCACTTCATGACATTACCCCCCTCCTTATGACCATTGCCCTCAATGGTCAAGCTTTTGCCGCCTGGGGGTGCTTTTTGTGGAATTTTCGGATAGTTGTAGGGGCATGTTCAAGATTTGGTGCAGGTTCCCAGGAGTTGTGTCCTGCATTGTAGCCTTTCCACTTTACCAAGTACTCTAATTTCTTCCACCTAATCCAACTATCCAAGATGTCGTCAACTTCATACTCTGGCTCATCCTCATCCTCTAGGTATACTGGTTCCGGTGGTGTTGCAATTTTGCCATTGATGGAGTTCCCTCTCCAAGGGTACAGTTTATCGACATGGAACACAGGGTGGATGCGGTCTAGCGACAGTGGGAGGTCTAAACAGTAGTCCAAAGGGCCAACCTTCTCCAAAATCGCATATGGTCCTAGCTGTCGATCCCCCAGTTTCTCACTGGAAAGTTGAAGCTTGATGTCTTCTGCGCTTAGCCAGACCTGATCTCCAACTTGGAACTGATGTGCCTTTCGTTTTCCCCGTTCGTAGTTTTCCTTTTGCTGTCTTTTCCCCAGGTGCAACGCCGCCCCAGCGTCCTGTTGTGCATCTCGCAGTATCTGGATGCGATCATCCACCGCCGGAATCCCACTCTGTTGTCCCACTGGAATGTTGAATAGAGGCAGGTAACCATACGTGAGTTCAAAAGGGGACATTCCCAGTACTGAGTGGGTGCGGGAGTTAATCACAAATTCCGCCATGGGCAGGTGTTCTGCCCAGTCATCCTGACGGCATCCCACATAGAGCCTGAGGTACTTTTCGACTTCTTAGTTTGCTCATTCAGTCTGTCCATTCGCTTGGGGGTGATATCTGGAGGTAAGGTTTGATTTGATTTCTAGGCAGGAGAGTAGTGATCGCATGAGTTTTGCTGCAAACTGGGGTCCCCGGTCTGATACAAGGCAGAGGGGAAGGCCATGGAGGCGAAAAATTTCGCGATAGTAGATGTCAGCCACCCCTGCTGCTATGATTGAGGTTGTACAAGGAATTGCATGGATTTGTTTACCATAGAGGTCAGTGCAGACTAGAATCACATCGTACCCTTGCGAGTTGGGCAGCTGTGTGATCAGGTCAGCTCCCACTTCTTCCCACAAGCCTGCTGGGACATCTAGGGGTAGTGTTACTGCTCGTGGGTGTCTCTGTATCTTCTTCCTAGTACAAGTCTTGCATCCTTCCACGTATTTTTCTACAAAGGATCGCAGGGTGGGCCACCAAAAGTGGGTACTGATGAGGTCAAGGGTATTGTGAAGTCCAGGGTGGCCAGCAGAGGGGTTGTCGTGGCATTGTTTGAGTATTTCTTTCTGCAGGTCATCGTCTGGTGGGACGTATATCCTCCCTCGGTGGTACACTAGTCCGTTGTCTTCCTCCCATTCTGCTATCCCATTGGTCAAGCATTTGGGACTGCTTCTCCTAAGCTCTTCCAGTCCTTCCAGTACTTGGGCCTCCTTCTGAGATGCCTGTCGGATACGGTCCTCCAGTGGATTCTGTAATGAGGTTGCTGCCACTCACATAAAATGGGCTGGTTTCAGGACGATCTGTTGTCGATCATCTTCGCTATCCAAAACTTGATGTGCTGCCATGCGAGAGAGAGCATCTGCCTGAGTGTTGGACTTGCCCAGCCAGTGAGTGAGTTGGAAATTGAAGTGGGACAGCCATAGCACCCATCGTGCCTGCCATCTACTAAGGTCCTGAGTAGAACGCCAGAATTCCAGGTTTGCATGATCAGTGAAGATCTCAAATGGTTGTGTTGAACCTTCCAGGAAGCTTCTCCAGTCCTTTAATGCTTCGATGATGGTGAGCATCTCTTGGTCGTAAATTTCATAGTTTCATTCGGCTGGTTGCATGGAGGCTGATCGAAATGCTACTGGGTGCCACTGGCCATCGTCTTGTTTCTGCATTAGGGCTCCTCCCGTAGCAAAGCCTGATGCATCCACCTCGAGTTGTGTGAGCCTATTAGGGTCCCAGAGTGCCAGTACCGGTGCTGTGATAAATGCTTCCCTTAGGGTGTCGAATGCTTGTTGCTGGTGTGTCCCCCAACTGAAGCCCAAGTCTTTCTTGGTCAGGTCGTTCAGAGGGCGTGCTATGCGGGCAAAGTTCCATATGAATCAGCAGTAGAAGTTAGCAAAACCTAAGAATCCCCATAGCTCTTGCAGATTCTTTGGGATAGGCCAGTCATGAACTGCAGCTACTTTTACTGGGTCCATGCTCACTTCACCTTCTGATATCACTAGTCCTAGGTATTCGATCTGGAGCTCCTCGAATTCACACTTCTCGGGTCATATGTAGAGGTCGTGTTTCTCTAGCCATTTGAGTACCTCTCTTACTATCCGCCAATATTCTGGTATTTCGTTGGTGAAGATGAGAATATCATCTAGGTAGACTGCTACTTTCCCTGCCGCCACTAGGTCTGAAAAGATGGAGTTCATGAGTGCTTGGAAAGCGGCTGGGGAGTTGGTGAGACCAAAGAACATTACGCTGGATTCAAACAACCCTCGGTTGGTTGCAAAGGCAGCTTTCCACTCGTCACCCTCTTTAATCCAAACATTGTTATAGCCCCATCTGACGTCAAATTTGGTGAAATACCGTGCCCCCTGCAGATGGCTAATGATGTCAGCAACCAATGGGAGGGGATAACGGTTCTTCAGGGTTACTTGGTTAAGTTTCCTGTAGTCCTGTACAAAACGGAGTTTTCCATCCTTCTTCTTTATGAAGAAGACAGGTGAAGACAGTGGCGACTTCAAGGGGCGAATGTAACCTTTTTGGAGGTTGTCATCCAGAAAGCGGTCAAGTTCGTCTTGTTCGTTCAATGACATTGAATAGACTTTTGTGCGCATGGTTTCCGGTGCACCTGGGATCAATTCAATGGCATGATCCCAGGGTTCGTGGTCAGGGAGGCGCTCTGAAGCAGTTTCGGAGAATACTTTTTTGAAATCGCGGTAGGGTTCTGGGACCATTTCTTCAACGGTTTTCATGGGTTTTGTTTTGTGGGCCTGTTCTGCTAGCTGTTGGAAGTAGGTGAACCCTGCAGCACACCAGACCTCCTCTGTTTGTTCGTGTAAGATTCCTGACTTCACCCATGCACATCGGGTTCATCGGTTTGCTCGAATGCAGTGTATGGGCGACTCTTCTGTCTCCTCATCCAGTGTGTCAAGTGGTGTTTCGGGGGTGATAACAGTTTCAATTTCCTCCGCTGTGTCTTGCTCTTCCACCTCCTCTATCCTTGTTTGTTGTGATCTGACTGTGAGTCATCCTTTCTCCCAGTCAATATCTGGATTGGCCTTACGTAGCCAGGGGAGTCCTAAGATTAGGTCTTCGCTTCCCAGATTAGTTACTAGCAAGTCTGTCCACCGTTCTTGGTTATCAACAATCAAGGCTAGATGTGCAAAGTGTGTGATCTGCCCTGCTCAGTTAGCAGACCCATCAATGTTAAAGATGCCAATGGGTTTCCTGAGTGGGAAGGTCCTTACATGGTGGTGGGTGACAAACTCTTGGTTCAAAAATAGAGCAGTGGCTCCAGAATCAACCATGGCTGCAATTGCTATATTGTGATTTCTTCCTCTTAGTTTTGCGTTAATTCGGAAGTGAGATGAATTGGAGTTCAATTCTGAAATAGTAGATATTTTACAGGATGGAAAAGAATCATACGCGGATGTGGAATGTATAGCGAACTGGTTTGCGGGTACTCTCGATGCAGCCAAGACGGGCACCCACTTTAAAAACCCTCCTGAGAACCTGGTGCTGGGGCCATGGCATTGGCTCTGTTAAGGAGCTCCTGGAGCTGGGCAATCTGGGTGGAGAGGTCAGGCGTAAGTGGGGACGGAGCAGTGGGAGCTGGAATGGACGCGGCAATTTGGACAGGTTCATTGGGGAAGAGGGTGAACGGTGTCGAAGCAGAAGCAGAGACTTGTTGACGGCGGGGTTGTTGGCGCTTACCCCGGCCACGTTCTAGACCCATGAACTTGTCTTGGCAGACTGATTCTAGGTGGCCTCGTCGTCCACAGTAGCGGCAAACTGTCTCCTTGTATGAGCAGTTCCTCTTTTCGTGACTCTGCGAGCCACACCCATAACACCTTCCTCTCATCTGGGCCACGAAGCTTTCTCTGCTGTTACCACTAGTGTGTGTGGCATCGACATCCATAGCATGGGAGTTGGCAGGGGGGGAGGAGATATGGGAGGTGCCTGGGTTGCGACCTGTCATGGTGGGATCGTGCAGGAACACATCCACTGAAATTGCTCGCCTGATAGCCTCCTCCAGGGTGGGAGCTAGTCCCTGGGCTATATTGACCACAATGAGATTTTGTCAGATCTCTGGGTTGAGGCCGCTATAGAAGCGTTCTCGCAGGTCGACATCTGAAAGTCCGGTCTGATCACCAATGTCCTTGAAATTCTGTGCAAATTCCGCTACCATTTGACCTTTTGCCTGCCTAAGATGCTGGATTGCATTCCGGGCCTCCATACCTGCATCAATGGATTCAAATCAGAGGGTGAAGGCTGTTTTGAAGTCTTCCCATCGTCCATTGAAGGGTTGTTGGTTATGGCTGAATTCTAGGAGGTACGGTGTGGCCCAGTCAGCAGCCTTGCCTGAGAAGAATCCTAGCGCTGCCTTGATCAGCTTTCCTTCATTGTTGCTCAAATCTGGTTGTTCCATTGCCCAGCTTTGATACTGAGCAATGAAACGACGTGCTTCTGCACTACTAGAGCCTTTGAAGAGCTCAGGCTTATTCATACTGGACTTGGCTGAGGCTTTGTAGAGGTTGGCCATGAGCTGGGCCACCTGCTCAATGAGCTGTGCCATGAGCTGATTGGTGTTGACTTCGGGGGTTGACATAGTGGGTGGGGGTACAGTTGGAGCAGGGGTTAGGATGGGTGTGATCACGGTACCATCAGAAAGATTCTCTTCTTTACTGATGGAGTTGGCAACAGTGTTAGGACAGGGTTGAGAACTGCAGTCAGCCCAGGAATTGCTTTCGCTGCTGTGGATGTGAGTTTGGTCTTTAGTGTCAAAAGCATGTGGATAGGCCGAGCAGTCAATAGCTTGGGCGGACAGGCTTGGTGCGGCAGCATCTGTAGACGTGGTGAAGATGGAGCCTGCAAGGATAACCTAATCAGTAGGCTATCGGTGCAGTAGGGGATCTTGACCTAATGTCACAAAGAGGTGATGACGGTGGCGGAGCAGAGCTGAGACTTGAGCGGAAGTGGGCAGATACTGGTCCCAACGACAAAGTTATATTGATAATAAATACAAGTAAATAGGTAAAAGACATACCTGGTCCCAATGACAAAGAGGTCAAGATAAGGGACCAGGCTGTGGGGGCTGGCTTATATATACAAGGCGGAGTGTGGGAATTATGATGTAATACTGTATAGCTCAGGCACAAGGAATGGAACAGAACTGATAGAATGGAATGGAAGGTTCCGGAATGATTATTGAAGATAGGAGAGCTCGGATGGTGTATCATAAAGAAAGGAAAATGATAGGGGTGGCTCACTTCATGACAGATACTTTAAATTCAAGATCCGAAGTGTCCGCTCCACCTCCAGAGCTACTAGCGAAACCAGATGCATCATGCTCTAAACCTCGCTCTCGCCTTACACCTCGTCCACTCATGGACAAATTTCCATATGAACCCATCTACTCATACCCAACAGTATCGCAAATGGGAACTCGTACCGAATCTGCAGAAAAACCGGATGTTGACATCGCACTTCTGGGGGCAGTGGCTTTCAACTGGATCTGCAAGGACACTGGTATCGAGCTGATTTTATTTCGTTACACCCTTCCGAAATTACTGCTAAAGGTTCTAGTACTGAAGAATTTGAATCTCAGGAACGAGGATCTATCCTTCTGGATCAATATACCGAATTTGCTGATGTCTTTGAGAAGAGCTCTTCCGAAGAGCTTCCAGAACATCGATCTTACAATCTAAAGATTGATTTAGAAGAAGGTGCCGAGCCACCTCTCGGAAGACTGTACCCCTTATCTCCAAAAGAATTGGGGGCCCTTCACGATTTCCTGGATAAGCAACTAACTACAGGTATAATTCAACCCTCCTCTTCACCCTATGGCACACCGGTTTTATTCGCACCGAAGAAGGACGGATCTCTCCAACTATGTGTTGATTTCCGAGGAATTAATCGCATCACAAAGAAGGACCGATACCCATTATCCTTAATATCCAACCTGCTAGATGCGCCCCGAAAGGCGGCTGTATACACTAAACTCGATTTAGCTCGTGCCTATCATCTCATACGAATTGCTGAAGGTGATGAATGGAAGACTGCTTTCCGGACTCGCTACAGGTCTTACAAGTGGAAAGTAATACCGGAAGGGCTCACCAATGCCCCGGCTGCATTTCAAAGATTTGTTAACTCTATCTTTGCAGACTTACTAGACGTTTATGTGATCATTTACATTGACAATATTCTAGTATATTCAGATAATCTGGAAGATCACGAGGAACATGTCCGAGAAGTCCTCCGAAAACTCCAACAAGCTCAACTCTACTGCAATTGTCAGCGACTCGCTAGCTCTCACAAGAGACAACCAGGCGTCACACAATAGACGATGAGCAAGAGGACGAAAAAGCAAAAGAGGATGGATAAAACAACCCAACTACAAGTCTAGCTACCGAGGAGAATAGACGAGAATAGAGCTAAGGAATATAACTACAAAATACTAAGTCTTATATACTATTGGGATATGAAGCCGTGAGAGATGTCTCGCGCCGTAACCGTGTGGATCTACAATAAGAGTCGCTCATGTCCATAAGTAAAGCTGTAGGTATTAGGTGAGTAAACAATAAGGCAATATAAAAAGAAGCATGGAAGCGGAACGATAATGACATCGTCCTGTCAATGAGCTGACAGGCACGAGAGAGTCGCGCCTAAGTGAAACGACAACGCGAGAACAATAAGGTTGACGCATGTAACCTAAATGATAATGAAAATATAACAAGCGCTTTGACGATTAGGTAAGTAAATAAAAGAAAAGGAAAAGAGTAATAAAAGAAAAGAATAACGAAAAAGATTGTTTCATGACAGCAATCTCATGAAATGTTTCTTCGGAGTTGACACAGTCAAATATCTCAGGTACATCTTATCTCCCACCGGCCTTACCATGTCTTTGGATAAAGTAAAAGCTATCAGCGAATGGCCAGTGCCTCAAAAGGTCAAAGATATTCAGTCTTTTCTCGGATTTGCCAATTTCTACAGGCGTTTCATTTACAATCATAGCGACATTGTGATTCCATTAACCCGACTCACCCGAAAACAACGGATTGGATTTGGACTGCGGAAT
This sequence comes from Lentinula aciculospora, assembly GCA_028011355.1. NCBI lineage: Eukaryota > Fungi > Basidiomycota > Agaricomycetes > Agaricales > Omphalotaceae > Lentinula > Lentinula aciculospora. The sequence continues at coordinate 276,019 of JAOTPV010000087.1, forward strand.
GCCAGTTGGCTTTTGCAAATCTCAAGCATGTGTTCACCAGCGCTCCTATTCTAGCTCACTGGGAACCTAATCAACCACTCATTGTGGAAACCAATGCTTCTGACTATGCGATTGCAGCAATCCTTTCAATTCGGCTTTCGGACTGTCACGAAACAATTTTTTCATTATTCTTTTTCCTTTTCTTTTATTTACTTACCTAATCACTAAGGCACTTACACCAGTGCTCATTATATTCTCATTATTATTTAGGTTACACGCGTCAACCTTATTGTTCTCACATTGTCGTTTCACTCAGGCGCAACTCTCTCGTGCCTGTCAGCTCATTGACAGGACGACGACATTATTGTTCCGCTTCCATGCTTCTTTTTATATTGCCTTATTGTTTACTCACCTAATACCTACAGCTTTACTTATGGATACGAGCAACTCTTATTGTAGATCCTCACGGTTACGGCGCGAGACATCTCTCACGGCTTCATATCCCATTAGTATATAAGACTTAGTATTTTGTAGTTATATTCCTTAGCTCTATTCTCATCTATACTCCTTGGTAGCTAGACTTGTAGTTGGGTTGTTTTATTCTCATCGCTTTCTTCATCCTCTTGCTCATTGTTCATCGTGTGATGCCTGGTTATCTCTTGTGAGAGCTAGCGAGTCGCTGACATGGACGGGGAAGTACATCCAATCACTTTTCTTTCTCGTACACTTCATGCAGCAGAACTAAATTATGATGTTCACGACAAAGAACTTCTAGCTATTTTCGAAGCTTTTAAAGCTTGGCGGCACTACCTCGAAGGCGCCAGAGACCCAATCGATGTGGTTACCGACCATAAAAATCCTGAGTACTTCTCCACAACAAAAGTTCTGACTCGGAGACTGGTCCGATGGTCCGAATACCTTCACCAATTCAATTTGGTGATCTGGTTCCGACTGGGCAAATTAGGGGAAAAGCCAGACTCCATCACTAGACGATGGGACGTCTACCCAAGAGAGGGGGATATCGGATATGCCCAAGTCAATCCACAGAACTTCCGACCCGTATTCACTAATGAACAGCTGACCACTTCACTTCGGGCTACTTTCCTTGAAGGACCGGTGCTCTGGGCATCGATCGTTATGGACATCAATGCTTTACATGAAGCAATTCGGCAATCATTACCAATTGATCCGGAGTCTGCACTAGGACTCACATATGCCCAAGATGCTACTAAGCCTCAATGGACATTGGGCGAAGATGATCTACTACGACTTGATAACCAGATATACGTTCCGAATCACTCAGATCTACGGCTACAAGTTCTACGATATTTCCATGATCACCCTCTTTCCGGCCATTTCGGTCAAAACTGGACTCTAGAATCCATTCGTCGGCAGTATACCTGGCCTAAGGTCCGAGATTCCGTACGAGACTACATTGCCTCCTGCACTACTTGTGGTAGGAACAAGTCCCACCGACATCGGCCTTATGGATTGCTAAAACCTCTTCTGGTACCGACACACCCTTGGGATTCCATATCCATGGACTTTATCGAAGAACTTCCGATGTCGGATGGTTACAATTCCATTCTAGTCATTGTGGATTGATCATCAAAACAATCCATTTTCATTAAGTGTCATACTACAATCACATCAGAACAATTAGCTGAACTTTTTGTCATTCATGTCTTCTCGAAACATGGAGTACCAAGCCATGTAACCTCAGACCGAGGTTCGGAATTTGTGTCCGCATTCTTCCGGGCCCTCGGCCAATCATTAAATATGGAACTTCACTATACTTCCGGATATCACCCTGAAGCCGATGGTCAAACCAAACGAGTCAACCAAACCCTGGAGCAATATATCCGCATTTATTGCAATTACCAACAGGACAATTGGTCCGGCCTTCTACCAATGGCCAAATTTGTGTACAATAATGCACCAAATGCGTTTACAGGTATTACACCCTTCTTCGCTAACAAAGGTTACCATCCAAATGTATCCATTCGACCGGAAGTTGATATCCGATCCAATCGGGCTCGTGATTTTGTCATCAATTTGGATGAAGTCCATTCATTCCTTCATGATGAAATTACTAATGCTCAGCATCGGTATAAAGAACAGGCTGACCGGAAGCGTATTTCTGCTCCTGAATTCCAGATTGGATCCGAAGTCTTTGTATTAGCCAAACACATCCGATCGACCCAGCCCACTCCGAAGTTCTCGGAAAAGTGTCTTGGGCCATTCAAGGTTACCGAATGCATTGGAACATTAGCCTCCAAGATACAACTACCAGATTACCTCTCCAGAATACACCCCGTATTTCATGTTTCCCAATTGGAACCGTACACTCCCAATCCGATACCTAACTGCATGCAAGCTCCGCCACCTCCGATTGAGGTAGATGGTGAACAGGAGTTTGAAGTTGCAGAGATCCTAGATTCGAAAATGGATTGTAGGTACTGACGGTGTCCATTATGGTACTTCATCCATTGGAAAGATTATGAAGGTACTGAAGAGGAATTCTTGTGGATCGGAGCCGACGAACTCCTTGGAGAATTCCATAACCAATACCCATTGAAGCCAGGACCCTTGCAGGACATCAACTAAAATTGTCATACGATTCTACTTATCTTTTTTTATATTTTCTTTTCACTTCCGAACGGTTGAAATCAACTGAAGGGATTACTGCCATGATAGTTTATTGAGCGATAATCCCTTACCGGAATTTTGTATGCCTACTCTTTGGCACTTCCGCTATTTTTTACACTTCTGCTATCTGGACATATCTGTCCAAAATTTAAACTCATTTCTTACCAGTATTATTGGCCGATTTCATTCGGCATATTCCTTACTTTTCCGTTTCAACTACAATATAATTTTTTACGTAAGTCCGATACCGGACAATTTATTAGGACACAATATTAAAAGAATCGAAATTTTATTCAAAGTCCAAAATTCTACTACTAGGCCTATTCTCGGCCTTTACCCTTTCTATCCCCTGTTGTTTTCATCTGCTCTTCTTCCGTTTCGTCTTCGTCACCTCGGACTCTCACAAGGAAACAAACCATGTCCTCCAGGAGACCTAATCGCTGATGCAGATCCCTTACATCTCCTCGGAGATCCTCCATAGTCTGATTGCTAGACGACGCAACCACTTCTTCTCTTTTCACCTGCTTACTTTCCCTGGGATGTCCGGTCATTACCAATGAGCAGCGGACTTTGGCTCTGCGCCAAGCCTGGCAAGAGGAGGACCGGACTCCTACCATGTCACAAGGAATGCCTTTTGCGAGGCATCGGTCGCACTTTGAAGTCTTTTGAGGAAAAGCGATTGGGTCTGGCTCTGGAGCCCCGTCATCATCGTTGTCGGCGTCCTCAGAACCTGAGGATGAGGAGTCATCATTTCGTAGAGTAGGATCTACCAATGCAGCGACCTGAGGGAAACATTAGAACAAGCTGGAGAGAAAATTGAGTTAAGACACACCTTAACAAGAATACACTTTCGTTTCTTGGATATAGAAGTTTCCAATTTCTCCTCCTCCCCCTCCTTCACTAAATTAGCATTCTCGGCTTCCTTCTGCTTGGCCACTTCCTCGGCCATGACCTTTTCTTCAGCTAATCTACGGGCGGCCTCCATTGCAATCCGCCGTTGTTCTTCTTCTGCTTCCCTTCTCTTTTCTTCCTTGTGTTGACGGATTTCAGCAAGGTGGGCCTCTGCAGCAGCATCTTCCTTTTCTTCCTCGGCCTTGTGTTCAGCTTCAAGTTTGGCTCGTTCCTCCTTCCGTTTCTGGAGGCGGGAGATCTCAGCCTCTTCCTCATCATCCAAGGGCAGGGAGGAGTTGGTATGGGAGATGGAAGGAGACATGGAAGAAAGAAAGAGAAAGTGGGGACTTAGAAAATTTTATTTGAACGGGTATTTATAGCCTCCCAACCGTAACATGGCTGACCGATCAAATTCTGAAACTTTCTGATTAGTATTTTCTTTTCCGATCTGTTGATTGGATCAATACTTTTCCGACAAATGGCTGTCGTACGAGGCTTTTGAGGGCAAAAGCCTAATAGGGGGATATTGTTACGGGTATGTTTCTGCTACCTCGTACGGAACATCCGGAAGTTACGGAAACGACAATGGTAATTCGTTCCTATCCTTTCCTTATCGGTTCGGGACCGGACCGTATGATGACATCCGATGTTAACAGATATGATTACTTTTAATTCCCACCCTATTATCTTTTAATTATATTATCGGGAACTTTTTACAATACTTATTGTTTTATTCCAGATACTCATTGTTCTTCCTTTAACAATTAGGATTACTGGTATATAAGCATTAGTGTCCAGTAGATAGTTCTCCAGTTTAAATATCAACTTAGATCATTCCGATCTAGAGAGGTTATCCTTATAACTCCATCCGGACTTTCCAGTCTAAACTTGATAGTTGTCCAAACTTATCCGGTTGACTTTTGGATGTCCGAAATCTATGAACATCCACAGAACCACTATGACATAGCGGGAGCACTACTGAAAGTGGTGCTAAGGTTCTTGTTCGACTTTACCATTCCACTTTTCTACTGATTGGTAGTTACTGTTCATACCCAGGAACTATCGGAACACTGTATACTATACTATTCACACTAGACCTCACGGAACCTCACTGGAACAGTCTTAACATCAGGTCAACTCCCACTTCTTCCCACAGGCCTGCCGGGATGTCTAGGGGTAGTGTTACTGCTCATGGGTGTCTCTGTATCTTTTTCCTCATGCAAGTCTCACATCCTTCCATGTACTTTTCTACAAAGGAGCGTAGGGTGGGCCACCAAAAATGGGTGCTGATGAGATTGAGGGCATTGTGGAGTTCAGGGTGGCCAGCAGAGGGGTTGTCATGGCATTGTTTCAGTACTTCTGTCTGTAGGTCATCATCTGGTGGGATGTATACCCTACCTCAGTGGTACACTAGTCCATTATCTTCCTCCCATTCTGCTATTCCATTGGCCAAGCATTGGAGACCCTTCCTCCTGAGCTCTTCCAGTCCTTCCAGTACTTGGGTCTCCCTTTGCGATGCCTTCCAGATCTGGTCCTCCAGTGGGTTTTGTAGTGAGGTTGCTGCTACTTGCATAAAGTGGGCTGGTTTCAGAACGGTCTGTTGTTGATTATCTTCGCTGTCCAAAACCTGATGTGCTGCCATGCAAGAGAGAGCGTCTGCCTGAGTGTTGGCCTTGCCTGTCGTGACGTGCTACATAGGATATGGTACTTACTTCATTTTTCCTACATTGCCTCTGCTCTTTATCCTTGTTACTGTTTGGATTTGTCTACATTCTTCCGTATCCATCTACATTGTTCCGCATGCTTCTATCACATTCCAGATACTTCTATCAACTTCCCGTGCTGTCACTTACTCATCTAGACACTTGTATATATAGTACAGTAGTTGACACCTAGTTCCCCATCTTGACCTCTTGGTCTTTGGAACTAGGTTAGTACTTGTATCTTCGTTTACACTCAAATATACTTACTTGGTCTTTGGAACTAGTTTTCCTTGTGCGACCCTAGTGATTGGCCCCTGCGCTATCACTGTTGTCTAAGATCCTCACTTCTTTCAGCCTTTGTGTGTGGTGCTAGCCCCACCCCTCGCTTTGGTTTGTGCTTTGAGCCTGTGCTTCTTCTGTGCTTTCTCCCTTCGTCACCACATTGCCTGGGCAGTGAGTGAGCTGGAAATCAAAGTGGGACAGCCATAGTGTCCATCATGCTTGCCATTTACTGAGGTCCTGAGCAGAATGCCAGAATTCCAGGTTTGCATGGTCGGTGAGGATCTCGAACGGTTGTGATGATCCTTCCAGGAAGCTTCTCCAGTCCTTTAATGCTTGGATGATGGCAAGCATCTCTTGGTCATAGATTTCATAGTTTCATTTGGCTGGTTGCATGGAGGCTGATTGAAATGTTACTAGGTGCTACTGATGATTGTCTTGTTTCTGCTTCAGAGCTCCTCCCATAGCAAAGCCTGATGCATCTACCTTGAGTTGTGTGAGCCTATTGGGGTCCCAGAGTGCCAGTACTGGTGCTGTGATAAACGCTTCCCTTAGGGTGTCAAATGCTTGTTGCTGGTGTGTTCCCCAACTGAAGCCTGCATCTTTTTTGGTTAGGTCGTTCAGAGGGTGTGTTATGCAGGCAAAGTTCCATATGAATTGATGGTAGAAGTTAGCAAAGCATAGGAATCCCTGTAGTTCTCGCAGATTATTTGGGGTAGGCCAGTCATGGACTGCAGCTACCTTTACTGGGTCCATGCACATCTCCCCTTCTGATATCACTAGTCCCAAGTACTCAATCTGAAGTTCTTCAAACTCACATTTCTTGGGGTGCAAGTAGAGGTCGTGTTTCTCTAGCCATTTTAGTACCTCCCACACTACCTGCTGGTGTTCTTGCAAATTGTTACTGAAGATGAGGATATCATCTAGGTAGACCGCTACTTTCCCAGCCACCACTAGGTTTGAAAAGATGGAGTTCATGAGCACTTGGAAGGTAGCTGGGGAGTTGGTGAGACAAAAGAACATTACACTGGGTTCAAATAACCCTTGGTTGGTTGTGAAAGCAGCCTTCCACTCATCACCCTCTTTAATCCAGACATTGTTATAGCCCCATCTGACATCAAATTTGGTGAAGTATTGTGCCCCCTGCAGACAGCTGACAATGTCGGCAACCAGTGGGAGGGGATAGCGGTTCTTTAGGGTTACTTGATTGAGTTTTCTGTAATCCTGTACGAAACAGAGCTTCCCATTTTTCTTCTTCACGAAGAAGACAGGTGAAGACAGTGGCAACTTCAAGGGGTGAATGCAGCCTTTTCGGAGGCTGTCATCCAGAAAGCAGTTGAGTTCACCTTGTTCATTCAATGACATTGGATAGACTTTCATGCACATGGTTTCAGGTGCACCTGGGATCAATTTGATGGCATGATCCCAGGGTTGGTGGTCAGGGAGGCACTCTGAAGCAGTTTTGGAGAATACTTTTTCGAAATTGCGGTAGGGGTCTGGGACCATTTCTTCAAAGGTTTTCAGAGGTTTTGCTTTGTGGGCCTGTTCCGCTAGCTGTTGGGAGTAGATGAACCCTGCAGCACACCAGACCTCCTCTGTTTGTTTGTGAAAGATACCTGACTTTTGTTATATCTATGCAAGCTAAGTTTTTACAAAGCTTCGTGATCCATTCCATTACTTAGATATTACATATCCTTTTACCACTATGCAATTACTTCACGAAGGAATTCCGACGCGAAGCAATTATTCGTTACCTCTTTTCATCCTTATCGGATTTACACTATTCCTATTATAGCCCTTCCTTTGTTCTTTACTTACGAGCTAACCCATTCGGGCATGGCATGGCATCGCGATCCTGACTTACCTTTAGTATAAAGCTATGGTATCGAATAGGTAGTTCCTTAGTTTAAATATCAACCTTGATAGCACTTTGATAGTGATACCAATTAATCCTCTATCTGTATCATCGTTTTAAACATCCTTGCTGTCAGTACGTTCCGCGATAGTCATTGCGAATGGAAAACGTTTACCTTTCTTCTCTTGTGGACACATGAAGTGTCGAGGACTCTACTAATAGTGGAGTCAAGGTCCGACTACGTTGTCTAGGATCGTTTTACCTCATGAAGTATTTCACTTCGTATTTTCCCGCAATCATCCCGCAATCATTCCTGATGATCCCTTTGTGCACGATCATAACAACTTCACCCATGCATGTCAGGTTTGTCAGTTGGCTCGAATGCAGTGTATGGGCGATTCCTCTGTCTCCTTGTCTGATATGTCAAGTGGTGGTTCAGGAGTGATAATGGTTTCAATTTCCTCTGCCATGTCTTGCTCTTCCAATTCCTCTATTGTTGTTTGTTGTGATCTCACTGAGAGTCATCCTTTCTCCCAGTCAATATCTGGATTGGCTTTACGTAGCCAGGGGAGTCCTAAGATTAGGTCTTCACTTCCCAGATTAGTAATTAACAAGTCTGTCCACCATTCTTGGTTATCAACAGTCAAGGCTAGATGTGCAAAATGTGTGATCTGCCCTGCTCGGTTAGCAGACCCATCAATGTTAAAGACACCAATGGGTTTCCTGAGTGGGAAGGTCCTTACATGGTGGCGGTTGACAAACTCTTGGTTCAAAAATAGAGCAGTGGCTCCAGAATCAACCATGGCTGCAGTTGCTATACTGTGATTTCTTCCTCTTAATTTTGCATTATTTTGGAAGTGAGATGAATTGGAGTTCAATTCCGAAATAGTAGATATTTTACAGGATGGAAGAGAATCATACGCAGATGTGAGATGTATAGCAAACTGGTTTACAGGTACTCTCGATGCAGCCATGATGGGTACCTGCTTTAAAAACCCTCCTGAGGACCTGATGCTGGGGCCATGGCATTGGCTCTGTTCAGGAGCTCCTGGAGCTGTGCAATCTGGGTGGAGAGGTCGGGAGTAACTGGGGACTGAGTGATGGGGGCTGGAGTAGAAGCCGTGATTTGGACAGGTTCATTGGGGAAGAGTGTCAGAGGTCAATGTCGACACACAAAACCTCAAACGGCTAAGTGTCTCAGACGTCTCAAAGAGTAAACCCAGAAGTCAAGTTGAATAACAAAGCTAAGGTCACTACAAGACCTTTGTTATGATTGTGCACAAAGGGATTGTAGGGAATGATTGTGGGATGATCACAAGAAAATGCGAAGGGAAATACTTCGCGAGGTAAACTGATCCTAAACAATGTAGTTGGACCTTGACTCCACTATTAGTAGAGTCCTCGACACTTCGTGTGTCCGCAAGAGAAGAAAGGTAAATGTGTTCCATTTGCGATGATCGTCACGGAACATACTGACAGTGAGGATGTTAAAACAATGATAAAGATAGATGATTATTTGGTATCACTATCGAAGTGCTATCAAGGTTGATATTTAAACTAAGGAACTACCTATTCAATACCATAGCTTTATACTAAAGGTAAGTCAGGATTGCGAAGCGATGCCATGCCCAAATGGGTTAGCTCATAAGTCAAGAACAAAGGAAGAGAAATAAAAGGGATATTGTAAATCCGATAAGGATGATAAGAGATAACGAGTAATTCCTTCACGAAGTAATTGCATAGTGGTAAAAGGATATAAGTAATATCTAAGTAGTGGAATGGTTCGCAAAGCTTTGTAAAGACTTAGCTTGCATAGATATAACAACCTTAGCTGACCTTATATACAAAAGTATGAATCTAATCTACAATAGAATCGTAGGTCAAATGCTATGACAAACAAGTCCGTGATAGATATGAGTACGGATGCTAACTGAGTATAAGTAATCAAGAGGATGTCAGTGTCGGGTTGTAACCGAGTATGGGACCCGATGAGTAACATAGAATGCGTAAAGGAAAACGAAGAAATAGTATACCTAAGCACCTAGTCACAGGACACAAGCACCCTATGACAGGTGCCTATGCGCTAAGGGTTACTCGTAGTGTTAGTCGTTCCTGACAAAGAGGGTGAAGGGTGTTGAAGAGGAAGCAGTAACTTGTTGACGACGGGGTTGATGATGCTTACCCCGGCCGCATTCCAGGCCCATGAACTGAAAGACAGAGAATATTTGTAAGAGCTCAGTCGCACAACGATGGGAGTGAAACGACTCTATTGGAGTCTCAAGTAACTACCTGAAAGACAGAGAATATTTGTAAGAGCTCAGTCGCACAACGATGGGAGTGAAACGACTCTATTGGAGTCTCAAGTAACTACCTGAAAGACAGAGAATATTTGTAAGAGCTACTAGAGACTGTAAGTAAGAGAGAAACAGTAAGTAGTAATGGACACGAACCTCAGTCGCACAACGATGGGAGTGAAACGACTGAGGTACATTCTGTTGGCACGAAGACATATAAAGGAGGAACAGTATAGGGGTTCGATGATGATAAGGGTTCAATGATAAGTAATAGATAAAGAAAGCCGTCGGTCTTAGGTATCATGCACACTGGGTGCATGGGTCAACTCCAACATGAACTTGTCTTGGCAGACTGCTTCCAGACTTTTGTGCGCATGGTTTCAGGTGCCCCTGGGATCAGCTCAATGGCGTGGTCCCAAGGTTGGTGTTCCGGGAGACGTTCTGATGCAGTTTCGGAAAATACCTTTTCAAAGTCACAGTAGGGTTCTGGGACCATTTCTTCAAAGGTTTTCAGAGGTTTTGCTTTGTGGGCCTGTTCCGCTAGCTGTTAGGAGTAGGTGAGCCCTGCCGCACACCAGACCTCCTCTGTTTGTTCCTGTAGGATGCCTAACTTCACCCATGCACGTCAGGTTCGTCAATTGGCTCGAATGCAGTGTATAGGCGAATCCTCTGCCTCCTCCTCTGCTATGCTCGGTGGGGATTCAGGAGTGATGACTGTTTCGATTTCCTCTGCAGTATCTTGATCTACCACCTGCTCTATCGTTGTCTGTTGTGGTTTGACCGAGTATCGTCCTTTCTCCCAGTCAATATCTGGATTGGCTTTACGTAACCAAGGGAGTCCCAGAATTAGATCTTCGCTTCCCAGGTTGGTTATTAGCAAGTCTGTCCACCGTTCTTGGTTATCAACAGTCAGGGCTAGATGCGCAAAGTGCGTGATTTGCCCTGCTTGGTTGGCAGACCCATCAATGTTAAAGACACCAATAGGTTTCCTGAGTGGAAAGGTCCTTACATGGTGGCAGTTGACAAACTCCTGGTTCAAAAATAGGGCAGTGGCCCCAGAATCAATCATGGCCGCAGTTGCTATACTGTGATTCCTTCCTCTTAGTTTCACATTAATTCGGAAGTGTGATGAATTGGAATTCAATTCCGAAATAGTAGGTATTTTACAGGCGGAAAGCGAATCGTATGCGGAGGTAGAATGTAGTATAGCAAATTGGTTAATGGGTACTCTCAGTGCGGCCGAGATGGGTACCTGCTTTAAAAACCCTCCTGCGAACTTTGTGCTGGGGCCATGGCATTGGCTCTGTTCAGGAGCTCCTGGAGCTGGGCAATCTGAGTGGAGAGGTCAGGAGTGACTGGGGATGGGGCGATAGGAACCGGAGTAGAAGCAGCAATTTGGACGGGTTCATTGGGGAAGAGAGTGAAGGGTGTTGAAGAGGAAGCTGCCACTTGTTGACAGTGGGGTTGTCGGCGTTTACCCCGGCCACGCTCTAGACCCATGAACTTGTCTTGGCAAACCAACTCTAGGTGACCTCGTCACCCGCAGTAACAACATACCGTTTCCTTGTATGAGCAGTTCCTTTTCTCATGACTTTGAGAACCACAGCCGTAACACCTGCCTCTCATCTGGGCCACAAAGCTCTCTCTGCTATTACCACTGGTGTGCGTGGCATCGACGTCCATAGCATGGGAGTTGGCAGGGGGAAAGGAGGTATGAGAGGTGCCCTGATTACGCCCTGTCATGGTGGAGTCATGCAGAAATACATCCACCGAGATTGCTTGTCTGTTATGATTGTGCACAAAGGGATCGTCGGGAATGATCGCGGGATGATCGCGGGAAAATACGGAGTAAAATACTTTGCAAGGTAAAACAATCCTAGACTAAGTAGTCGGACCTTGACTCCACTATTAGTAGAGTCCTCGACACTTTGCGTGTCCGTAAGAGAAGAAAGTAAACGTGTTCCGTTTGCAATGACTATCGCGGAACGTACTGACAGCGAGGAGGTTTAAAATGATGATACAGATAGAGAGGATTAATTGGTATCACTATCGAAGTGCTATCAAGGTTGATATTTAAACTGAAGAACTACCTATTCGATACCGTAGTTTTATACTAAAGGTAAATCAGGATCGCGAAGTGATGCCATGCCCGAATTGGCTAGCTCGTAAGTAAAGAACAAAGGAAGGGATATAAAAGGGATAGTGTAAATCCGATAAGGATGATAAGAGATAAAAGTAAATGCTTTGCGTCGGAATTCCTTCGCGAAGTAATTGCATAGTGGTTAAAGGTTATAAGTAATATCTAAGTAGTGGAATAGTTCGCGAAGCTTCGTAAAGACTTAGCTTGCATAGATATAACATTGTCTGATTGCCTCCTCCAGTGTAGGGGCTAGGCTATCAGTGCAGTAGGGGATCTTGACCTAATGTCACAAAGAGGTGACGACGGTGGCGGAGCAGAGCGGAGACTTGAGTGGAAGCGGGCAGATACTGGTCCCAACGATAAAGTTATATTGATAATAAATACAAGTAAATAGGTAAAAGACATACCTGGTCCCAACAATAAAGAGGTCAAGATAAGGGACCAGGCTGTGGGGGCTGGCTTATATATACAAGGTGGAGTGTGGGAATTATGATGTAATACTGTATAGCTCAGGCACAAGGAATGGAACGGAACTGATAGAATGGAATGGAAGGTTCCGGAATGATTATTGTAGGTAGGAGAGCTCGGATGGTGTATCATTAAGAAAGGAAAATGATAGGGGTGGCTCACTTCATGACAGGCACTTGAGTCCTGTGATTAGCTGTTTCAGTATACTATTTCTTTACTTTCTTTTATGCATTCTACATTACTCATTGGGTCCCATACTTGGTTACAACCCGCCACTGACATCCTCTCAATTACTCATATTCAGTTAGCATCCATACTTGTATCTATCACAGACTTGTTTGTCATAACCCTTGACACATGATTCTATTGTAGACAAGCCTTTTGCTTGACCTGTCGCTTCGCGATGGGTGTGGGAATTCAACTTTGTGATGTCTCAATAATTATATAAACAAATACTTGTAAAATACAAAAGCTAATGTGGGTCCAGAAGAACTTCAGGGTAGACAATATTCTTTGTAGTGCATTCATTATTATCTGAAATAATAAAATATTCAAGATCCAAACTATCAGAAAATTGGAAAAGAAAAAAGCATACCTTCAGGAAAAAGGACCTTCACCCCCTGTTTGGTTGTACTACAGGAGAGAGCAACATATAGTTGACCATGTGTGAACACAGGCACTTGAAGATTCAATCCCACTACTCTGACAGATTGGCCTTGTGCCTTATTAATGGATATTGAAAATGCCAACCGGACAGGAAACTGGCGCCTTTTCAGGATACAAGGCAAGTCAAGGTCTGAGGATATTATGGTGATCCGTGGTATTAGAAAAGTTATACCTGCATTATCACCTCCCAGAATTCTTGCTTCCAATACCCTTGCAGTACATTTAGTAAGGATTGCATGTGTTCCATTGCAAACACCTGCCACTGGATCAAGGTTTCGAAGCACCATAATGGGTGCACCAATTTTTAGAGATAGTTTGGAAAGAGGTAGACCTGATCCATTGATACTGTTTAGATATTCTACAGGATACTGCAGATCATTCTCTGGATCTTCATCCACTACAGCACTATCAGCACTATGATAGGTGTGAATGTTTCCTTTGAGTGCATTTAGACACTTCATATTCAAGTTATCAACAGCATCATTTCTGGGGCATAGGATAGTACGTTCCAAAAACCATGCATCATTGTTCAGTTCAGGGTCAATCAAGTCCAGGCTGGGATAGATAGTGGAAATCAATGAATCAATGCTATCTCCACATCTCATTGTGGGATCCAGTTTGATTTGACTCTCTGCATCATTATCTGAACCATGACCCACTTTCAAAAGCCATTCAGCATAAGCCTGGTCCTCCTCTGTTCCACTGCTAAGTCATTTGTTTTCAGTTAGATGCAAAATCTCAATGTCCTGCCAAAGCCTAGATCGCTGAATGCTGGCACCAACTATCTGTTCCCTCCTTCCTTTACACACTACAGGAAGTATTTGCTGAAAGTCTCCACCAAATATCACAGTCACTCCCCCAAAAGGTGTGGTACTTGATTTAAGATCTTGCATAGTTAGATCTACTGCTTCCTGGAAAAACCAATTCTGCATTGGAACTTCATCCCATATAATTAGAGCAGTCTCCTGCAACAGCTTCCCCAAATCAGAATTTGTTTTGACAGAACACACCTTTCCTTCAAAAATTTCAATTGGAATCTTAAAAGTTGAGTGTGCAGTCCGACCCTTTGGAAGTAGCAGTGCAGCTATTCCTGATGATGCACAACAGAGAACAATTTTTCTTTCTCCCCGAAGCATATAACAAAGGGTATTGTAAGTAAAAGTCTTGCTTGTTCCAGCAGGACCATGTAGGAAAAACATCCTGGGTCTATTTTCTCTGATAGCACTCATGATTTGGTCAAATGCATGCCTTTGGCCTGCATTGAGCTTGGATAAGTTTTCTGTTCCTTTCTGCAATTGCTCTTCAGCATCAAAGTCCAGCTGTTCAGCAATCAATCTGTTGCCTTCCACTTGAGACCAAAACTCATAGTTGGGTATTGGCATTCCCAAATACTGTTTGACTCCCTCAAATATTCCTGCATGGAAAAGAATCTTGTCAATAAGATATAGGCCATAATCCTCAACCTGCTCTGGTGTTGGATTATCCACAATTCTTTTACTGAATAAGTACTGTTCAAGGTCATCACATATATACTAGTTGAACTGGTCCCATAATAATCCTGGCTGCACAGGGTGCCAATCTTTCAAAATTGTTGCAAACAGTGATCTAAGGCATGATCCTGTCCGCATATGGCATGCATCTTCCAAACAGTCTTTCCACTCAGAGTCATTCTGCAAAAGGCCTTGAGCAAGGCATGCCTCCTGAAATGTTGGGTATTCAACACCATTATATGTTCGAAGATGGGAAAAGGAAGTGGCCCCCCGGACAACTGTTAATAATAGCTGGATGTAAAATCTCTCCCCAGCAGCTGGATGAACAGAGTACATTCTACCAACAGCAGGGTCACCTTTTTTGCGAACTGTCCATTTGTGGTTGCTTTTATTCCAAACCCATTCTGATGGAAATTCTTGATACAGCAGAGACCGAGCTGTTGTTACAGCATTTGCTGGATCCTCCCTAACTCTCTCCTCTTCCTCTGCATTGGCTTTAAAATATCCCATGAGTGTGCTATTCTTGGTGCTTGCAGCATTAACAATCTCTTCCAATGTTTGTCCATTGTCTGCATCAAATGTAACCATCTGACCTCCAGGAGTATGCACAGCTGACCTTGTAACTTTAGGCTTTTCTTCATGCATAGCACAAGAAAACAATCTCCAACTGGCTTCTGAAGCAGAAATATAACGTGAATCTAAATACAACTGCACTTCATCCTGATTTGAACCAATGTGCATAGTTGCCCGGTCATGACCTTTGTAAACATATTTGTGAAGATACTTGTGAGCTCTGATAGAAATGCAGCATTCAGTATTAACATGGCTTTCCAACTCCATGAGTGTCTAAGCATTATAAGGAACCACCCATGTATTGTCAAGCTCAATGTCTCTACCATTGACAGTTTTCTTGCACTTTCTGTCATTGTCTGGCCGAGCATATACTGGATAGCCATTTTCAGAAAGGGAAGTCTCAGGCTGGAAAGGTTTTGGAAAACCCTTTGAACACTTTCCATCCTTCATGCAGGAGGCATTTGGATTGAGTGCTCCACATGGACCATGAATCATCAGCTTTTGGACTAACTTAAATAGCTTTGGGTGAGAGTTTGAATCAGGTAGCTGAGCAGATATAAGTTGATCTATATGATGGGGCTCTTTAAATCTATCTTCTGGATGGAGAAAAATAAGGATATGAATATGAGGCAAACCCCTTTTCTGAAACTCAATAGTGTACACCTGACCCCTGCACTTCCCAAAACACCCTTTGTCAATCAGGATCAGTATAATGCAAACTTTTTCACGGAATACATGGGCTATGATATCAGGGCGGTCATTGGGAGTTTGCCCAGGGAGTAGTGCAGCCTTGACTTCAGGACAATTAGGATTAGCTGTGATAGTCACAAAGAGATCTGGCTTTCCAAAATGATGCAAAAGGGATATTGAATCTTGATACAGCTGGAACATATGTCTTGAGCCCCCAATATAGGAGGAAGGTAGAATGATACGCTGTCCAATATCTGCAACATCTGTATCTGTAGCCTGTACAGCATCAACTAAACCTGAATATAATTCTGCTCTAAGCTCTTTTTGGTGCCATTTAAGCCAGGACAGTCACTGCTGGTCCACTTGGGCAAATGCATCAACTATGAACTGCTGGAATAAATTCTTGGCCATAAACAAATGAGAACTTTCAAACTGTGTTTTTCGTTGATGAAGACAAAAAGCATAGTATTCCATCTGAGAAACATACATTCTCTTGGAAGTCTCAGTTTCATCCTCCTCATTTGGATTAGTTCCTTCACCATGAGCATATTGAATTTTTTATGCCAACCTAACTCTCCTCTGGGGAAAAGCAATACATAGTGAAGTGGGGCATATGCAGGATTATACTCTACTATTCTCTTAAGGGGTCCTGCTTTATGCTGCAGAATAATATCTCTATGATCAGCAGCTTCACCAGGCCCAGGAAGAATAACAGCAACTTCCTCTGCAGTAGGCAAGTTGTATCTCCTTGAATCTGTAGAGTCCAAAAAGTGAAGCCTAACATATACAGTATGATTTGCAGACCCTGGATTTGTCTGTTCTTCATCAGCTATATGCTCATGGGCAGTCTTGTACAGTTCGAAGAAGTGGTTGTTCCTTCGAAGGCAATCATCAAGAACTGTCATTATAGGATTAAGCAATCCAGAGTGGGCATTGTTCACCATGCGCCTTTCCAGGGCAGTTTCAGGAGTCATAATATATAGTTGAGCATAAACAGGATTCTTGCCCACCTCTGGCAGGAGGGAGCCCAAACTATGAAATAGTTCTCCTTTGATTTTAAACTGCCGCAGTCCAGTTTGTGATAGCTCAGGATCATTTTGGGGTTGTGTTTTCATGCCCAATAATACAAATGCAAAGGCAGCATTATAAGCTCTGATGTTTTCCAAAAAATGCTTAGAGTTATGATCCTGACTATTAAATAACATTTCCAGCTCAAGAGGAGGCCTCTGGAGAAATGGAAGTATAACCTTTCCAGACTGGCAGCATTTACCAAATTTAGGATTGCACTTTGAGGATTTCTTGCGCCTTTCTGCCTCCCAATGTAAAGCATGACAGTTTGGACATTCCTTGTCCATCTGGCCCAAGAAAAGCTCATTGTAAACTCGATCATCCTGAACTGGCCTCAGAGCTATAGGTAGATTCTGAGGATTTACAGGAACTGGCTGATGTGGGGGAAAAGGAGGAGGAGAAGGAGATGGCAAAGGGGAAGGAACAGGAGGAGGCTCATAATCCATAACTTGGGGAGGAGAAGCAGGTAGAGGAGAAAGAGGAAAAGGTTGAAAATGAGGGAGAGGGACAGGAAGAGGAAGAGGGACAGGAAGAGGGAAAGGGAAAGTAGGTTGTTGAGAAGCAGGAGGAAAGTCCATACCTCTTCCATATTGATTGCTTCTTTTACCATGCACAGGATGTGGAGGTACAGAAGCTAACATTGCCTGCAAATGCTGTGGAAGATGTTGATACTGAAGGCAAAATAGTAAATAGAAAAGAACAGTTAATTAAAATTTATGTTTACCTGAGGCTGACCAACCCCAGCAGCTTGATCCTGCTGAGGAGGTGCATTGGAAGGTCCAGCCTACAGACAGTCAAGTGCCAAGATGGATCAAAAGTAATAGTTAGCTATTTGAAAGGAAAAAAAAACACATTATGTTTACCTGAGGCTGAGCCTGATTCTGCTGAGGATGTGCATTGGAAGGTCCAGTCTACAGATAGTCAATTGTCAAGATGCAAAAGCAGTCAAGAATAAAACTTACCCCTTTACCCCTTCTACTTTGAGTTGGTCTTACAGGAACCAATGGAGGCAGATTCCTCAGCTGTGCAGCAATATTCTGTGTCAACTGAAACTCTTGATCATTGTGGTTAACAACCTCAAATGGATTATCCACTTGGTTAGCAGGGAGGCCCCCAGAGGCTTGAGGGAAGGGAAAAGGAATAAGTTCAGGTCTGTTATGAGATGCTTGAGGTAGTCTCCAGTGCTGTGGAGAGTGCATTACTCGGAACTCTCTCTCATGTGCATGCTCAGCATTCCGATTGCATTCAGGAGTAGTAGGAGGAGAATTCCTGCAAGTTTAAGTAGATCAAAACTAATTGAAAAGCTAAAATTCAATAGAAATAGCATACATTTATGTGGAAATAAAGGGCAGAAAAGTAGAAAGGAGTTACAGTTGGCAGAAAAAATGAAAGGGGGAAGGAAGAAAGAATCATCATACCTTAAGGCTATAAGTGAGGTGTAAAACGTGTAGACAGACTCCAAATGCATGTACACATATGAAGTGTATAGGTGGACTTCTCGGCAATCAATATTGATATAGAACTGAGAATAAGCACTGGTGTAGGGACCCAAGAGCCCAAAGCGCTGGCACATGACAGCTGATTACTCAGACTAATTCTTTACTTGAAGTTAAGTAATCTTAGTAATATTAAGTAATAGGCGCCCCGACCTGTTTTAGAGTAGAAGGATTAGATTTGTACTTTTGTATATAGGGTCTGTTATATCTATGCAAGTGTTAAGACTGTTCCGGTGAGATTCCATGAGGTTTAGGATGAATAGGATAGTATAAAGTGTTCTGATAGTTTCCGGGTTTGTATGGTAACTACCAATCAGTAGAAAAGTAGAATGGTAAAGTCGAACAAGAATGTCAGCGACTCGCTAGCTCTCACAAGAGACAACCAGGCGTCACACGATAGACGATGAGCAAGAGGGCGAAAAAGCAAAAGAGGATGGATAAAACAACCCAACTACAAGTCTAGCTACCAAGGAGAATAAACGAGAATAGAGCTAAGGAATATAACTACAAAATACCTAGTCTTATATACGAAATGGGATATGAAACCGTGAGAGATGTCTCACACTGTAATCGTGAGGATCTACAACAAGAGTTGCTCATATCCATAAGTAAAGCTGTAGGTATTAGGTGAGTAAACAATAAGGCAATATAAAAAGAAGCATGGAAGCGGAACAATAATGACGTCATCCTGTCAATGAGCTGACAGGCACGAGAGAGTTGCGCCTAAGTGAAACGACAACGCGAGAACAATAAGGTTGATGCGTGTAACCTAAATGATAATGAGAATATAATAAGCGCTAGTGTAAGTGCTTTGGTGATTAAGTAAGTAAATAAAAGAAAAGGAAAAGAATAATAAAAGAAAAGAATAATGAAAAAGATTGTTTCATGACATTACCCCCTCCCTAGAGCGCGAGTTCCACGAAGCGCTTGTCGTCTAACGAAATTTTCGGAGGGTAATTGTGATGGCATGTTTTCGGTGTCTGGCGGAGGCATAGGGCGGAATAATTCAGTCGGAAATAAGGAAATAGGAATCTCGAGTCTACTTAGAGTGGCGGGTTTGGGTTTGGTTGGGTTTTTGTCATGGAATTCCTTCAACAGATCGGAGGAATGTGTGATGTTGGACCGAGGTTCCCAAGTATCCTCATGCGGTCCATATCCCCGCCATCGGACTTTGTATTTAATTTCCCTTCCTACCTTTCGTAAGTCAAGAATCTCCTCGACCTCAAACTCTTCTTCTTCTCCTACAACAATAGGAGGTGGTCTAGTATTCCGTGGTTGAGAAGGGAATTGTGGTTCCCTGTAAGGGGTAAGGAGGACTTCGTTGAAAACATTATGGATACGTTTCCACATGGAGGGGATGTCTAGTTTATAGGAACTAGCGCCTATCTTCTTCTGAACTGTAAACGGTCCAAACCGTTTGTCTCCTAACTTTTTCATTGGCTGGTCTGTCGATAAGTTAGTTCCCTCAAGCCAGACCTTATCGCCTGGCTTGTACTCTACTCCAACTCTTCGCTTCCAGTCATAAAACTTCTTCATATCCTCGTTGGCCTTTCCTAAGGCCGCTCCTACTTCATCTCGAACCTTCCTCATTCCATCTGCAAACGCCTGTGCTGTGGGGTTGTCTGAAGTCATTTGAGGTGCCGTACCTTTATAGGGATGTCTACCGTTGTCAGCATAGAAGGGGGAAACTTTCATCGCAGAGTGTACTCGATCATTATAGGCGAACTCTGCAAGTGGTAACCACTCATGCCAGTCGTTTTGATGATAACTAATGAACAAACGGAGATAATGTTCTATCTCCTGATTTGTTTGTTCTGTCTGGCCATTGGTCTGTGGGTGATACGCCGTGGTGTAGTTTGCTTCTATTCCTAAAAGACGGTAGAGTTCCTTCATGAAATGAGAATGATACTGAGGTCCTCGATCATGTATAATTTTTCGTGGAATGCCATGGATAGAGAAAATACGATCCCGATAGATTTTTGCCATTCCCTCTGATGTGACTGTAGTGTGCGATGGAACAAGTCGTAATCTTTTGGAAAAATGGTCAACAAACACTGAAATAGCGTTATATCCTCCTGACTCTGGTAGTTCTCCTATCATGTCAGTACCAATTATCTGCCAAGGCTCCGATGGAACTGAGTGTGGATGTAGTCGTCCTACCGGTTTGGTACAATGAGCCATCGTAGCCTGGCATTTCTCGCAACCTTCGACGTACTTCCCTGCATCCCGTGTAACCCCTGGCCACCAGTAGTCTCGAGTAATCAATTCCGTAGTTTTATACTGTCCAGGATGTCCCGCTAGCGGCGTGTCGTGGTACTGAGTGATTATTTTAGATTGGAGTAGGCAGTTTTTTGGTACATAAACACGCCCTTTCCATGTAATGACTTTGTTGGTTTCAGTCCACTCTGGGTTTTTTGCAGCGAGGGCATCCTGTACGGTTCAGTCTACTTGATTTTTACTCTTTTGGATCTCTGATAGCAGGAGATCTTCAGGAGCCAATAGGTCGAGAGCTTGGATGAAAAGTTCCGGTTTCAGGAGAACGATGTTCTCGTTGTCCTTGTCCCCCGTCTCAAGACCTGTCATCCTTGACAGGGCGTCAGCTTTCGTCATCGATTTACCAGACTTATGAACAAGATCGAAATTATACTCCGCTAATTCCAGCACCCAGCGCGCTTGTCGTCGGTTGAGTTTCTGCGGCTTCTTGAAGTACTGGAGGTTTGCGTGATCCGTAAAAATTTCGATCTGTTCCTCTGCACCCAGCAAATACTGCCTCCAGTCATCAAGGGAGTCCATAATTGCCATGAGTTCTTTGTCGTAAATCTCGTAATTACGCTCAACCTCATTGAGGGATCGGGAATGAAAAGCAATAGGATACCACTTGTCTTCGACAAACTGGGATAAAACGGCGCCATTAGCATAATCGGACGAGTCAGCTTCTACTTGGAACTTTCCATGGTTTCGAGGAATGAGTAAAACTACTTCTTCACAGATTCAACGTTTCAACTCCTCGAACGCATCTTCTTGCACTTTCTCCCACTTCCAAGTTCCATTCCCAGTAAGCTGTGTCAGCGGCTTTGCTACAAGACTAAACCCATGAATAAAGCGCCTGAAGAAGTTGCAAAATCCTAAGAATTGCTGAACGTCGTGCTTTTTGCGGGGAGTAATCCATTCGCGAACGGCCTGTACTTTCTTTGGATCCATGCGAATAGTTCCGTTACCAATAATAATGCCGAGGTAGTCGATTACTGGTTTTTCAAAAGAACACTTTTCGGGTTTAAGGAACAACTTATGTTCCCATAGAATGTCAAGTACTTGTTCTACAATTTGTCAATGTTCTTCTATACCATCGGTAAAAATCAGTATGTCGTCCATGTAAACGATAACATGACCTCTATTAATAAGATCTCGCAGGATATGGTTCATGAAACCTTGGAATGTCGCAGGAGAGTTAGTGAGTCCAAAGAACATAACGGTCAGTTCGAATAACCCTTGGTTAGTTCAAAAAGCTGCTTTCCATTCGTCACCTTCCTTTATGCGGATGTTGTTGAATCCCCATCTAATATCCATCTTCATGAAGACTTTAGCACCTTTTAAACAATCGATTAGCTCCTGAATGAGAGGAAGTGGGTACCGGTTTTTAACCGTCATCTCGTTCAGTTTGCGATAATCTTGTACCGGTAGTAAGGTGCCATCTTTCTTTTTGACGAAGAAGAAAGGGGATGCCATCTGTGAGGTAGAAGGTCGGATTCGTCCAGTTCTAAGTTTCTCTTCAAGAAACTTATCGAGCACCTCTTGTTCCTTTGGGTTTAGTGGATATACTTTACAATCTAAAGGTTTGGAACCTGGCATTAGATCGATAGCATGGTCCCAAGGATGTCGTTGTGGCAACTGGTCGAATTCCTTCTGACTGAAAACATCAGGATACTCTTCGACTGTTTCTTTCTTGGCTTGTTCCTCCGTCCACTTTCGTGACTGTACCTGCTCATGAACATATCTATCCCAGTCAAACAAGAAAAGCTGTTCGCCTTCCTGCAATGCTGCTCTAGAATGGGTATCCTCTGGTGTCCAAAAGTGTGGGTTGTAACCACATCTTGTTGGACACCTGTCAAAAGTCAGTTCAGACGTTTTCCAATCAATGCTAGGGTTATGATGTCGTAGCCAGTCTAGTCCTAGAAAGATATTATTCTTTCCTAGACTTACTGCTCCGAACTGGATGATCTCTAAATGATCACCGATAGTCATCCGGATCTCGACGTACTTGTCTATTGATCCGGAATCGTTGAGTGTACCGTCGGCATTGTAGACAGGTGTTTTGATTGGTAAATCTTCCGTGATGAGGTTGTGCCGTTTGATGAAGTCCGAGTCAATACATGAACTGGTAGCTCCACTGTCGAGAAGTCCTTCTGTGACAATTTGTCGACTATCCTCCAGTGTTTCGAGTATTGCCGGAAGTTTCAGACTTTTGCCACGTGTCCCGTGAACATAACTCCTTTTGTTCTTGAGACTTCGGATGGCATTGACTGCCGTTTTCCAGTTCCATTTTCGTATGTCCATGATGGTTTCTTCTGAGGCTTCTTTCTCCCGGGAAAAGGGCATCCAAGTTTGTAATAATCCCACTGCTCTCGGGACTTGATCTTCTCTAACTCTCTGAGTTAGCCATTCAGCAGTGTCGGGTTCGTACCATATAGGTTTTTCGGTTTTGTGTATGAAGGTGGACGCGTTTTTCTGTTTAGTACCTGTACTGATTACATAATCAACGCCATTATCAACAAATTCTGAAATGTCCGTGTGTGAAGGCTCCTGCAGACCTATATCTACTGTGGAGCCTTTGGAAAACCCAAATTGTTAATGAAGTCCGTACATTCCTGCTCACTCATGTTTAGCATAATACCTCGGACTACCGCCTTTCTCTTGTGTGGGCAGTTCCTGCTCATGTGGCCTGGTTCGCCACAGTTGAAGCACAACTGCTTCTCCCTTGCCTGGTCGATGTCCATCGGCCTGCCCATTCCTCCGAATGTTGTGCCGGTAGCATCTCTTCTCTGTGCTGCAGGATACTCTGCCTTCGGAGCTGCTTTCAGCTCCTGTCGGTTCTGCTGAGTGGATGACTGTCCACGATTCTGTCCTTAGGGGGGGTTAGGGGTTAGGGGGGGGCAGACACGACGACGAGCGAGCGAAGCGAGTGAGTCGGAGTGACACTAAAAGGCGAACAAGCCAATGGGTGCTAATATCGAATTAGTACCAACCCATTTCGCCTTAGGGGTTAGGGGGGGGCAGACACGACGACGAGCGAGCGAAGCGAGTGAGTCGGAGTGGACACTAAAAGGCGAACAAGCCAATGGGTGCTAATATCGAATTAGTACCAACCCATTTCGCCTTTTAAAGGCTCATCAGGGCTGTTCGTGAGTCACGAATCATGATATCATCGATAAGCGTTACTAATGCAACGATTCGATTGGCCGATTCCTGTGAATTGTTAATCGCAACTAAATGAAACGTTTACCTTGGCTCCGGGGAGTACGATAAGCGAGTCGTCATTTATATTAATTGCCTGACCTTGTGGTCTCGTAAAGATAAGAGAAGAGACCGAAAGGTGGTCAACTGGTCCTAATTCTAGACCCGATCCGAAAAGTGGCTGCCGGTCGGCCCGATTACCGGGCCGAAGACAGGGGCTATTACTAACGGATTTTTATTAAGGGTTAGAGTTAGAGTTAGGGGTTGGGGGGGGGCAGACACGACGACGAGCGAGCGTAGCGAGTGAGTCGGAGTTTACACTAAAAGGCGAACAAGCCAATGGGTGCTAATATCGAATTAGTACCAACCCATTTCGCCTTTTAAAGGCTCATCAGGGCTGTTCGTGAGTCACGAATCATGATATCATCGATAAGCGTTACTAATGCAACGATACGATTGGCCGATTCCTGTGAATTGTTAATCGCGACTAAATGAAACGTTTTACCTTGGCTCCGGTGGAGTACGATAACCGAGTCGTTATTTATATTAATCGCCTGGCCTTGTGGTCTCGCAAAGATAAGAGAAAAGACCGAAAGGTGGTCAACTGCTCCTAATTCTAGACCCGATCCGAAAGATGGCTGCCGGACGGCCCGATTACCGGGCCGGAGACAGGGGCTATTTCTAACGGATTTTATTAAGGGTTAGAGTTAGAGTTAGGGGTTGGGGGTTAGGGGTTAGGGGGTTAGGCTAACGAAGTTGACATATTAGTTAACAATTCGAGCACTATTAATGCTCAGTACTTACGGTTAGGGGTTAGCGGTTTGGGGGTTGGGCTTCAAAACCAATCGGTTAATACCGTCTGTCGCGAACAACAGTATACCGAAGTACTTACAAGAATATATCTTGACAATAAATTAGTTGCCGTTTAAGGGAACACACAAGCCGGGACTGACTGTATCAAAGCCGGATTAACGTAAGCCAGGACTAACCGTCCATCAAAACCTACGCGTACCAGCCGCAGCCAGCACGTCAAAACCTGTGGTTCCGTTATTTAAACGGAGGGTAAATGGATGCGCTCCAAGTCGGTTGGCGGGGATATCCGGTGTAAATCAATCAAGTCGGAATCGACGTCCATTGCGACATCGTCAACGAGAGTACCGGGTCCTAGACCGATCTCGGAAGAGACTTGCTCATCCATGCGGGTTATTACTTCTTTTTTCCAAGAACTAGCAAGGTCGAAAAGGTTTAGTGTGCGCTTTCGCGACACTAGCCATCGAGCTTTATGGAGTCCTGTCAGACGAACATCCGGTACGAAGACCGGTAAGAGCGACGTGGCACCCAGAGACCGACTGACCGCCACAAGGGGTGTCATCATCGATCCATGGACTTCACGCATACCCCACTGGTGTACGGTGTTCGGATACATACCATTGAAGGTATTATTTTCGGCGTGATTCAACCACCTCTTCCAGTATCCTGTAATAACTTCGCCTAATTTATTGGCGGAAAAATAATCCCATGCAGTATTGAATGTGGACTTAAGCACAAGGACGTCTTCTGACGTGTCGTGGTTGTTGGCAGACTTAAGAGTCAACCGTTTTTCCCAACGTTCTTTTTTGTACTGATTAAGCCAGTGATATACCAATTTTTCGGGATAGCCGCGTCGAATATAAAGGATTGCACAATCTTTCATAGCGTCTACGTAGTGTGACTGAGTACTACATAACGTGGCTAAACGAGACATTTCACTGATGAATGTACCTCTCTTGACATCGAGAGGATGGTGAGATATCCATGGAATTCTTTCCTGGTGGGACTTAGCTTTCCGGAAAGGCATATGTTGGATTAAGCCTTGATCGTCTATATAAATAGTCAAGTCCAAAAAATGCTGATAACGCGCGCTAGCGTCCCATTCAATTACACAGCCATCGAATTGGATATTGTCTTTGCATAATGTTAGTGCCTCGTCTTCTGAGTGGGCATAGACTAACGCTAGACAGTCATCGATGTAACGGCCATAGAAGAACATCCATGGCAATTCTAAGACTTTCTTACGCGTCTCAAACCAAACTGCGAACAGATTGGCGAGATCAGGGGCACAACTAGTGCCCATGGCTAGGCCACGTTTTTGGCGAAAGTATCTAAACTTTTTGACGTTGCCGTCAAAAAACTGTGTTACAAGATCCGAGCAACCGATATCCATAGCTTTCATAAATAAAAGTAATTTATGGCGCCAGGTTTCTTCTAAAGGCACTCCTGCCGCGTCACACTCAATGTTCCAAAACTCTACGAAGAGATTTGTTACAACGTCGAAACATTGTATTAGTGGGACGTTAGGATAGAATGCGACGACGTCGCCGGTAACTACAAAAAGACGTCGTCTCGGATCAGGTTTTAACTTCGACAACTTAATCGCCAGGTCCTTGGATCCATGTATGATGGAAGGCGATGCCTCAATCAAAGGCTTAAGTTGCTTACTAATGTACTTAGCTGCCGGGTTTTGTATCGCACTGTGACACGGTATAATTGGTCTCCCTTTAACAGGTTCTTTGTGTATTTTAGGAATACAATAAAATGTGGGGATGTGGTGCGTACCGAATGGCGGGGTTATCTTATGCCGGAAAAACCGCTGAAGTTGATCCGCCAATTCTGGCTCGGCGTCTTCGACAGACCCAGCTAAGAGTTCCATCGATGTACATTGTTTGTCTAAAATCCGTTTCGCGTCTGTGAAGGAGAGTTCTTCATAATCCTCTTAGGGGTTAGGGGGGGGCAGACACGACGACGAGCGAGCGAAGCGAGCGAGTCGGAGTGGACACTTAAAGGCGAACAAGCCAATGGGTGCTAATATCGAATTAGTACCAACCCATTTCGCCTTTTAAAGTGGGTTAGGGGTTAGGGGTTAGGGGGTTAGGGGTTAGGGGTTAGGGGGGGGCAGACACGACGACGAGCGAGCGAAGCGAGCGAGTCGGAGTGGACACTTAAAGGCGAACAAGCCAATGGGTGCTAATATCGAATTAGTACCAACCCATTTCGCCTTTTAAAGGCTCATCAGGGCTGTTCGTGAGTCACGAATCTTGATATGATCGATAAGCGTTACAAATGTAACGATACGATTGGCCGATTCCTGTGAATTGTTAATCGCGACTAAATGAAACGTTTACCTTGGCTCCGGGGAGTACGATAACCGAGTCGTTATTTGTATTAGTCGCCTGGCCTTGTGGTCTCGCAAAGATAAGAGAAAAGACCGAAAGGTGGTCAACTGGTCCTAAGTCTAGACCCGATCCGAAAAGTGGCTGCCGGCCGGCCCGATTACCGGGCCGGAGACAGGGGCTATTACTAACGGATTTTGTTAAGGGTTAGAGTTAGAGTTAGGGGTTGGGGGTTAGGGGTTAGGGGGTTAGGCTAACGAAGTTGACATATTAGTTAACAATTCGAGCACTGTTAATGCTCAGTACTTACGGTTAGGGGTTAGCGGTTTGGGGGTTGGGCTTCAAAACCAATCGGTTAATACCGTCTGTCGCGAACAACAGTATACCGAAGTACTTACAAGAATATATCTTGACAATAAATTAGTTGCCGTTTAAGGGAACACACAAGCCGGGACTGACTGTATCAAAGCCGGAGTAACGTAAGCCAGGACTAACCGTCCATCAAAACCTACGCGTACCAGCCGCAGCCAGCACGTCAAAACCTGTGGTTCCGTTACTTAAACGGAGGGTAAATGGATGCGCTCCAAGTCGGTTGGCGGGGATATCCGGTGTAAATCAATCAAGTCGGAATCGACGTCCATTGCGGCGTCGTCAACGAGAGTACCGGGTCCTAAACCGATCTCGGAAGAGACTTGCTCATCCATGCGGGTTATTACTTCTTTTTTCCAAGAACTAGCAAGGTCGAAAAGGTTAAGTGTACGCTTTCGCGACACCAGCCATCGAGCTTTATGGAGTCCTGTTAGACGAACATCCGGGACAGACACAGGTAGGAGAGACGTTACACCCAAAGACTGACTGAC
Source organism: Lentinula aciculospora (assembly GCA_028011355.1). Lineage (NCBI taxonomy): Eukaryota > Fungi > Basidiomycota > Agaricomycetes > Agaricales > Omphalotaceae > Lentinula > Lentinula aciculospora. The sequence continues at coordinate 303,720 of JAOTPV010000087.1, forward strand.
CGCCACAAGGGGTGTCAACATCGAGCCATGGACTTCACGCATACCCCACTGGTCTACGGTGTTCGGATACATACCATTAAAGGTATTATTTTCGGCGTGATTCAACCACCTCTTCCAGTATCCTGTAATAACATCGCCTAATTTATTGGCGGAAAAATAATCCCATGCAGTATTGAATGTAGACTTAAGCACAAGGACGTCTTCTGACGTGTCGTGGTTGTTGGCGGACTTAGGAGTCAACCGTTTTTCCCAACGTTCTTTTTTGTACTGATTAAGCCAGTGATATACCAATTTTTCGGGATAACCACGTCGAATATAAAGGATTGCGCAATCTTTCATAGCGTCTACGTAGTGTGACTGAGTACTACATAACGTGGCTAAACGAGACATCTCACTGATGAATGTACCTCTCTTGACATCGAGAGGATGGTGGGATATCCATGGAATTCTTTCCTGGTGGGACTTAGCTTTCCGGTAGGGCATATGTTGAACTAAACCTTGATCATCAATATAGATGGTTAAATCCAGGAAATGCTGATAACGCGCGCTAGCGTCCCATTCAATTACACAGCCATCGAATTGGATATTGTCTTTGCATAATGTTAGTGCCTCGTCTTCTGAGTGGGCATAGACTAACGCTAGACAATCATCGATGTAACGACCATAGAAAAACATCCATGGCAATTCTAAGACTTTCTTACGCGTCTCAAACCAAACTGCGAACAGGTTAGCGAGATCAGGGGCACAACTAGTGCCCATGGCAAGGCCACGTTTCTGGCGAAAGTATCTAAACTTCTTGACGTTGCCGTCAAAAAACTGTGTTACAAGATCCGAGCAACCGATATCCATAGCTTTCATAAACAATAACAGTTTATGACGCCAGGTTTCTTCTAAAGGCACTCCTGCCTCGTCACACTCAATGTTCCAAAACTCTACGAAGAGGTTTGTTACAACGTCGAAACATTGTATTAGTGGGACGTTAGGATAGAATGCGACGACGTCGCCGGTAACTACAAAAAGACGTCGTCTCGGATCAGGTTTTAACTTAGACAACTTAATCGCCAGGTCCTTGGATCCATGAATAATGGAAGGCGATGCCTCAATCAAAGGCTTAAGTTGCTTACTAATGTACTTAGCTGCCGGGTTTTGTATCGCACTGTGACACGGTATAATTGGTCTCCCTTTAACAGGTTCTTTGTGTATTTTAGGAATACAGTAAAATGTAGGGATGTGGTGCGTACCAAATGGCGGGGTTATCTTATGCCGGAAAAACCGCTGAAGTTGATCCGCCAATTCTGGCTCGGCGTCTTCGACAGACCCAGCTAAGAGTTCCATCGATGTACATTGTTTGTCTAAAATCCTTTTCGCATCTGTGAAGGAAAGTTCTTCATAATCCTCTTGATTAGAGAGCAGAGCGAGGGATTTTTCTTGTATCCAGGTGCGTTGAGACACCGCAATACCTAAGTTCTTATCTGTATTGGTAACGACGTAGTCGTTATCGATAAGGTACTCACGAATCCGTTTAGGATCAGGGGCCAACGCGTTAAGTGCGCCCCTTTCCTGGTTAGCTGGTATAAGATAAGCTATTTTTTCAACATAGTTTCTTCCCAATCTAAGTCCGGTTTCGATATATTCGGGTAAACTCGGAGTCCTTGTGGTTCTCACCTTAGGAACCGAGTAATCTGGATCATAAGAATCACGGTCTAGGCCGTTCTTAAACGTAAAGAATAATCGCCATTTAATGCGATACTCAAAATCATCCCACGCCTCCATAAGGAGTTTTTTGTTGCGAGGAGAATAGAACATGTATTTTTGTCCTACGCTTAAGTCCATTTGATATTTTAAAGGTAGATTTACACCAGGTCCAATATGTACACTACTACGAAAGGTACTAGCCTCGAGTACATCGAGGGGAATTTCGAGCATAACACGTTTAATGGCATCTGGGTAAGAAAGAGTTAATAACTCATCGGGATAAGTGCTAGGGTTTGACCAATCAAACTTCCTAGAGGAGAGCGTACTCACCATGCTTTTTGTTTCCCTTTCGCCTTGGATGACGAAGCTACCGGTTGACTCGGTTTGCCAGTATTCTTTTTCTTCTGCGGTTTCTTTGGAACCCGCTTCCCGCCCTTCGTAGCTGGAGTAGAGCGAAGGTGAGCGAGAGGCGCTGGCAATGCTTTGAGCGTACCTGACGGAGTTTTTACTATTTGAACTCCGGCGGTTGCCGAGTCTTTGGCGCCCTTTCCCCCTTTCTTCCCCGACGTTTTCTTCTTTGAACCTGTGGGAGGGGGTATGAGACGTAAACAAACCCGAGGTGGATAAATGCTTACTAGAGTCCTTCTTTTTGGACCCTTTAAGGGCTTCCCGAACTTTAGCGTTGACCGCCTTATCAATTACAGATTGAATAGATGGTCCTGGGCGAGTAATGTCGCTCATCTCGACGTCGACTGACGCTTTAAGTTCTCTTTTTTCCTTGCGTTGGGCATTCTGCTTATCATGTTGAGATTCGACGATAGAACACACACGAAATGCCAACTGGACGACGTTTGCAAGGAGCTCCAGATGTTGGCCTTTAAGATTCGGGTCTTCGGAAAAACCGGCAAGCCGAATCTCTGTACCAACAACTCGGTCGTTATCATCCAGGACATTTACTTCCTGGATGTTTGCCCGCTTCGAAGTTTCCTTTAGGTGGATGAAGCGGGCGGTAACGATCGGGCTGAGCTCTTTGAAGAGCTCTTCCGGAGTTAACTTCGACTGAAGATGCTCGATATCGAGCTTCTTGGCCTTCAATTGTTGTTCAAACAATTGTTGGCGGAACTTATCGTTAAGTTCCTGCATCGACGATGAAGCGTCGATGCCTGCAGCCGAAGTGCGAAATTCAGTAGTTAACTGAAGATCGACGTGCGTCTTGGGTATAGACGCAGGCAAAGTCCCAGCGGCTTTATGCACTTCCAAGTTTCTCACACTTGAAAGCGCACTGCAAAGTCTATTTGCAGTAGCCCTGATCCCGTTAAAGGGACCAGTTAGGACTCCCCGATAAGAATCGGGGATCAATGCGAGAACCTCCTGAACACTGCCAGCAGAGCTGAGCAGTTGAAACGAAACGCTAGAAGTAGCGTCCGCGGAAGACTCGAAGTGAGCACCGGTGGCGGCAGCAATGGCCATCGGTGATAGTGCACGAAAGAAAGAAGACATGTTTGCACAAAAAGTAAAGCAAAGATGTGTAAGGGGAATGCAAGTCGTATAAAGGGGTTAGGGGGGGGCAGACACGACTTAGGGTTAGGGGGTTAGGGGTTAGGGGTTAGGGGTTAGGGGTTAGGGGTTAGGGGTTAGGGGTTAGGGTTAGGGGTTAGGGGTTAGGGGTTAGGGGTTAGGGGTTAGGGGTTAGGGGTTAGGGGTTAGGGGTTAGGGGGTTAGGGGTTTAGGGGTTAGGGGTTAGGGGGTTAGGGGGTTAGGGGTTAGGGGTTAGGGGGTTAGGGGTTAGGGGTTAGGGGTTAGGGGTTAGGGGTTAGGGGTTAGGGGTTAGGGGTTAGGGGTTAGGG